>JBBBDQ010001423.1:510000-555000 GCA_037127315.1 Ascarosepion bandense
AAATTTTGAAAAGAAATCTCAATGAGTTTACCATAAAAAGAAGCCAATTTTGAAAGAAACCTAAAAAATGTTTTCTTGCAAATGAAAACGAACATGAGCGTCGAATTTCAATTGTAAATTTTCTTCAGACTATTTGCTTAGAAGATTGCATCTCAAGAGATTTCAGAATTTTCGATTTAACAGATTCTAAATCTTGACTCTTATTAAAATGGACATATCGCTTGAAATTAATTTCAGGCATTCAATCGATAATTGATGACATTTGTTTGTATTTTTTTCTCTTTCGGTGACATTTAAGAAGTCATTGTCATTTTAATGATAAAGCATTGGAATTCCGAGTGAGAGATCTGTTTTTTTTTAAAATTAAATCCAATCCATAATCGAGATGGTTACTGTCTGTTTCGTAATGGCACAATGGTATATCAGTCAGTTAATTGCGTTGCTATTTAACCCATAGCTGGCGGGAAAAGAGAGGGATGTAGAAGAGATGAATTCATACTTTCCCAAGAGTATTTACGTCTAACGAATTCATTCCAAACCGACATCCATTGCATCCATTGGTATATCAGTTAGTTAAGTGCCATACGTGAAACACGCTTGGGTGATCATGTCTCGAAAGAGACATGACTGACTGGGCAGAAGATTATCCAGCAGTAGGCTGCCATTGCTTTCTACGGTAGACTGGTTGCCAGCCAATTCTATAGAACCCAATCTGCGCATAAGTGAATGCAAGGATTTCAACTGGATTCCGAACTTGGATCCCTGATTTGTCATTCCAACTCGATATCCACTGCACCACAAAATAAATAATCTGAAATTGACTCAGGACAGGAGATTTTCAACCGTTATGTAAGGGTATGTTATACTATACACTTGCTATCTAATATTTCTTCTCTTTGTTTATATGTGTACTAGCAGTATAGCCCGGCTTTGCTTGGGTGTAATGAAAGCTTTAAAACTAATCCATGATCCTGGAGCTCAGACTCTTTGGACGTTGGCACAAAACACTAAAAAACAATAGTTGTTTCCAGTTAAAGCGAAACCGCAGACTTAAAGAAAAAGGAATGGATGTAAGTCAAATTTTGATTTCCTGGTATCGATATCAAATAATTTTTTTTCGTCGTAAACTGAATTTTGAAGCCTAAATTAGTCCTCTGAGTAAATGGTATCATGGCTGAGACTAAGAACTACAATTATACCCACTTAGACTCGAAGCAAAAACTAAAATAAAAGGGCTGAAAAAAATACAGACATACAGGCAGATAAACAGACACACACACACACACACACACACACACACAAGCATCTTGCTTTTATATATATATATATATATATATATATATAAGTTTATATATATATAAGTTTCAAGATTGCACTTCTTACAATAGTGCAGAAAATCGATAATATATATATATATATTATCGATTTTCTGCACTATTGTAAGAAGTGCAATCTTGAAACTTCTGAATATCGTTTCTTATGTCTTTGTCTATGAGTGTATCAAATTTGATTAAAATTGGACCACTCCTTCTATAACCCGATTTTTTCGATTATCGGTTTTCGATATTTATCAGGGGTACCTCGACACAAAACCTACCTAAGAACACTCTCAGACGCTTATAGTACAACTCTGTAAATTTTCAAGAAAATCAGTTCAGCGTTTTGGAGTCTATAGGTAACGGACACACACACACAAACACACACACACACACACACACACACACACACACACACAAAGTTCCATTTATTATATAAGGTTATATATATTATTGTTATAATGGAGACAAGAATATATAAACTTGAGAATTGAAGGTCCTTAAATTTGGAAGATTAACATCTCGTTGATGTTTGCTTTAGTTTTTTCTGGTCTCATTTTTTTTTTTTTGCTGTTGCAAATATCAATTAGATACTTAACCATTAATTGGCTATTTGTTTCCTTCTTTTCTCAAGGATTGATGTATGTTTGTTTGTTTATTTGTTCATACGTTTCTTTGTACCTTTTTCTGTCTGTCTTTCTTTCTTTCTTTTTTTTTCTTTCTTTCATTCACTCTTTCTTCTAGCCTTTTACTATCCTTATTCATCCTTTTTCTTTTCTTTTAGCCTTTCTTAATCTTTCTTCATTCTTCCTTTCTTTTTTGCATTCGATAGCCTTTATTCCCTCTTATTTCTTTCTTTCTTGCTTTCATTCTTTTTATTTATTTATTTATTTATTTCTTCGTATCCTTTTCCCTTTTCCCTTCTTTTCTTTCTCTCTTCCTTCACCCTTTCACCATCTTTATTTTTTTTTTTGGCATTCAATGCACTGATTCCTCTTTTTCTTTCTTTCTTTCTTTCTTTCTTTCTTTCTTTCTCCTTATCCTTTTCTCTTTTTCCTTCTTTTCTTTCTCTCTTACTTGACCCTTTCACCATCTTTATTTTTTTGGAGGCATTCAGTGCACTGATTCCTTTTCTTTCTTTCTTTCTTTCTTTCTTTCCCTTCTTTTCTTTCTTTCTTTCTTTCTTTCTTTCTTTCTTTCTCAACCCTGCATCCATCATTCTTTCTCCCTCACTGTCCAAATGCTCATTCTTTCTAAATCAATCTGTTTGTGACTATCAGTTTTAGAACACTGGCTACGAAGATTCTTTTAGAAGTTCAATATTTACAGAATAATCAATACAATGGAGCGTCATTTTCGAAGAAGCTCAGTAAATCTCATTCGTTTTCTGCCTCGTTTTGACTTACTTCAGCCCTATTATGTTTTTCTAGACAAACAGGCACACGTGCACTCAGCAATGTAAGTATACCTATTAGCTTATTCCAAAATATACCTATAACGATTTATATATATATATATATATATATATATATATATATATATATATATATATACGTGTGTGTGTGTGTGTGTGTGTGTGTGTGTGTGTGTGCATTACTCATGTGAAATTTTCTGCATATATTTATTACTTTTCTGAAGTCGTTTCCGCTGCTTCTTTCTGTTTTACTAGATTTTCATATTTCCCCTCTCCTATGAACTAACATCATTGATTTATGTTCCGCTTGTGTAATTTCTCCTGGTTTTTACCCCCCTTACAAACTTTCACTTTCACTTTCACTTTCGGTTCTACAATCAACTTGTCTTCTTTTGCAAATATTGATGTTTAGCTTGTCCATATTACGTCCATGCGGTCTTTGCAGTTTTTTTTCTTTTCCTTTTTCTATTTCTTCCCGATTGTTTTCTTTCTTATTTTAGTTTAAAACTTTTTTAAGCTCTCTTTCTCTCTCTCTTCCCTCTCTCTCTCTCATTCTCTTTTCGTTTCTTTCTCTACATCATGAACAATCTCTATAGGTTTAATCAACAAATAAAAGGTGACTGTCTGGCGACGTACCTAGCTATTTACTCCCGACGTCGGTGCAAACATCGCTTCTAATGATGAAGCAACAAGAATGGCAAGTGCAGCCAACGTTCGAGCAATGATAATAATTTGCTGTTTCAGTCGATAAAACGTCCATACCGGGGCCGTGGGTTCGATCCTGAATGGCATTGGGCCAAGGTTGTGATGAAGCTGACTGTCACATGCACGCCTCCATTCCACGCCGAAGTTTGAATTACACATAAATGAGCAAATTGCGTAGAAGAAATATTCTGCCTTTTGCTCTTCTTTGATTTCTTATGTCAATAAGGATTAGGTTTATGCCATTTATGGCGATATACACTTTAAATAAATTTGCATCTATCTATCTATCTATCTATCTATCTATCTATCTATCTATCTATCTATCTATCTTTATTTCATTATCTATCTATCTATCTATCTATCTATCTATCTATCTATCTATCTATCGTCAGTTCATTATCTATCTATCTATCTATCTATCTATCTAACTATCTATCTATCTATCTATCTCAGTCTGTTCTTTTTCTATCTATCTATCTATCTATCTATCTATCTATCTATCTATCTATCTCAGTCTGTTCATTATCTATCTATCTATCTATCTATCTATCTATCTATCTATCTACTTGTCTGTTTGTCTGTCATGTCTTATGTCTTAGTATGTTCATTACCTATATATCTAGTAACATTAAAGAGTAGAAGGCACATCTATCTCAGTCTTTATAGCGTGTTAATCGTCTGCCTGTATTTGGGATAATGCCCAGAACTACCGACGTTTTCCTCGCACAGGCCGTAAAAAACATCTCATCGGCCATATATTCTGACTAGATAAATAAAATGATGTTTTACCTGGACAGAATTTAAGACAAAATATAAAACATTTTAACATCTATTTTTATATTATTTACCCCTATATCTTCTGATGAATATCGCTATGACAATCATTCGTAGATTTGTCAGAAATACATAGCAATGTGGTCAATACCTCAGGCAACTGAATGATCAAAATCGTTTACAGTAAATCTCATTAAGAAGTCAATAAAAGTACATGTAAAAAAAGATCGAGCGTCATGATTAATAGTAAATAAATAATATATTTTTCTCGTCAGAATACATCTTGCACAGTTATAAATCTACCATTCGTCCGTGCATTGAACACTGTTGCCATATCTGGTCGGGTGCTTCTGCTATTCATCTTTTGGTTCTCATCAGAATCCATCTTACACATTGTTAAATCTACCATTCGTCCGTGCATTGAATACTGTTGTCATATCTGGTCGGGTGCTCCTGCTATTCATCTCGATGTTCTCGACAGAATCCATCTTACACCTTTATAAATCTACCATTCTTCTATGCATTGAATACTGTTGTCATATCTGGTCGGGTGCTCCTGCTATTCATCTCGATGTTCTCGTCAGAATACATCTTGCACATTTATAAATCTACCATTCGTCCGTACATTGAATACTGTTGTCATATCTGGTCGGCTGCTCCTGCTATTCATCTCGATGTTCTCGACAGAATCCATCTTACACCTTTATAAATCTACCATTCTTCTATGCATTGAATACTGTTGTCATATCTGATCGGGTGCTCCTGCTATTCATCTCGATGTTCTGGTCAGAATCCATCTTGCACATTTATCAATCTACCATTCGTCCGTACATTGAATACTGTTGCCATATCTGGTCGGGTGCTCCTGCTATTCATCTCGATGTTCTCGTCAGAATCCATCTTACACCTTTATAAATCTACCATTCGTCCGTGCATTGGACTATTGTCCTTAGCTTTGTTGCATTTTTACAAAGTTTAATAATAGATCATTCTCTTTGTCTTTATTTCTGAGATGAGATAGTATTTACAGTATTTACATTGTTCGGGCTATTGTCCTCATCTTTGTTGCCATTTGTACGACTTTTAATAATAGATCATTCTATTTGTCTATATTTCTGAGATGAGGTAGTATTTACAGTATTTACATTAATCGGAATATGACTTGCCTCTGGCCGGGATCGAAACTCGACCGATTTGGTGTTAGTCGGAGTCTCTACTCCCTAAGCCATCGGCGCATGGCATCTCGGTGACTGGCGTCTGTATACAAGACGTTAAAATTTCCCTTCTCTGATGCCATGAGCCGATGGCTTAGGGAGTAGAGACTCCAAGTGACACCAAATCGGTCGAGTTTCGATCCCGGCCAGAGGCAAGTGGATATGTCTAGCCACACTGATGAGCTGTGATACAGAGAAACGGGTTGTATGTGGATGATTAATATATTATGCTCTCATTACGATTGAGCTCTCTGGAGAAGAAAATTAAAAAAAAACAGTTTCCACTTCGGCTATAATGCGTGACTCTTAAGAAATGAATTGAGTTCTCTCGGTGACTGACGTCTGTATACAAGACGTTACAATTTCCCTTCTCTGATGCCATGCGCCGATGGCTTAGGGAGTAGAGACAAGTGTGTCTAGCCACACTGATGAGCTGTGATACAGCGAAACGGGCTTGTATGTGGATGACTAATATATATATATATATATATATATATATATATAGAATAAAAATGTTTTTAGTTTAGGCTCTACGTTGTATTAAGCACTCAAAAAAAGCATATACCGGAGAACCTGGAATTATATAATATATTATAAGTTATAGATCAGAACATGTATTTTATAACGGTTAGTATCATTATTATTAACTACCTGATGAGACATGGTTTTTCGATGTCGAAACAAAATGTACACTTTTGTAGTAAATTATAATTTGTAGATGTTCTAAACTATAACTTGTAATAAATATTCATGGCTGTATTTCTGTATTGAGCACTGTTTTAAATTAATGTTTTGAACGTTGGAAATAATTTCTTAGTTCTTTATTCACTTATATATATATATATATATATATATATATATATATATATATATATGAATAAGTATAGTTTTAAGGCGTGCTTTATTTATAGGGTAAAGTGCTCCTCAATATCATAGATCGTATGTAAATATAAAAGTAGGGGTAAAATGACGAATTATATTTAAATTTTCACTTTAAACCAGCGAAATGCTCAGTTATATATATATATATATATATATATATAAGAGACACAAGAAAATACATCTTCGCAATTTTTTTGACATGACAACACAGAACTTCAATTATAAGAAGTAAGGTAAAAACCCTTACAAAATAAAAGAACACTGACAGAAATGACAAATCCGATATATATATATATATATATATATATATATAATGCGCCATGTGCATACAGACAAAATATTAAATCTTTGATAATGCCTTGTTAGGGTAAAATTACGAATTATATTCAAATTATCACTTTAAACCAGCAAAATGCTCAGTATATATATATATATATATATATATATATATATATATATATATATATATATATATATATGAAAGAGATACAAAGAAATACCACTTCGCAAATTTTTTTGACATGACAACACAGAACTTTCAAATAATAAGTAAGGTAAAAACCTTTAAAAATAAAACAGCACTGACAGAAATGACAATACTGACCACAACATTGATATTTTTTTTGAAAACCACAGATATTGAAAGAAAAAAAGCATTTAATACGATAAGCACAAACTCAAAACAAACACAATAATATTTAAACGACCCCAAATTATATATATGTGTGTGTTTCTGTTTCTGTATTTGTTAAAATGCCGTGTGATTATATGTATATAAATGTACGCAATTGTGTATGTGTTTATGATTTGCAGAAGAAATGGGTTTTTTATCGTTTAACCTGACAATATTTAAGCTGATGTGGTAATATTTCACGCGAAGGGTGAAATCAATTTATTCAGATCGAAATAAACCTTCTTGTTTATAGTCGGAGGCTTGTAAATACTTAATGTGTGACAGAACCTCACCTATCGCAGACTACGATGCATTGACTCAGTTATATGCTCATCATAAAGATGTTTTCACTTCTGAGTTTGCCTCATTCAAGCTTACATTTGGAGGCACTGCAAACATTTTAGATGAAGTCTTCAGAAAACTTTCTTTGTAAAATCCAAGTAACGATTGATCTGATTAATTTACCTATGATACTGATTAGCTTACGTTTATATATTTTATACAAAGATATTCACCCGGGGCAAATAACAATAGTCATGCAAGTTAATCACTTAATGTTTAAGAAGCACAGTTTACGCGGATATGGGTGGCAAAAAACGGTTATCCCTAGACTTAAACAGGTTAACATTGTAGTGATCGGGGAAAATAAAAACCTTTCGGTTTTCGGTTCCACAAAGCTGAGGTTTATAGTAAGAAACTTATCGAGTAGAACTTGCATCTCAATAATAGAACACAGGTTATAAGGGTGGCTCGCTATAATGTACATAACATGGCGGGTTTTAACCTTGAAGGTTAGAGGTCCTGGGTATGATGGTAAACTGCATCCGGAAGCAAGACCTCTGATTGGGAGGTTGTGAGGAGCATGGAACTATCTCTTAATTGCTAATGTTCCCAGGTCTACCCTGACCCGGAGTGGTAGCACCTGTTAGAGTCTCAGCTATGGGCAAATAGTTAACCCCCAAAATGGGGTCTAAACACTATGAAAGTATAAGAATACACTTTTATAGAAATATATACATAAAAATAGACTTTTATAGAAAAATATACATTTTTGAAGAAAATATTATTACCATAACACATTTTGGAAAGAAAAAATTATTCTAAGCAAAACATTTTTAATACAAAACTAGAAGACATTTTCAGTTTTCTAAAATATAAACTAAAAATTTTCATTAAAATCTGACTAATTCAACCTTCTCACTGTAACCCTTAAAATTCTACTTTTATGGCATTAAATAACCCACAGAGGTTGATATACCATTAAATAAAACTCAAACTCCTTGAAGGTTAGGAATGGTGGAACTAAAGATTTAGGTCACCTGAAAACTCCTTATGGAAATAGCGATAGAGCGGTGAGTGGTCTGTGAAATAGGGATTGTAGGTTGGAAAATAAACAAGGACGCAAATAGAAAGTGAAGACTGTGCAGCGCCTACCCATTTTCGTTTTGATCTGGCTCTTGTAAAAGAGAATGAGTAGCAGGAGTCAGCTACTTACACGCGCGGTGGAGGGAACCGTCAATTTCCCCATATCATAAGCGATTTGTCGTTAGTCCGTGTTACCCTTAAAGTCTGGATCCGAGTAACAAGTCCGAGCCGTTATTAATTACACTCCACACGCATCTATATTTTCAGGGTTTCTGCTCCGACGGGCTTAGCTCATTAATGCCACCTCCACAAGAATTTACTTGAGCAACCAACCTGGCAACAAAGTCCCACTCTTTTACAGTTAAATCAATCAAATACAGCCGCGACTTCTACTCCCTAGCTTCCTTTCCCGTCATTTTCCCCTGTGGAGCTCCCTTCTGTTAACTTGCTTCCTTGACAGCTACAATCTTCAAAAATTTAAACGCAACATCAATTATCATCTCTAGTCCACTTGACTCTTTCACCCTCTGTTGCTGGTTCGTCTTTCTCTTCATTCTCCTTCTGCCTAATACTTCAACTCTCTTATGTAACTCCAGACCTTTCTTCATCACCCCGTGTATCTTGTTCTTTTCCTTTCTCTCTACCTTCGCAACTGTCTTCACTCCTGTGTTCGCACCCTTCTCTTGCCCTTTCTCTTTCACCCCCTGTAACTGGTTCGTCTTTCTCGTCGCTCTCCTCCTGCTTAAACTTTCACTCTTCTCTTATGTAGCTCCCTGCGCCCCAGTGGCTTTACCGCCTTGCTTGGGGTGAAACGATTTAAAAAAAGATACTGACTAAAGACTGTTTAAATTCGTTGCTCACACGAGAAAAAACGTTTCAACGTGAAATAGACTTAAGCCTTGAGGTGCTCAAAGTGCGACGGCCTTCCTCTGAGAACACAGGTTCATCGCAAATTGGCAAAAATTCAGAGTCAGCTCGGTAATGGAGCATCACTAATTTTCGCACGGTAGAGTAATGGGTAGCAGCTCGGATTGAGGAATCAGAGAGCAGAGTTCGAAATTCAGTCAAATCCATTACGTTCATTTGTCCTTTAATAGCCTTAGGAAAGCTATAGATCCATCTCTTCCCCCTTCTCCTAGGTATGAATTTACACGCGCTACTAGATCGGCAATTAAGTCCCACTCTTTTACAGTGAAACCGATAAAATGTAACCGCAATTTCTACTCTAACAGCTTCTTTTCTCGCACTTCCCGACTGTGGAATTCCCTTCCCATCCATATAATTTCTTCCCCGACAGCTACAAACTTTAGGAATTTAAATGTAACGTCAATAAACATTTCCTATCTCTCTAACTCGCATCCATTCTCTCAAGCTCTTTTTTCATCTACTCCACCCCCGTACTCGGTATCCTCATCCGTTTTTACCCCCTTCTGACATTTCTTATAACTAACCCCTCTTTCTCATCAGTTGGGGTGAGATGATTTAAAAAAAGTTATGTGGCAACCGATTTAGGAGAAGGAGAATCTCTGAATTCAGAACCAACCTGGACAGGACTTGGTTCAGTCTTGCTATCTTCCCTAAGATGAGCCACTTCTACCACCGCTGAAGTGACCATGATCAAGCTGTTAGAGCTAGGTCAGTGTAAAGATCAGCATATATATACCTTTGTATCATCAGCATAGATCCTCATAACTGATCGGTGTATGTTCTGAGCAAGATCATTTACATAGTATACAAAGCTGATGTTGTACTAATATAGACTAGACGCTTTTTAAATAATAAGAATAAGATATTGTAAATATCTGTTAATATTTTTAGCCTAACATACGTTACTAAAGAAAATCTATACTTCGGCAAGGTTGAGAACTGTCTCCGCCCACCGGAGAGGATAATGGAATGCAATTATATCCAGTGCGTTTTAATTTTTAAATAAAAAGAAATATATATGTAGGTTCAATTTTTATTTGAATTTAAAAACTTTGAGAACTACAAATTCTTAAGCAGTCAGACCTTAGATATTGATTTTAAAGAGACTTGATTAAATGAGTCCTTACTGTCTAAAATAAACTTCCAAAGAAAAAGACCGACTGCATAAAAATCAAAAACCGTCCATTGTCACTAGATTTACGCCAGTTACGCACAGTCCAAATAAAGCCTTATAAACACAAATTTAAGATTTCTCGTAAATATTTATCTCTGCTCTGAAAGTGTGTCGTAATGTAAAAAAATGTAAACAATGTTCCAGAAATTTCCTAAGATTTACAAAATGGATTCTTAATAATTACTTTTAATAGTTACTCATATTTGTGTAAATAAACAATATATCTATATACATAACTCTGCTAGTCTGAATATTCTTCTGAAAAATTTTGTTATGAAAAAAAAAAAAAATATATATATATATATATGAACGCATCGTCCCTTCAGCAATGAATTAGAACACTCTCAGCTATTGGGCGTGTATAATAATAATATATACGCGAAAAAGTCTGCCTCCTTCTACCAAGCGCCCATAGCTCAGAGGTAGAATCGCCGACTGACGCCAGTTCGGTCGGTTTTCAATCCTGGGTTAAAAAGCAATCGGCTTTTTAACCATACTGATGAGCTGTGATACAGCGAAACAGATCTGTCTGCGGATGACTATATATCTAAACTTAATTATAAATGGAACTTTGTCTGTGTGTGTGTGTGTGTGTGTGTGTGTCTGTGTGTGTGTTTCTCCGTTATCTATAGACTCCGAAACGGCTGAACCGACTTTCTTGAAAATTTACACAGTTGAACTATAAGCGTCTGCGAGTGTTCTTAGATAGGTTTTGTGTCGAGGTACCCCCGATAAATATCGAAAATCGATATTCGAAAAAATCGGGTTATAGAAGAAGTGGTCCGATTTTAATCAAATTTGATACACTCATAGACAAAGACATAAGAAACGATATTCAGAAGTTTCAAGGTTGCAGTTCTTAAAATAGTGCAGAAAATCGATAATATATATCTATAAAAGGCAAGATGTTTGTGCGTGTGTCTGTTTATCTGTCTGCCCTTTATACAAGTTCACAATTTTTGTCCGATTCTCACCAAACTTCAAAATTAGACTTATATCCATTCATTTTCTTTAAGTCTACGGTTCCGCTTTAACTGGAAACGACAATTGCTTTTTAGTCTTTCGTGTCAACATCCAAAATGTCTGAGCTCCAGGACCATGGATTAGTTTTAAAGCTTTCATTGCACCCGAGCAACGCCGGGCTATACTGCTAGTATATATATAGAAATGGATCTATCTCTTTAATATTTTATATTTAATAGAACTTTTTGGATTATCCTCTCCGTATGTCTGTCGTGGTGCAGCGGATATCGACTTGGAACGAGAAATCAAGGAGCCGAGTTCGAAATACAGTCGAATTCATTGCATTCACTTTCGTGCAAATACCCTTGGGAAAGGTATTAATCCCTCTCTTCCCTTCAGTTACGTGTTAAATAACAGGACAGGTTGGGTTCTATAGCATTGGCTGGCAACCAGTCTACCGCAGAATGCAATGGAAACCTACTTCGAGATAATCTTCTGCCAAGTCAGTCATGTCTCGAAAGACAAGCATACATCAGGTATGGCACTTAACTGACTGACTGAATATAATATTTATATAAACTTATAATTAGCGAGCATTTTTAGTAAAGTAAACCATTACAAGCAGTAGACTGTTAACCTATTAGTTTGTACTACTAAAATATATATATATATATATATATATAGTAACTATACTCGTGTCGAAAAACCTACCACGTATCTACGAAGAAGGGAAAAAGCGGTTTTAAAAAAGAGCTAAGTACATGAACATCAGTCAAAAGGGTTCGGACCGAGTCAGCGCGTAGCCCAAAGAAAAAACCCCGACACGAGCAATCAACTAACAAAAAAACGCTTAATACTAAGGTAGACCGGAATAAATAAAGAATACCTAGAGAGGCAGACAACCGACCTAGGTTTCACCTAAACGGATCGTCAGGGAAAGCTAGCTTACAAGGAAAGAAACAAACGACAATTTCCTTGTGAGCCAGCTTTCCCTGACGATCCGTTTAGGTGAAACCTAGGTCGGTTGTCTGCCTCTCTAGGTATTCTTTATATATATATATATATAATTTTATAGGCACCTTCTGTATTCTTTTATAGGTATATAGATTTTCGGGAGAGCTGTGTAAACAATAGGTTAAAGTAATACAGAATAATTATGTAACGTGTTTCGTCCTCATGAGAGCAAACAAATTCGTATACATCGGATACACTATGTCATCCGTTTTTCTAACATTGTTCGAATCTATAGAAATAGCTTCTTCTTCTATTCGACGTGTTTCTTCAGGACGTAGGCGATCATGACTCTCCACATCTCCCATCACTTGTTGCTCTCCTTTCTCCGTCCACTCTACTCTCATTAGTATTCTCAGCTTTCTCTTACCCCCTTCCTGACAACCCCCTATAATCTGTCACTCTTTCTCATAACTTTCCTCCTATGTAACTGCAAAACAGTGGCAATAAAATGCCTTGCTTGGGGGGATATGTTTAAAAAAAATCTATATTATTATAATGTGCATATACAATGGAGGATCAAGTCTACATTCATATAAACTGATCCCTCACTTTATGGCCACAGTCATCCTTCTCTTACACATTTTCTGAGACCCCCTATAACCGGTCACTCTTTCTCATAACTTTCCTCCTATGTAACCACCAGCAAAACAGTGGCAATAAAACGCCTTGCTTGGGGCGATATGAATATATATAAAAAAAAATTCTATACTATTATAATGTGGATATAAAGTGGGGGATCAATTCTATATCACAATCATATAAACTCGTCCCTCACTTTATGGCCACAGTGATCCTTCTCTTACCCACTTCCTGATACCTCCTATAACCTGTCACTCTTTCTCATAACTTTCCTCATATGTAACCCCCTCCAAAACAGTGGCAATAAAATGCCTTGCTTTTTTATATGATTATATATATATATATATATATATATATATAGATATAGATATAGATATAGATAGATATATAGATAGATAGATATGTTAGCTTAAAACTTATTAAAAAATTACGTTGAAAAATACCCGAGTTCCTTTTTTTTTTTTTTTTTTCGCGAGAGAAATGCTTGACTGGTGAAGCCGAATAATGCTATCCATTTTGTGAATATTATTATGTTGAATAATATTTTCTATTTTACAGTGTAATTACTAGAAAATAAAAACAGACATCGACTGAAATTGAATTTTTTAAAATTTAAGTACCCATGATAGCTTAAGTTTTATTACAACTCTGTTCTTTCTCATTTCACTCTCCATATAAATTCAGCTTGATTTATAATTCACGGGAACGAGAAGCATCAAGCACTTGTTAACGAAGTGACTTTAAACTGAATTGATAAACATGAAAATCGTTTATTGACTCGTTCTTCTCATACAAATATGCAACGCAGTTGAATTAATGGCTTCTCGTCTTCGCGTAGTCCGACCGAGTTATTCCCCTTTTCTTGATTATTTTCTTTAAAACAAAGCCGCTTACATCAATGAAACAAGGCGCACTTAAACTACCGTGCCCGCCAAAAAATAATATCAAAAAGACGGTTTTTTCTTTGATGCCGCTATCATTTTAACTACCTTCACCTCTCGCCAATGTTTATTGCTTTAAAAAGTGACAATTAGAACTGTAATAAAACCGAAACATTTGATGAAAATAAATTTACACATTTTTTTCTTGAAAATTCTGAATTGCGAAAATTTCAAAACACTATTTGTTTATTAAATAATTTATTTCCAAGAATAAATTATATTTAAAATTTTCTAAAAAGTAATGCTGGTTTATTAAAAGTAATGAAACGCAATATTTATTATTTACAAATTTTTGAAAAAATAAATATAAACACTATATTTTATTCATAAATTCATTAAAATACTTCAACCAATTATAAGTAATTTTTTCTTGTTCGCCATTTTATAAAACCCGGTTGATAATTTCCCACTCATTACAACAGTCAATACGTGAAACACGCTTGGGCGATCATGTCTCGAAAGAGACATGGCTAACTGGGCAGAAGATTATTGCTCAGTAGGTTGTCATTGCTTTCTGCGGTAGATTGGTTGCATGTCAAAGCTATATAACCGAAATTGTCCTGTTATTTGACTCGTAGCTAGAGAGGGAAGAGATGTATTATATTAGTAAGTAATAATTATTGGGGGATCAGTTTATTACTTTATAACAATATTAAACTGAGCCCCCACTTTAGTCCCAGTAGAAGCCTTAAACATGTTTTCAACTATTATATTTATTCAGTCAGATAAGTGCCATACGTGATACACGATTTGGGCGATCATGTCTCGAAAGAGACATAACTGACTTGTCAGAAGATTATCGCGTAGGAGGTTCCCATTCTTTCTGCGGTAGACTGGTTGCCAGCTAAGGCTATACAACCCAATCAGTTCTGTTATTTAAACCATAACTGGAGGGAAGAAACGGAATAATACTTTTCCTAAGGGTATTTGTACGTAAGTGAATGCAATGAATTCAACTGGAATTTGAACTCGGCTCACCGATTTCTCGTTCCGAGCCGATATCAACTGCATCACAACGCACAATAAAGAATCTGGTAAATAAATAGTGTTTAATATATTTGTTGTTAATTCTGAAGAATAAAGAAAATGTCTAAATTCACTTTCATATGCTTAAATTTTATTAAAATCCTCGTAATCTCTTTGTGAAACGAGGATAGAAGGTAGTTAATAATAATGGCGATGTCAAAGGAAAAGCTGTCATTTTGACACACTGTTTCTGTTACTTTTGCACACACGAAGGTCTAAGATTGTCAAGAACAGAATCTTTTTTCTTTCAAACATTTTTTAATAACAATTTTTTAAATTCCTTTTAAAAGATTCCAAAATAATTGAATTTCTTGAATATTTTTAAAAAAGCTATATAAAATATGAACTGAGAAAATAAGTTCACAAGATTCTTTTTTCTGAAAAAAAAAAAAAAATTATAATTCCCAAATCCCCAAAACGATAATAATTTATTTTTTTGGAGTTCAGATATTTGATTTGCTTATTTTTCAGTTTATATAACTAATAAACGTGTGAGAAGGCATCGGTATACTTTTGTCATTATACATTATTTATTTTTGTCCCCGTCTTTCATAATCCCTTTTAATCTCCCAGAGTTTCGATCGTTGATAATCTTCCCAGTAATCTTTTGCTGACACAGGTGAGTACGACACACGATGCTTTATATTTTAAGCGCTTGAATTCCAAGTGAGCGAATTCCGAAGTATTTAACGGGCTTTCGAGCGAGTGGTGAGGTTTCAAATATAACTTTATCCGTTCGACGTTTCTCTTTGAAAATGCACACCTCCTTTTAAATATGTTTTGAACACATGGGGTTCCCCGGAGGCGTTTTCTTTCAGCTCATTGTCATTGTAAAGGTTACAATCTCTATAGGTACACCATAAAACTAGCCTTGTGCCAGACTAAGAAGAATATCTAAATGTTTATATTGAGTGTGCTTCGCTAGTGCATAGTAATATGGGGTGTCAACAGAAAAAAATGACCTTTGAGTAATCGTTTTTCGTTTGTTTACTTTTTACGGTTTTCTTTTTTGCAGGGAAAAATATTAAAATTTGCCAAATCTATTTTCCCATAAAGACACATACAGACACATACAAACACATATACGCATATTTCAGGCTTATTTCGTATGTAAATATAACACTATAACACACACACACACACACACACACACACACACACACACACACACACACACACACACACACACACACATATATATATATTTGAATAATTACTACTTAATAATATAATACATCACTTCCCCCTCTAGCTATGAGTCAAATAACAGGACATGTTGAGTTCTATAGCCTTGGTTGGCAACCAGTCAACCGCAGAAAGCAATGGCTAACTACTGCGGGAAAATCTTTTGCACAGTCAGTCATGTCACTTTCGAGACATGATCACCCAAGCATGTATCACGTATCATACTTAACTGACTGACAGAATATAATAGTTGAAAACATGATTAAGGCTTCAACTGAGAATAAAGTGGGGGATCAGTGTCATATTGTTATGATGTAGTAAACTGATCCCCCAATAATTACCACTTAATAATATAATACATCACTTCTCCATATAGTTATAGGTTAAATAATAGGACAGATTGGGTTCTATTGCGTTGGTTGCCAACCAGTCTGCCGCAGAAAACAATGGCTATCTACCGCGGGATAATCTTCTTCCCAGTCAGTAATGTCTCTTTCGAGACATGATCGCCCAAAGCGTGTATCACGTATGGCACTAAACTGACTGAATTGTACATTATGAGGATATGTAAGATAGATGACTCGAGACTTGAGGTGAATAAGAATGCAGTGGTCGGGAAAGCAACCGATTGAATGTCCGTTTCATAAATTAACGGCGATTAAAAATTGTGTTCTGAAACAGACCATCTTTATAAATCGAATATGAAGGAATTTTTTTTTAATCATATCACCCCGAGTAAGAACACCACTGATGTGCAGGGGGCTACATAGGAGTGAGAAGATTGGAAAAGAGAAAACCGGAAACCGCATCCTAAACAGGAAACAAGGGATGAGCCACTTCACTTGTTCAATAGACGTGGGTGGAGTGTGAACCGGGCGATAGTTTAGTCTATCTACTCCAATTGGAAAAAAAGAAAAGAGTGAGAAGATTGGAAAAGAGAAAGCCGGAAACCACATCCTAAACAAGAAGCAAGGGGTGAGCCACTTCACCTGTTCAATAGACGTGGGTGGAGTGTGAACCGGGCGGTAGTTTAGTCTATCTACTCCAAATTATGGTGAGTCAAGTCTATGTCCATGATATGAGGGGGCCTTAGCTGCTTAGGGGCTTGAACTAGTAGAACAAGTAAATGTAACTTGTAAATTTTCCTAATCTCCCCTCGAGCTTTTTAACAGGAATAAAAGGCCATCCCTTGTTTCCCCTTGAGGGTTAGGGTTAAACCTTGAGGGTTAGGGTTAAACGGTTCCTTCTACTGTCTACATCAACTCTATATTTCCTTTTACTTCTAAAGTCTATTTCAATTAAAATTCTAACGTCTTCACTTAAACACTAAAATTTTAAAAATTATTTATTTTTTCTTTAATAGAGGTAGAAACGTTCGCCTATCGTCTGACTCACCCGTAAACCCTTTCTTTCGAACAGGTTTAGAGCTTTATCACTTGTTCCCGGTTTAGGATTCGGTTTTCGGCTCTTTCTAAAACCCTATCCTTCTCTTTCACTCACAGTAACCACTTGTGTCTTTTGGGAGTGAATTGATTAAAATAAAATAACAAATTGCATATGGAAAGGTGTTGTAGCGTGGAAGCGCCTTATTCAACTAGAATTGAAATTGCATTCCGATTAACGTTTCCCCCACGGAGACCATTATTCCCAAACGCAGATCAATGAGAATGCTACATCTTTCATTTGAACTTTTTACTGGACGATATATATTAAACTCCCACACATGAAATGACACTTTTATAGGAAATTAAAAAAAAAATGCTTCTGAAATGGTAGATGACTAATTTATTTAGTCGAAATGTATACCATGTTGATGAATGAGTGTTCCAACGTACCTCTAAATTCTTGATCTCATCTTTTAAAGAAATTCTCATCCTTTGATGGTCATAAACAGTTCAAATTCTTCGATTACCCCTTAGTTATTGGAGAATGTTTTATTGCGTATGAAAAGCTCAAAAGCTTAAATAACTAATAATCAGTTAGAGAGACCTCAGCTGAATACAGAAGATGAGGCAAAATTGTTATAATTTAGGCTATGCAGCTTTTGAAAAGTTAAGAAACGTGCGTTGTCGTGCAGTGAAAATAGGCCTTCCTTATTCACAAGTCAAAGAGGTTCTTTTTCAATTTTTCGGGCATACAGTCAATTTCTCCGCAATACAAGGTTGTTGTTATTGTTTTCGATTTAGACAAGAATGAATACAGAGCAACCCTTTTGAAAGCTCACCATACAGTAACCAATAATTTTTCGGGGTGCAGTGGAGGTGCATCTAACCACGGAATTAGTCGCTTACTGTCATCAAAGAGTATCCATTTCTGATCGAATGTAATAATTCGATTCAGAAATGGTTCTTTTTTTCCCAGTTTGTAATCATACAGTAAGATTATGCAACATTGTTTCATTGTAATCATGTTCATTGGGCTTATGAGTAACAATATATTGAAAGAAAAAGAGTCAGGAATAAGTCAAGATTTTTTACATTTTTTCACACACACAGACATAATATATATATATATATATATATATATATATATATATATATATATATTGATTGATTGATTGATTGATTGATTACTTAGATTTGGGTCATAAAAAATTAGACCAGTGCACATTTGTATTAAAAAGTGTTCAATACAATTATATTGTAGAACGTTTGAATATTTTCCATTTGTAAACGAGTTATTCCATGAACTAGGTTTCAGGTTTAGTAACAACTTTTATATATGCACAAAAATACAAATATATATACAAACATACACACGCACATACATGCACACACGCACACACACACACACACACACATATATATATATATATACGCAACCACACATACATGTATATATATGTATACACACACGCACTAACATACATGCATATAGAGAGAGATTCACAAGTCGGCCTATAGTGTTTTTAATTTTTGCATGTGATTTATATATATATATATATATATATATATATATACTATTGCTGAAGATATAATGCTTGAAAAAGTATATGTAACCCATTGTAACATGTTGAGACATGACTTTAAAAGCGCTCACTAATCAAAATGTTTTCACATCTCACAAGACTATCAAATACAAAAACAGGATAAAGGAAAGTGCGAAGATCTTTGATAAAAAATTTAGCAGAATTCATCAAATTATTGATGAATTTATACGCGTGTTCGAGCCTAGTTACTACCTAGATGGGCACCCCTTAGGAACAGACGATGATAGGTTCCCAGCAATGGCAGAGGTTTTATCATCGTGATATATATCAGCCATTAAAATCCTTTGCAGTATACTACCACCAGGTTATGTCGAGAGGCGTGGTATCTTCTTCACTGGTTTCTTGATACTGATTAAAATCTGCGAATTCAAATTGTGTTGCTCAATTCATGAATGACTTTAAGCAATCACTGGAAGACAATCAGATCCCCGAAACGTAGAAGAGAATCACCTAAACCCCCGCGTTGTTTAAGGTAGTGGTAATCTTGTGATGGAAAATAAAGTGAAAATAGAGTCTGCCATTTTCTGTAAACATCTAGCAGACTATTTGTCTCCCTTCGTTTTGTTTCAATATTTTTTAAAGTCATTTGAGAGATTTTTTTGTTATCATAATGTGAGATATTTAAAATCAAATCTGATGGGGGAAAAAGAAAAAGACTATAGATGAATTTGGTTAGATTGAAAAAAAATATTTAAAATATTTCCTTCAGTTTAGAAACTGTCGGCATCTTCGTTCATACGCGTTTGTCATCAGAACAACGTAAGAAAATCCCTGTCCGACGAAGTTTTATTAAAACGTTTCGGTGTTGATAACTCTGCTTCTCGCAATGTTACCCTAGTTTTAGAACGCTAACATCGCAAAAACCATATATATATATATATATATATATATATATATATATGCAAAAGACAAGTAAAAATTATGATAATAGCAACAATAAATCTACACCTTAAACAAAACGTTCACGGCTTCTCGCCCTTTTTCTTATCTCTCTGATATATATATATATATATATATATATATATATATATATCGTGGTGTAATGGTTAGCAAGCTCGTCTCGCTAGAATCGTGAGAAGTGAGTTCGATCCTCACTAGGCACCCCCTAGTTTTGGCCTTGTGTTACGTCTAAAAAATCACCTTCCTCCAGGTTTGGGGGTTGGGCCCAGGGCTAACAACTCTTCCCCATAAAAAAAACAGTTTGTTCCGGAAACAGCAAAAACGTCCCCTACACACTATTAGGTGTAAGAAAAAGTCTGTTTATATATATGATCAAGTTCGAGTTTTTATTGTTGTCTTCTTAAAAAGATTTTATAATCTTCTTGTTAAAAATGACTACACATACGCGGCAACTCCTAAGCAAAGTCTTTTATTAAATTAAATGTATCTACTAGTCGTTAAATACACTAAAGTATTCAAACAGAAGAAGATACTGCACAGCTTGATGTTTATGCTTTTCAGTATTCCTGATTTTATATGTTTTGTTTCAATTTATATTAAAAATCAAACAATGTTGCTTACGTTTATTTTCTTTAAATTTGTAGACCTTTACAAGACATACATTTCTATATCTGGTTAAATGTGTACGGATGGCACTATGGCAAAACAGATCCAAGTTAACCTACGTGCTATTGTAGTAGTAGTGTGTTCAACATAAGAAATCTTTGTTGGATTATGTATGGCATGTTTTAATGAAAGCATTTGAATGCAAGAATTATTAGAAATGAAAAGACTGAAATGTTTATGTAGTGCAATCTGTATATATATATATATATATATATATATATATATATGAATGAATGATGAGAGATGTAAGCTTAAAGAAAAAGCAAAAGAATAAAAGAAACAGAAAGAAAGAAGAGAAAGAACTGGGGCCGCTTCGCAGAGACATCAAATAAAAGAACCATTTAATTAATGAAGTGATGCTTACTGCCTGGATGAAGGCATTTTCCTGACCAGTATCAATACCAGAATTTACATGAAGAAAATGATCAGCGATATGGTCGACTCTAGGAAAGAGGTCGTGGTAGTAGTAGCAGTAGAAGTAGTAGTAGTAGCGATCCCCTGAAAGCAATGAAGTTAGCTGCGTCGGCGTCGGTGATGAAGATGAAGATGACGGCGTTGCCGGTGGCCTTAGCGTCGAGGGCGTTTCCCGAAACGTTACGTTGGTGTTGTTGACGATGGTGGTGCTAATATTGATGAAAATGGCGCTGATAAAAATGGTGATGGTTGAACTGATGGTGGGCAGTTTTGGTAGGAGTGGGGCGTTTACAATTACGATTATTGTTATTCGTGGATGAAATAGTGCAGGTTTTATAAGCAGAAACCTTGTATTTGATAGCAGTGACGGTGAGGGCGGTAGTAGAAGATGGTTGTAGTGGTGGTGGTGGTGGTGACAGAGGCGGAGGAGGAGATTCAACTTTTTGCCATTGAATAAAAATCCGTTTTTCATGTTTCAGATATTAGATGTGGATAAGCTCTCCATGGTGTCTCTGTAATTCAATAAGATGTATTGAGTAGAATATATGGAACAATAAATGATCATACGTGACCCTGGGTCGGATATAGTTAGAGATCATTAAATATACGATTTTCTTTTATCATATGAATGTATTATCGTTCATTAACGATATAGAAATCGACCTAGGTATCATTAAGTCCGACAGACCAACATTTACTAAATAATAATAATCTTCGTTACTAATCCACGCAACAAAAATAAAAATAGTTATAATTCAGATGGTACTATATATCTGCTAAAGAAAGTGACAATTTCATAAGTTATATCGTCTTTATATGATTTAGGGACATTATTACCGTTACAGTCTTCATTCGAACAGTATAAGCGATGTTGAAACGGCAGCGGTAACTGTATAAATCCGGATAATTTACAAACGTCTACCATGGTAACACGACAAGGAATGACTATTCTATATTTTTGTTTACCCCTGGAACACGGTCCTGATCAATTAAACAAAGAGCGTCGGTATCAGAGACCACACGACCGTGTTACAGGGTTAAGCACCACGTTTCTTGCGAACGTAGACAACCATGATCCGCTTCATACACCTATTCTTCATGAGCTGTAAATTACCATTAGATGTTAGGGTTCATAGCGAAGTTATTTCCCGAGTGATTTTTATAAAGTTAGAGGTCAGTTTTGCTTTTTAAGAAACCAGTTTTTTTTATAATAATGTCACCTCAAGCAAGACAGAACAGTAATGAGTACTCAGGGGGTTAAGCAAAAAAAAAATACTGGATACAGGGGTATTGAGGAAAGGATAAAAGATGAACTGGATTCAAGAAGTGAGAAGATAGCAATTAACATTGCATGTAAATTTTTAGAGATTTTAGTTACCAGGATGGTGCTGTGGATATTGACTCGGAACCAGAAATCGGAGAGCCGAGTTCGAATTCCAGTTGAATTCGTTTCAGCAAAACCAATATAAAATTTAACTGCAGTTTCTACTCTAACAGCTTCTTTTCTCGCACTGTGGAATTCCCTTCTATATACTTGCTTCTCCGACAGCTAGAATTTCCAGGAATTTAAATGTAAAGTCAATAGATATCTCCTATCTCACTAACTCGCATTCTTTGTCTCAAGCTCTTTTCTCCATTTACTCCCCCGCCCCGTTAAACCGGTATTCTCATCCGTCAACTACTATACTCCTGACATCACTTATAACTAAGCCATATTTCTCATCACTTTCCCCCATGCGACACCAATACCATAATGGACACTTAATATATCATAAAAAAATCAAGTAATAATTATAATAATAGCAATAATATATCTACACTTTAAACAAAACGTTCACGGCTTCTCGCCCTTTTTCTTCTCTCTCTCTCTCTCTCTCTATATATATATATATATATATATATATATATATATATATATATTTAAATCCAGACATAACACGTTACATTGCATTTGACTACATGGTTTTGTTGTCATTTCGCGCTATCACGCGGTGTGACGTCATAAAACCGCATCGCAAACTTAAGAACTGCGTTTATTATTTTTGATATCAATTGCCGTTGCCAGGCGGAGTTTTATGTCAACACAAAATAAAATCGTCGGTGATGGTGGATTTTATAATATTTCAGTTTAAACAACCTTTCTGAAGATGGCTCATGTGAGCCGAAAGCTTAGAAGGAAACCAATAAATAATTATCCAAATGTTGGCGAATTTTTGTCTTTATTTTCAACTGAAATTAAAGCAAAAATACGACGTTTAGAACGGCTCATGATTAAACATAATAGACATACATTGTCTCTTATATTTAACAGCATATGTTTAGAAAATTACTTGCTGCCTCGATACACTAAATATATATATATATATATATATATATATATATATATCAGAGAGATAAGAAAAAGGGCGAGAAGCCGTGAACGTTTTGTTTAAGGTGTAGATTTATTGTTGCTATTATTATAATTTTTACTTGTCTTTTGCATATATATATATATATATATATATATATATATATATATATATATATGCAGCTATCCTTTTAGAAGGTAGTTTAACGTTTATCGACACGAAATTTGAATATCAAAGGCGTGTTCAAATCCGGTCTATTGTATTAATACTTTTAAGAATGGTAAGAGTCTGTTTCTAGTATATTTTTCTCATATATAAAACACACACATATATATATATATATATATATATATATATATATATATATATAATTGTCTGCGAATAACTATTTACGCTCTCGTACACCGATTGAGCGCTATAAAGAAATAGTGA
Source organism: Ascarosepion bandense (assembly GCA_037127315.1). Taxonomy (NCBI): domain Eukaryota; kingdom Metazoa; phylum Mollusca; class Cephalopoda; order Sepiida; family Sepiidae; genus Ascarosepion; species Ascarosepion bandense. Next base: position 533,902 of record JBBBDQ010001423.1, read on the forward strand.
ACTTTAAAAATATTAGTTATTAACGCATCGTTTATTCAGTAATGAATTTGAACAATCTAGGCTACTGGCGTGTGTTTACATAGCTTTTATAACACGCTAAAATCCTCTCTCCTTCGCCGAGTACCTATAGAAGTTAGAATTGCTGTTATTTTGGTTGGGTTTCAATCCTGGAGAGAAGCAACCGGATGTCTAACCGTACTGAATTGCTGTGATGAACTGCGGATGACTATATATATATATATGTTAGAAATGTTAAGAACACATAGAGTAATGATCCACAGTTCGTAGAATTTACTTTATAACAGTGCTCAATACAAAGTAGAGCAGTGTTATTATCGTAATATTTTTATTATAAGTTATAATAAAAAACATTTTGCATCTCGACACAAAAGCTATCATGTTTTAGTACTACTGAGTGTACTTTGTCAGGCAATGGTTAGTAATTGGTGATAGGTTTGATTTTTATGGAAATCAACCAACGCCTGACGAAGTACAATCAATTGTACCGAAACGTGATAGCTTTTGTGTGGCGATGTAAAATGCTTTTATTGTAACTAATTTAAATAAAATATTACAATATATATATATGCACTGGCTGGCATAATTATTAGGCCACCCCAGTTTTTTTGGCCGTTACTGCATATATATATATATATATATATATATATAATGGTAGACTTCGAAAAACAGTAGTTACTCTAGCATTTACGCATTGTTCATTCAGCAATGAATTAGAATACTCTCAGCTATTGGGCGTGTAAAAATGATAATATACACACTAAAAATTCTGCCTTCTTCTACCGAGCGCCCATAGCTCAGAGGTAGAATCGCCGACTGACGCCAGTTCGGTCGGGTTTCAATCCTGGGTTAAAAGCAATCGGAGTCTAACTGTACTGATGAGGTGCGAAACAGAGCTGTCTGCCGATGACTGTATATACATATATATATATAAATTAAAAAATGATAAATTCAATGATGGTGGATGATCATTTCGATATGAAAATTCCCACGAGGGATAACACATCACCTCAGCAACAGAAATAGTGATACAGCGAAACAAATCTGTCTGCGGATGAATATATATATATATATATATATATATATATATATATATATATTATGTAGTCATCCGCAGACAGATCTGTATCACAGTTCATCAGTACGGTTAGACATCCGATTGCTTTTAACCTAATATTGAAACCCGCTGATTTGACCGCTGAGCTATGGGCGCTCGGTAGAAGGAGGCAGACTTTTAGCGTATTGTAATGGCAAAGACATTTATACGAAAGTAAACGCTGCAAAATAACCTAGAATTTTATCTTTTTACGATGATGTTCGCACTGTACAATACCTGAGAGCCACTCGAGTTAAGGCGTTACGGAGAAAAAAAAAGATTTTGCGGATATGTAGGAAGATAACGGTTGACTCTTGTCTTGAACAAGTAAAGATTGGATTGATGCGGGGAGCGTCATTTTGGGCGTCGTTTCAACAAGGCAGCGGTTTGTGAAAAGAAGCAGCCTGGGTAGATTTTACAACTCAATGGAATACAAAGAAAATGGGGTATTTGGCTATAATGGGAGAGGCTGGCTATGCGGGTCTTGACTGTTAACATAATGACGGTTGAAACTATAGAATGTAGTTCGTCTGAGAACTTTCGATGTAACTATCGATAAAGCTGAGAGAAGCTTGCGACGTTTCGACTGTGAGAAAATGCTTGTAAATTTGAAAATAATTAATCGCCCACACTTTTGAAATCTATCGAGACTGGAGAGTGAAGACTGTACAGCTCCTGTCCATATATGACAGCAGTAATTCATTTTTATTTACTAGTAGTATATTATAGATACCGATCAGTCAGTTAAGTGCCATACGTGAAACACGCTTGGGCGATCATGTCTCGAAAGAGACATGACTGACTGGGCAGAAGATTATCTCGCAGTAGGTTGCCATTGCTTTCTGCGGTAGACTGGTTGCCAGCCAAGGCTATAGAACTCAATCTGTCCTGTTATTTAACCCCTAACTGGAAGGAAGAGACGGATTAATACCTTTCCCAAGGGTATTTGCGCGTAAGTGAATGCAATGAATTCAACTGGAATTCGAACTCGGCTCCCTAATTTCTCGTTCCGAGCCGATATCCACTGCACCACAACGCACATCCGCAGATACCGATTGCGCTCTTTATTAATAGCAAATATTCTGTACCATGTTAATTATAACTTTTCAGAAAGCTGTCTAAGTATATGAGAAGATTATTATTATGAAGGCCTGGTCTGTCAAATTTGATTAAACAAATGTAACATGAATTTTACTGATTATCAACGTATATAAGTTAAGTATACATATAATATATATTTATACTGATGGGAGACTAATATTTTACATAAGGATGTTGATCGGATTATCTTAAGAAGTAAAATGACGAATGCTTATAGTAACATAAACTTCAAGAAAGCAGAAAGTATAATACTCTTATGAGAAGGAAAGGCCAGATTGACTCACATGAATTAAAACAAATATCAAGTGGAATTTCATAACGAGTTCTTCATTAAAATATATGACTGTTAAAGAATGAAAACACAAGGTCTAATTCTAAATATTGGCTTGACTATTGTTTACTGGGCCCTAGAGGTAGACAATGAATGAGAACTGCTTACGAAACGGAATAAGTCTAAAATAATGAAGCAACCTAATCAAAATATTTTAATTGGTACACCTCGAATCATCATAATGGAAATATTGTACTTACTTTGTAATTAGATTAAATATAATTGCATACTGAAACCAGATATCGCAAAATAAGCAAGGTTACCTTATTTAAATTATTAGTTGATATTCTTAGGATTTGTTTGAATATGTTCCTCGTTAGTGTAATTATCAACGTTGTACGTGGGTTTTATTTATTCCGTTTAATCAACTGTTGCATTTTAACTCGTTATCGTCTATTATGGCCGTGTGTCCGGAAAAATTTAGTCAAGCCAAAATATTTTACATGAATTATATTTGGTTTATTTTGTATCTAGTATTGCCTTCTCGTTATTTGTTACCGTAAACATTCGGTCGCCATTTGGAAATTACAGACGAAGGAGAAAGATAAATGGAGGTGATAAAAATGATTTTGGATTTAATTAGAAAGAATAGACAGGTTTTTTAAACAACTATGAAAAAATATATTTAGAATCGCAAAAAAAAAAAAAGGATCGTCTGAATTCATACAATGTGTAAGCAAAGGAAGTGGAAAATGACAGGAGGAACACTTCAAAAACGAAGTATAAATTCAAGAAAAATTAATGAAGAATGATTGAATTACGTGAAAGTACGAAGGATGGAAAGTTCGAAAAATAAAAGAAGAGGAAAAGGAAGAAAACAAAAAAGAAAAATGAAGAAAACGAAAAAGAAGAAAAAACGAAAAAGAAAACTAAGAGGAAGAAGTAAGTGAATAAGAAGAAAATAAAGGAGAAAAAGGCGGAAAAGAAAAAAGAAGAAAACCAAAAAGAAGAAAAATGAAGAAAACGAAAACGAAGAAAAACGAAGAAGAAGAAGAAGGAGAAGAAGAAAGCGAATAACAAGAAAACGACAAAGAAAAAGAAAACGAAAAAGAAGAAGAAGAAAGCGAATAAGAAGAAAGCGAATAAGAAGAAAACGAAAAAGAAGAAAATGAAGAGGAAGACGAAAGCGACTAAAAAGAAAATGAAGAAGAAGAAAGTGAAAAAGTAGAAAAAAGAAGAAAATGAGAAGACGAAAACGAAGAAAACGAAGAGGAAGAAGAAAGCGAATAAGAAGAAAACGAAAAAGAAGAAAATGAAGAGGAAGACGAAAGCGACTAAAAAGAAAATGAAGAAGAAGAAAGTGAAAAAGTAGAAAAAAGAAGAAAATGAGAAGACGAAAACGAAGAAAACGAAGAGGAAGAAGAAAGCGAATAAGAAGAAAACGAAAAAGAAGAAAATGAAAATAACGAAAAAGAAAAAGAAAACGAAGAGGAAGAAGAAGAAGAAAGCGCATGAGAAGAAAACGAAAAGAAAGAAGAAAACGAAGAGGAAGAAGAAAAGGAAGAGAAAGAAGAAAACGAAGAGGAAGAAGGAAGCGAAAAAGAAGACAAATAAAGAAAACGGAAAAGAAGAAAATGAAGAAGAAAACGAAGAAAAAGGGAAAAAACACGAAAAAGGAAAGAGAAGAAGAAAACGAAAAAAAGAAAGAAAAAAGATGAAGAATAAGAACAACAAAACAAATAGAAAAATATAAATGCATGAAAAAGAAAAAAGAAAAAGATCATAAACGTATATATAGAGCAAAGAAGAAAATAAGAATGCTTTACAAGATAAAAATCGAAGATGAAAACAAACAAAACAGAAGAAAACAAAGATTTAAAATATATTTTAGGAGAATAAAAGAAAGAATTAGAAAAAATAAAACGCTTGATAAGATGGATAAGAAAATTTGAAGAAATGAAGAAAAAAGAGATCAAAGCAGAAGAAACAAAGTGACTGAAAGAAATTAAAAAAATGGAAACCAAGTCGGGAAGGAGATTGAACGATCAACAAGAGAAGAAAAAATCAAGCAAAAGGAACGAAAACAAAAATGATTAGAAAGTTAAAAAAAGAAAAGAACAACTGATTTATAGACTATAAACCTTCAAAATACCAGAAAAACCAAACAAAATACAAGTAATGAAGAAAAACATAAATGTGTTTTAGAAATGAGAACATTAAAAAAAAAATGGCGTAAAAAAACTCGATGACTTAAGCCGACACGAGGGACTAGGTGACTAAAATGTCGCCTAGGCTGCTAAAATCGTCTGAGAAGCTAAAGTAACTGCTTAATAGATACCAATTGACGTATTACAGTCATTCGAATAATCGAGTTAAATTTGTCTCATTACTTATTGGACGATGAGATGTAGGTCTCGGGTGTAAAATACCCCAGGCGCCGGCTCTAACAGAAGAAATACATAAAATAGTCAAAGTAGAGGGACTTAAAAAATGAAGAAATACCCGTCTCGATTTCAATATGCAAAGAATTAAGGCAACTAGAAAAGAAACATGCTCATAGGTCATCAATATTCTGTTAACAAACAAGATGTCTGATTTTCTAAGTTAGATGTTTTCTCGTTGAATGGTGACAATTCTCACAGTTACATGTAAAGTCACGTCTGTTTAGTTAAGGCCAGTCAGTCAGCTAAGTGCTATACGTGATAAACGCCAGGGCGATCATGTGCCGAAAGAGACATGACTGACTGGGCAGAAGATTATCCCGCAGTAGGTTGCCATTGCTTTCTGCGTTAGACTTGTTGCCGACCAAGTCTATAGAACCCAATCTGTCCTGTTACTTGGCTCATTGCTAGAGGGGGAAGAGATGTATTATATTATTAAGTAGTAAGTGATCCCCCACTTATGCCAAGTAGAAGCCTTAATCATGTTTTCAACTATTATATTCAGTCAGTCAGTTAAATGCCATACGAGATAGACGCTTTGGCGATCATGTCACGAAAGTAACATGACGGACTAGGCAGAAGATTATCCCACATTAGGTTGCCACTGCTTTCTACAGTAGACTGGTTACTAGGCAAGGCTATAGAACCTAATTTGTTCTGTTATTTAACCCATAACTGGAGGGAAGAGACGGATTAATACCTTTCCTAAGGGTATTGGCTCATAAGTGAATGCAAGGAATTTAGCTGGAATTCGAACACGGCTAAACGATTTCTCGTTACGATCCAATACAGGGTACATAAAATAACATCGCTGCTACTTAAAGTAAAGTGTGGAGTCGAAGGTTTTGGGAGTGGCATTCAAAGTGGGAAACAGACAATGTTTCAGGGATCAGAAGGGCATTTGTTAAAGTATTATTTAGATACAAAGTGCTTGCAATGTAGTAATTATCAGTTTCTATTGGAACTAGTGTGCGACGTTTAAGTTTCAAGCATTGTTCGTTGTGTTAACATTCGCATGAATCCATTTGGGACCATAAATCTATAATGCTTCCCCACCTAAGGGTTAAATAACTGGGTATTTTAGCTTTGCTTTGTTTAGAGGCATATCAACTACTTATGCGTAATTTAGAGTATATTAAATGCATTCACTTACGCACAAATACCCTTGGTAAAAGTATTAATTCGTCTCTTCCCTCCAGCTATGGGTTAAATACTAAGACAAATTGGGTTCTATAACCTTTGCTGGCAACCAGTCTACCGCAGAAAGTAATGTCAACCTACTGCGGGATAATCTTCTGCCTAGTCAGTCATATTTGTAAAGAGACATGATCGCCTAAAGCGTGTATCACGTATGGTACTTAACTGACTGACTGAATATAATAGTTGAAAACATAATTAAAGCTTCTGCTGGGCATAAAGTGGGGGATCACTTTTATATTGTCATGAAGTAATAAACTGATCCCCAACTAATTACTACTTAATATAAAAATACATCTCTTACCCCTCTTGTTATGAGTCAAATAACAGGATAGATGGGGTTCTATAGCCTTGGCTATAGAACCCAATCTGTCCTGCAGAAAGTAATGGTAACATACTGCAGGAAAATCTTCTGCCCAGTCAGTTATGTCTATTTTGAGACATGATTGCTCAAGCGGGTGTTTCCTATGGCACTTAAATGAAATGTATAAACATTTAATTTTTGGGAGTATGAGTAAAATTCATTGCAGGTAATTGTTTTTAACGATGAAAATGTATTTTTATACTTTTCTCGAGTTTTGACCCCAGTTTGGGGGTTAACTATTTGCCATTATCTGGGACGCTAACAGGAGCTACCATCCCGGGTAAGGGTGGACCTAGAAACAACTGAAATTAAGAAGTGGTATCACGCAACTCAAAACCTCCCGATCAGAGGCCTTACTAAGAACACTGAATTCAAAACCGGCTGGAAGTGGGTCTATCAGTTCTATTACGTCAAAGCGACTTTACTACAGAACCTCCAATACTAACAGTTATCAAGGTTATCGTCAGAAACGGCATAAGAAGCGTTATCAAACAAAGTTATTCAAACTCGTGTCATCATCTTGATATAAACTAACGGCCATAATTGGTAGGTGACTCCAGTTTTTTTTAAGAATTTTTTAGAAATGATGTATTTCTTACTATTTTTAGTATTTATTGCCAAGTGGATAATTCTAAATGAAAATAGAATGGTTCTTTTGTTATTATTACTTTGCAAAATCTTACAAGGCAAAGAAGCAAAGATGAACTCGTCCGAATCACCCTAAATTTTCTTCATTCTTTCACTGATGAAATTGCAATATAGGCAATTATTAAATATTTATAAATTCATTTGATGCACATGTTATTGTGCAGTATTAACAAAAGAACCATTCTATTTTTAATTACAATGATTCACTTGGCAATAAATACTAAAAATAGTATGAAATACATCATTTCTTAAAACCCTGTGGTGGACTGATAATTATGGCCGGTAGTATATATATATATATGTGTGTGTGTGTGTGTGTGTGTGTGTGTGTGTGTGTGTGTGTGTGTAGTGTTGTGTCGTGATAATGTTAGCTCCGAGATTGCTATTTTTCCGCAGATTTACTGAAAAAAGTAATTTGGCCAAGAGTTATTTAACGCAAAGTGCTCGATATTGGAGGAAAGACATAGCGTTGATTGATTTAAAACAAAGAATGTGTCCCTTTAATTAAGCAGATTCATGTCGACTTCGACTGTGATGTCTTTATAACGGAAACGTCGAAGTTTGCACGAACACGCTGATTTAAAGTGACAAATTCTTTGCTTTAAACACACACACACACACGTACACACATATGCGTGTGTGAGTGTATGTGTTTGTGGGTGTTTGTGTGTATGCGTATTCTGTGTATTTAGGCAGTAAATGTTCTTCAAGGCAAATGTTACTAGATGCCAACAGACATTATCTGTCGGTTAATTCTTTTCGATCGACTTTTCAAAATTATGAATCCTTTTTGGAAATTCAGTCAAAAATTGTCCAGAGTTCGTTTTGGAAGAAATATTGTCAAAGCTTTCGACTTTCTTAAGTCATCAGGATATATATCTATATATCTATTCAGTCCACTATCCAACATAAACTATTAATTAGTCATATTTCTACAAAAATATAGGTTTATTTTAGAGTGCGTCTTATCAAATTTAACGTCTTAGAGCACGAAAAATGCACTTTTAATTATTTCTTAATTGTTGTGTTATTTTGCTTGTCTTTATTCTAAAAACCGAGTTTTGTCTTTGAATAAAACAACAGCAGTCAGGTATTTAGTATTTACTAATAACATTCTAGGGAAGATTTACACAAGTGATAATAAATAATGACTCTACACAGGCTGAACTCATCACCAATTATCTATTTATTTTATATATAAAAAATAAAATATGGTTTTTTATATGCATCGGTCACGCAGCCTGATGATCTCTTCTTAGCAATGAGATATTCCGGTGTTATAGCAGGAAGTCATTATTCGACACCAATAAAGGAAAATGACTAATTTTAATATAACAGAAATATATCATTACCAGGTAAAGGAATCCTGATTTCTAGTACATTGCTATATAATTATTTTATTTAATGTTAATTTATTTGTACTTTTTTCTTTAGCGATTTAAAAAGCGTATATTATATGCAACAATAGCGTTGATTACAGAGATAAAAAGATCCTTGATTACTTTTGTTGAAATTATAGCCAGCTTAATTTCAAAATGACTTAAATATAATTAACACTCTTTCATGGAACGGATAAACTCATAATATTATATAAATTCATAAAATCTTTCCTATTCTGAACATCTTGTGTGTTCACAGAAAACCTAAAAGCATGTTGCTCGGAGTTACTTTTTTAACATAAGATTAGTTTAGTTTTACGTATCATCTATATTTATTGATTATATTTTCTGTGGAAAATAAATGAATAGTTTGCAGAAAAAGGGAAAAATAAGATATATAAAGTTGGGAATGAGAACATTAGGGAAAAGAAACAAGAAAGTTAGAAAGAAAAAACGAACGAATGAATGAATGAATGAATGAATGAATGAAAATAAAGGAAGACAAAGATGAGGATAATAAAGATATATAAAAATTAAATGGATTGGAAAAAGTAGCAAAGCATTACAGCGGTTGTCGAAGAGATCGACTTGAAAAGGAAGATTTTATAAGTTAAGATTTATTAATAAAAATAAACACAATTTATGCTAAAGATAATAAAAAAATAAAGCATTCGCTGTGTATAAATTTATATATGTTCACATGCCTTAACCGTAAAAGCAGGCGAAATCATGCTACAACTAAAAATAACACCGGGAATCTAATCTTTGGGATATACTAACAAAGAATAAAGATCAAAGAAGGCTAACAAATATATATATATATATATATATATATATATATATATATAGTTATGAATTAATTGTACATTGCGAGATGCAAATTTCTGTTTCAAGATAGATTGTCATCATCTGGCAACGTTGCTCTTGGTTGTGCAGATCATTTACATTAAAATGATAAAAATCTTTAGGGTTTTTTTCTTTAAAAAAATACTTTAAGTAAGTGAACAAATATAGAATTGGTGCTGAATGAGAATATCACATCAAAAGTAATAAAACTGAAAGGAAAGAAAGGAAAATGATAAGATCAGGTTAAAGGCAGGTTAACATCTTGACCGTTAAGGAGGGAAAAGAAACAAGAGAAAATGGTAGGATGAGGGAGGAAAAAAGAAAAAAGAGAAAAAGTTGGTTAGTATGTATTCTTTGGGGTCAAATCCCAAAATGAATCTCCACTCTGATTAGCCAAAAGAAAACAAATACATACATACCAAACCAAAGGTTTTAGTCATTTAAATGTAAATGATCTTCACAACCAACAGCAAAATTGCCTGATGATGATCTTGAAACATAGAAATTTCCGTGTTGCAATGTACAATTAATTCATAACTATATGATTATATTAAGCTCTATAATACTCATTATACTGAGCACTGTTCATAATAAAATAAATGCCAGAGCACTCAAAATAAAAAACAACAACCTTGAGTCCTCTTCACCTGGAATTATATATATATATATATATATATATATTACGGAAATTAACGAAGATTAACGAAATGGTCTTTAAACTACCGACAATTTGAAATGATTTGTTTGAACATTATTTTTGATCGATACTCATATTTAAGTAGATATTTTGTTTCTAATCAAACAGTATATATATTTATTTCTACAGGCCTGATTATCTTCGATAAATTTTTTGTTACGAAAAAGTGTGTAATTTGACTAATAGGATTTGATTATTGACAGAATAAATACGAGTATCGATCAAAAATAATGTTCAAACAAATCATTTCAAATTGTCGGTTGTTTAAAGACCATTTCGTTAATCTTCGTTAATTTCCGTAACATGTTTACATTTGTTGACAATTACGATACACTTCCGAGCATATATGGATATTACGGTGAATCAAAAATTGTGTTATATAGGCTTGATTTAACTTAATTCAGACGGTTGGTCATTCGTGGTCGAGAGGTCTAAGACGCGCCATATCAATTGGTCGGCTCACCTACATAGATAGGGGAAACAGGTTTGAATTCTGCCAAATGACACAGTTTCGGAACAAAACAAAATATCGTAAATAATCAGGCCAGTAGAAATAAATATATAATAATGTTTGATTAGAAACAAAATATCTACTTATAATACGAGTATCGATCAAAAATAATGTTCAGACAAATACATTTTATACATAGAAAAAACGATAAACCCGTAAAAGTAGAGAAGTTAATACAAATGATTTAAATAATTAATAGAAAATATTAATTAAAAAAAAATAGAGAGCTCAATGGATATTATCCAGAGGAATATGAAATATAGAGGAAAAATCAACACATAATTAATTTTATATTAAACTCAGAATATTCCGAATACATTTATTAAATATTCTGAGTTAAATGCTTTTTGGGGGTTTCAGAAAGCAGTTTTTAATTTTCACAATGGCCGAAATATAACCGTTTAATTATGTGTTGATTTTTCCTCTCATATATATATATATATATATATATATATATATATATATATTGAGAGGAAAAATAAACACATAATTAAACGGTTATATTTCGGCCATTGTAAAAATTAAAAACTGCTTTCTGAAACCCCCAAAAAGCATTTAACTCAGAATATTTGATATATATATATATATATATATATATATATATGTATATATGATTAGATCTTGATGGCTATCACAATGATTTTAGTAAATTAAAGGAATGTAAAGAAGGTGTTGGGTAGTATTTATTATTAATTAATACTTCGTGATCAAAATCACTTCTTCAGAATGGTAGGAGAGCTTGTTTTCACGTCCGTCCGATCGTGGACCGTGCCTTTTAACGAATGGTCATTCTTCGTGCTAATGCTGTCGTTAATTGTAGTAAGTGTGTGTCTACGTGCGTGTACCTGAATAATAAATAGGTAATACCCAAAACATTCTTAACCTTTTTAATTTACTAAACGCATTGTGATAGCCTTCACGACCTAGCCATACATTTGCTTCAAGCAAATTACAAAACTATCCTATATATATATATTTTGTATTTGGGCAACAATCTCTATTTTATGCAGGTTTCATTAAAAATAACAGACAAAGTATTATAATTAAGTTTTTGAATATAACTTTTAAATTCTTATGATATCTCTTTATTTTCAGAACACAAATTTTATAAGAATAGTCTAAATGCTTTGATGTCTCGAGCGCTTTCGGCTATACTTATAGCCATTATCAAAAGGGAATTTTATTTTACGTTTAACTGACTAATAACAATTCATAAGCTCACATGAAAAATTATAAAAAAAAACTTAAGGATAATATTATCTGTCATTTTTAATGAAACCTATATATATATATATATATATATATATATATATATATACATACACTACAGGCTATAGTTATTAGGAAACCCCAGTTTTTTTTAAGAAATGATGTATTTCATACAATTTTTAGTATATATTGCCAAATGTAAATAGAATTTTTCTTTTGTTATTGTTACAAGCAAAGATGAACTGTTCCGAATCACCCAAAATTTTCTTCGTTCTTTCATTGATTAAACTGCAATATTGGTAATTATTAAATATTCATAAATTAATTTGATGGATATGTTATTTTGCAATATTAATAAAAGAACCATTCTATTTTCATTTACAACTATTCACTTGGCAATGAATACTATAAAATAGTATGAAACACATCATTTTTTTATACACTGGGGTGGCCTAATAATTATGGCGGTAGTATGGAAGAACACGTAGATTAAAAACCACTGTTCAAGTATTTACTTCTATAAAGATTGCTCGATACAAAGCAGAACTTAATATTGTAATTTTGTTATGACAATGTTTTATAAAACTATAAACCATTGCAATTATAAATTTACAATATATATATATATATTTACACACATTACTAGCCATAATTATTAGGCCACCACATTTTTTTTTAAAGAAATGATATATTTCATACTGTTTTAGTATTTTGTAGTATTTATTGCCAAATGAAAATAGAATGGTTCTTGTGTTAATATTACTTTGCCAAATTTTACAAGGCAAATAGCGACAATTTACCCATCGCACCTTGTAGATTTCGCTATATATATATATATATATATATATACTACCGGCCATAATTATTAGGCCACCCCAGATAAAAAACAAAAATGATGTATTTCATACTATTTTTAGTATTTATTGCCACGTGGGTAATTCTAAATGAAAATAGAATGGTTCTTTTGTTATTATTACTTTGCAAAATTTTACAAGGCAATGAAGTAAAGAGGAACTCGTCCGAATCACCCTAAATTTTCTTTATTCTTTCATTGATGAAACTGCAATATAGATACTTGTTAAATATTTATAAATTCATTTCATGCACATGTTATTGTTCAATAATAACAACAAAAAAAACATTCTATTTTCATTTATAATTATTCACTTGGCAATAAATACTAAAAAATTCTATGAATTACATCATTCTTTTTTGTTGACTGTGTTTATTCAATTTTTTTATTGCATCTTCCCAGTTGATTTACGTGTAACCGCACATCTAGACCCTATTTATTAAGTATATGCAAAAGTCCTATAATGTTTTTGTTTGAGTAATGACGAATAGATTTTCTTGATTAAGAACATCCCCGTTCTTAGCTACGACAGAACAAATTTTCTCCTGATATTCATGGATAATTATTTACACTATTTGCATGCTGACTATTGTCTTAATTTTGATTATCACGACATTTCAGGCGTGGTGTTGTCTGGGTTTTATTATGTATATAAATCCGCGTAGGTTACAAGGTATTCCGAACTGGCAATTTATTGATTAAAATGACGATTGAGGTCTTGCTGTTATTTAATATTCTTTTACAGAGCCGCTAGTCGTCTTTGGAGCCGAATTACGGGATGTTATAAGCTGTTTCATTCTGTCAGTAAACAACAGCCTAGCATCATTAAGGATTCTCTTGCGTTCATTACGCGCAGAGACAAAAAAAGGTGCCTATTATGGTCAGGCGCGTGGCTCCAATGCAGCCAGAAGAAATGATACATAATTATATAATACATACATAATTCCGGATATACATATATATTCGCATATATCAGTGAAATGAGATGTGTATACGCATATCTCTCTGTAGACAAAATAATCTGGAGCAAATAAAATAAAAATCCGGCTCCGGGCAACAAATATGAATGTCATTCAATTGGAGTAGATAGATCTATCTATCGCCCGGTTCACACTCTACCCACGTCTATTGAACAGGTTAAGAGGCCCATCCCTTGTTCCCTGTTTAGGATGTAGTTTCCGACTTTCTCTTTACCAATCTTTTCACTATTACGTAGCCCCCTGCACATCAGTGGCGTTACAACCTTGCTCGGGGTGATACGATTAAAAAAAAAAATTAGAAAAGAAGAGATTTCAAAACGTCAAAAAATAATTTTAAAAAATATGAGAAAAATTTGGACGGGCAGAGCAGGGTGTGCGAAATCGAAAGAAACAAATTATGAATAAAAATACAGTGTACCACCTGTTGTTAACGATCGTTTTTCAATTGACCCTTAGTGAGCGACCACCTCTAGAACGCGACCAGCGACTAACATCAACGAGTCAAAATCACTGATCAAGCGACCGCTTTAAAAAAAATCCATTTTGGTCGTACACTGCGAACTTCTAAATTAGGAGAAACTAAATGAGTAATCTATTTCATTTTGATATGATCTAAGCCAGGAACACTTCCTCATTGTTTTGTTATTGTAGTGTTGTATCAAACTGTTATTTCTTGTTGAAATACACATTGCCTGAGTTCATCTCACGGTCAAAGATCGGCTGTTTGGTATAACATGTATTGCATTTGACATGTTCAAGGGATTTATCGCAGTCTCTGTATTGACTTGGATAAATTCAGGAATTGGGAAATCACAATTATGCCCCTTTCTCAAATGTCTACCTCTTTTGTTCCTTTATATTTTTGTGTATCTATCTACTCTATTTCTATCTGGGTATATCCATCTCTATCTATCTGTTCCTCTACCCCCACCCACAATCACTGTCAGTTTTTTTTGTGTAATTTGTTTTTTTTTCCATGTATTATAGCGATTCTCTTTTGCTATCACTCACTTCTAAGAAAAAAAAAATGAAACCGTATACTTTTTTTAAGTTCACTTAATAAATAGTTTTTGTCAATAAATATTTTCGTCTCTTGTTGACCGCTGTAAATACGATTTTTGAAATTTTAAAATGAATTATGCTGAATAAATTTTTTTAAAGTTACGCCATTTTCTTATGCTCTCATTTATTTATTACCAGATAACATGTTAAAATTCTAAAATGTACATTTTGGTGAGTGGAATATACGTTCCTGGCATAAATAGGTCATGACTATAAGCCTTTTAGTGAGCGATCACTTGCCGTATGCGACCAGTTTTTGATGGCAGTAGGGGTGGTCGCATACGACAGATTCCGTTGTAATTGTAAAAAAATAGCTGAAATTTTATTACTATCGTTAAAATTTCAGTTGGGTTTTATCGTGGCACAAAGACAGCAACCTATGAAGTATGTAGAATATTTCCTCAAGATTAACCACGTAGAAAGTTACTTATGCTTTATTTAAATCTAAAACCTATTCAGTATAGAACGAGGTGGCCTACAATACCAGGTGTGCCCGAGCGATCTCTAATTACTAACCAGCCACGATACCCCTTAACCGGTGTTGACAGCATAAACTGACAGTTAACGACAAGTAATGACAATTGTGATACAACGAAACGGGAACTAAGAAATAGACATCGAAAAACTCAATATCATTCTTTAAACTTTATCTAAGATTTTCAAAATATTTTAAGAGCTTTTATGTCACACCCCCTAGTGAAGGACCACGCAAAGATTTTTAGTCAACAAGGAAAATTAGCATAAACAGACAAACATTCGAACATATATATATATATATATATATATATATATATATTCTGACTCTTCAGGAATAAATTGAGTTCTTTCGATGACTGGCGTGTGTATACACTGCTTATATACAATACGTTAAAATGTCCTTTCTCTGATTCCATGCGCCTATGGCTTAGGGGGTAGCGACTCCGACTGACATTAAATCGGTCGAGTTTCGATCCCAGCTAGAAGCAAGTGGATTTGTCTAGTCCCACTGATGAATTGTGATACAGCGAAACAGGCCTGTATGTGGATGAAATATATATATATATATATACATGCATGTTAATTCAGATAAAACTTAGCGGGGAAATAGCCATATTAAACATGCAATTTTAACCCCTAATAAACAAAGAATGAGGAAAAATTCTAAGCCCAGAGGTTAGCTCTACGTAAGGAAAGGGTTCGGAGGTATTGGTTTTTTATCGGGTTAAGCTAGCGGAATTTTAGTAATAATTTCTTCTTTGGTAGTGGGAGGTATGTGACTTGACCTTTGAGTTAGTAGTGGTAGGTGGTGGGGAAGTAGCTGCTTAGCCAAATTAAAAAAAAACTTATTGTGACTAATTCCAAGAATAGGAAAATTATTGTAATTTATACTTATATCTATGGCGGCACATATTTATTATCTCCTTTCATTTGTTTAGGAGTATATTTTGGTATTGAAATTTCAAAATTTTAATCTTTTCTGTCATACATAGATTACACCTATCTCTTAAGCTATTAGGGGTCCTAGCCTTGCCTATGAGCTTACATTTTATCTGAGGATTTAAGTTATTTTCTCTTAATTCTAAGTATTTTCGAGAAAGGGCTGTTTGGTATCTTAAACTAGGGTTGGTGAAAGTATATATATATATATATATATATATATATATATATATAATTTTTTAATATAAAATTATTAGGACTAATTGGGAGAATTGAATAATTATTGTAATTTATATTTATTTCTATGGCGACACATTCTTATGCACCCTCCCCTTCGTTTCTTCAGGAGTATATTTTAAAATTTTATTTTTTTCTGTCAAACATAGATTACACCTATCTCTTAAGCTATTAGGTGTCCTAGCCTTGCCTATGAGTTCCCCTTTTATCTGGGCATCTAAGTTACTTTTTTTCCAGTGTTTTTTAGAAAGGGCTATTCGGCATCTTAAACTATGGTTGATGAAGGAGTGTCGGTGGGTATAAAGGCGTTGCTTTCAAATTTCCGCAGAAATTCCGATATAAACATTACATTTTTCCTTAATTTCCTTTTTAGATATGAAAGTGTAACACTGAATACTATTAGGCTTGTAAAAGACGAAGGAATAAAAAAGAATTATAATGTAAAAGAGAAAGAAGTACTCGAAACAAAAAATAGCAAGTCCCAGCAAACATTCACGCTGTTTACAGAGAGAAAGTTTGCGGAACAAGATATGCAAAGACTCTAACACTCTTAAATGAAATAAAGTGTTTGACCGAGACACGATCGTGAACGAGTCAACATTAAAATAACTTTTTTACTCCTCTTTGTTTCCTTCACTTTATGCAGTCTATAATTTCTTTTAATTTAAGTTAATCCCCCGTTGAGGCCTGAAAAGCGGAAGAGAAACCGATTGCTTCGTTTTTAATGCGCCTAAAAGTATTCAGCTTTACACTTTCATATTTATTATTAAATTCTCTACCTTCAAAAACAACTTTAAGTATATATATATATATATATATATATATATATATATTACGGAAAGTTACGAAGATTTACAAAATGGATTAACAACCGACATATTTTAATTTATTAGTTTGGACATTGTTTTTAATAGATACTCGTATGAATGAACTATTGAACTATTGAATAAAAGAACAGAAAATAATGACTAAGTGTAACTATACCATAGAATGCCTATTAGTTTCTTAACCATGGATGAAAACCTATAATTTCTCGTAATTTTAAAAATTGCGCGTTCAAAAATTCTCCTTCACGAGCATTAAAAAAAACACTTTACATGAGCGTTCTTAAAGAAAATGTAAACGGTAAAATCAGTGATTGCAAATCGCCTGAAGACACCTCATGGTAGAAACCTAGGTCGCGTAATAACTCGTTTAAAATGTCACATATATATATAAATATATACACACACTTACAGAGTCTAAGTAGTTATTATTATCATTATATATATATATATATATATATATATATATATATATATATATATATATAAAATCTTCTGTACAATAAAGACAGGAGCTGACGATGGTTCGCCTTAAATATGCCTTACTTCCGCTTAACCATGGAATAACGTGTCTGTCTTAATTTTTAAACACACACACACACACACACACACACACACACATACATATATATATAGATATGCAGGGTGATGAAAAGTAAGTCTATATTTCATAATTGATGGACGGTACCGTCTTACTATAATTTAATAAGACGAGAAAGTCTATCATACATAAAATAGAGGTGTTACTTATAAGAGGTCTCCTATATGTACTGTTTTCAAGGTAGTATACGATGATAATTTGTATAACAAGGCTTTTATTCGAAATAATTATCTCCTCACGAAATTATTATTCAAAAACCCTAATATCTTTGTAAAATGAAAAATAATTGTTTTTTTTTAATTCTGAACATATTTCTTACATTTAATTTACAAGAATATAATTTTACGTTCACAAAAAAAATTTTTAATAAAAATATTTTTAATATTTACTTAATTGTACTTTACATCTGGAAACAAACACTTTTATTTTTTTTAAAGTAAAAAAAAATACATATGTTGTTAGATGAAAAAAAATTGCTTTTTACTTCTGCCAAAAACCATTAGGATTTTATGTTTAATCTAACACTGTTCTCATCTGAATAAAAGAGCGTTTCTTTCACACCAGCGATTAAAAAGTTTCAAGCAAAATTATGTCCTACGGCAAGAATTCTTAAAATAAAACTGTTTTTCAGTAAAAGAAGAAACATTAATTTTTTATGGCGTATTGCTTTCAAATCAGTATTTGATTTCTAATCACTTTTGAGTTGATTATTGCCTTTGTTTACGCGCCTTTTCCCATGTTATACGTAGTTTTTCCTTCATAATTTAATTTTCGTATATTGAGACGGGATGTGCGTTGTGGTATAGGATATCGGCTCGGAACGAGAAACCGGGGTAACCGAGTTCGAATTCCAGTTGAATCCATTGTATTCACTTACGCGCAAATACCCTTGGGAAAGGTATTAATCCGTCTCTTCCTTCCAGTTATGGGTTAAATAGCAGGACAGATTGGGTTCTTTAGCCTTGGTCGGTAACCAGTCTACCGCAGAAAGCAATGGCAAACTACTTCTAATCTTCTGCCCAGTCACTCATGTCTCTTTCGAGACATGATCGCCCAAGCGTGTATCACGTATGGCACTTTAACTGACTGATATTGAAACGAAAAGAACGCTAGAAATGAAATAAAACATGTCTAAGTAAAATATTGTTTCGACAAGGAATATCGTTTCTGACGATGACGTATGCAATAAATATTTATTAAAGTTGGTTCGAAATTAGCAAAAGTTTTTCGAAAAAAGAATTCAGATGCTGAAGTCTGACTCTTCCCAACGATTTAAATCTAAAAATGCATTTTGATTTATTCATGATGCTTAGCTTCAGTGAACCGAAACAAAAAATCAGGGTGTCAAGTTAGAATTCCACCTGAAGTCGTTGCATTCACTTACGCGCAAACAACCCTTGAAAAGGTATTAATCCAACACTTCTGCCTCCAGTTATGGGTTAAATATCAGGACAGATTGGATTCTATAGCCTTGGTCGGTAACCAGTCTACCGCAGAAAGCAATGGAAACCTACTACCGGATAATCTTCTGCCAAGTCAGTCAAGTCTCTTTCGAGACATGATCACGTATGGCACTTGACTGACACTGAATATAATAGTTGGAATCATGATTAAGGCTTCTACTGGGCATAAAGTGGGGGATCAGTTTTTTATTGTTAAGAAGTAATAAACTGACCCCCCACTAATTACTGCTTAATAATATAAAACATCTCTTTCTCCTCTAGCTATTAGTTAAATAACAGGACAGATTGGGTTCTGTAGCCTTGGCTGGCAACCAGTTTGTCCTTTTCAGTCGGTTTTTACAGCAATCAGCCAATTGTTAATGTGAGAGAAAATGATTGCTTAATACTCGGAAAATTGGCTTAAATTCAGAATCTTAAGGAAGAGAAAAGTTAAAAAAAATACGTAATTTGTTCTCAGCGTTAACGCGTTATTTCTACTTGAAAACAACGCCGATACTGTAGCAAAATATATTTAATCTTGTGTAAAAATTGAAATCCTAACGCGGAGAGCATCGAGTTTTAACTCAAACCAAAGGACATTGTTATCTATCTAAACTTATATATAAATGGAACTTTGTCTCTGTGTGTGTATGTGTGTGTGTGTCTGTTACCTATAGACTCCGAAACGGCTGAACCGATTTCCTTGAAAATTGACACAGTTGTACTATAAGCGACTGCGAGTGTTCTTAGCTAGATTTTGTGTCGAGGTACCCCCGATAAATATCGAAACTCGATAATCGAAAAAATCGGGTTATAGAAGGACTGGTTCGATTATAATCAAATTTGATACACTCATAGACAAAGATATAAGAAACGATATTCAGAAGTTTCAAGGTTGCAGTTCTTACAATAGTGCAGAAAATCGATTATATATATATATATATATATATATATATATATATATATATATATAAAAGGCAAGATGTTTGTGTGTGTGTCTGTTTATCTGTCTGTATGTCCTTTATACAAATCTACAATTTTTATCCGATTATCAACAATCTTCACAGAAATATTCTTTAGGCTGAGTCTGAGCTCCAGGACCATGGATTAGTTTTAAGGCTTTCATTACACTCGAGCAAAGCCGAGCTATACTGCTAGTCTGACAAATAAATTGTTTTTGTTCAGAGCAAAAATAAAACGCTGACGAATAGCAGACACAGAAAGGAAAACACAAGACATCCCACAGAAGGGAGCTGAAGAGAGTGGCAAGAAAGGACTACAAATAAACTGCAAGAAAACTGAGGGCAGGTCATCAGCAAAAAGGGCAGCCCAATATGCCAAATACAAGTAACAGACTCTAAAATCAAGCTAGGAGAGAAATTTAAATACCTAGGAAGTGTTCTAGCGGAAGACGGAAAGTGCGACACTGAGATCCGAAAGCGAATTGGCATAGCGAAAGAAGCATTCCAGAAGTTGAGTAAAGTATTAAGAAACAGGAGAATTTCACTAGAAACAAAGAGGAGAGTACTGGATTGCTATGTGATGTCGGTTCTTCAATATGGGAGTGAATGTCAGACATTATCTTCGAAGATGAGGGAAAAACTTGAAGCAGCTGAAGTGTGGTTCTACAGAAGGATGCTGCGGACGTTATGGACCGAGCGGATATGAATGACGAAATTTCGGAAAGGATGGAGACGAAAAGGAAATTAATACTGATCATCAGGAAGAGACAACTAAAGTTCCTGGGACATGCAATGAGGAACGAAGGTTTGGAGAACCTGTTACAAACAAGACAGATAGAAGAAAAAAGAGACAGGGGAAAGAAGCGGAAAATTACTGCTACCTCAATATACTATCTATCTATCTATCTATCTATCTATCTATGCATTTATTATAAATTATAGTT
>JBBBDQ010001423.1:557500-597500 GCA_037127315.1 Ascarosepion bandense
AAAATTTTTCCCCCTTGTTATTACGTTTCCTGATAAATACGTAGGCATTTATAATTTAATTTTCTGAGTCTTCCTGACTATATTGTTAAAAAGATAAATGCTAAAAATATTTTCTTTGAAATAAAATCTTCCTTGCTCGAGTTTTCAACAAATGTTCGATAAGAAAAAAAATCCTTAAAATTTCCCCATACCGGAGTAAAAAAAACATGCCCAACAATACAAAAAAAAAAAACTTGACCCACTGAAAAAGGAAGCCGAATAAATATGTCCCGCTTAAAAAGAAAGCCGAAAAAACTCTCTCGCTTGAATCAGGAGCCTAAAAAAAACTGTCCTAAATAAAAAGAGAGCCGAAACAATGCTTAAAAACACGAATGCCAAAAAATTAAAATGCTGACACAAAGCATTTCTTTCAATTCCATTATTCAGACAAAATGTTGTCTCCATCAATGTTTATTCTTCTAGAAAAATATTTGGCATTGCTGAAAATGAATACCCTCGCTACAAAATCTATAAGGTTAGATGCGTTTGTAATGTTATTTTACCCATAGCTAGAGAGGGAAAAGATGTATTATATTATTATGTAGTAATTAGTGGGGGGATCAGTTTATTACTTCATAACAATATAAAACCGATCCCCCACTTTATGCCCAATAGGAGCCTTAATCATGTTTTCAACTATTATATTCAGTCAGTCAGTTAAGTGCCATACGTGATACACGCTTGGGCGATCATGTCTCGAAAGAGACATGACTGACTGGGCAGAAGATTATCCCGCAGTAGGTTGCCATTGCTTTCTGCGGTAGACTGGTTGTCGATCAAGGCTATAGAACCCAATCTGTCCTGTTATTTAACCCATAACTGGAAGGAATAGACGGATTAATACCTTTCCCAAGGGTATTTGAGCGTAAGTGAATGCAACGAATTCAACTGGAATTCGAACTAGGCTCCCCGATTTCTCGTTCCGAGCACTGCACCACAACGCACATCCACACAACCGTGCAAAAATTGCTGTGATTAAATAATAATTTTTATTGTAAAATAAGCAAAGATTTTTTTTTATGGCATATCAACACCTCGGCGGGTCATTTATTGCCAACTAAATTTTTTATTTATTGCTGGCAATACCTTTTACTTTTAACAATTTATTGTTTGTTTTATATAAGTTTTGTGTCTAGTAATACATTTTTCTTTTCGAGTACCAAGATTCATTAGAGATTTGTTTTTAAGGGTAGGGTCCCCAAGTCCTACCCTGTTATTTAACCCATAACTGGAGGGAAAGGATTAATACCTTTCCCAAGGGTACCAGTGCTTAAGTGAATACAGGGTATTCAGCTGGAATTCGAACTCGGCGCATCGTTTTGTCTTTCCGAGCCGATATCCACTGCACCACAACGCACATCCGTCACAACAGCACCTGGCATTCCCAAGCGGTCAACCATCAAAGTACTGACCTGGTTCAACGTTGCTTAACTTCGGTGATCGAGCGAGACCCAGTGGATTCAACGTGATATGGCCGTAAGCCAATAAGCAAAGAAAACTGACGTTAAAATTAGATGTTCCTAGCTCGTATGCATTTTATGGTTAAGAACTGTTCAATTTAAAAATGTTAAAATTATATGAGAATTTATTCTTGCACAGGGTGCAGCAGAAAGACGTCCCACATCTTTGTCACATCTGTCACATCTGTGGTGTTAGCGAACTTAGATAAGTCTCAATCATATAAGATTTATCGTTTTTATTAGTAATTCTTCTATTATTTTTATGTGAATGATGCTATTATGTGTGTATTATCAACAAATATATCACTGATAGGTTCTGGAAGATCTCGATGTCTGTTTAAATGAGATCGGATGGAACTGTTGTTAGAAAGGTGCAATGTCAATTTTCTCGTTAATGTTGTGGTGGTGCAACCAATGTAATTGCTTACGGATTTGAATAGTTGAGGAACAGTTCTTCAAAGGACAACCATTTCTGTGTTTTCAACTATCTTTTGGTTGTTTGGTTGTTTTATTTTTATGGCATATTAACCTCGGCGGGTCATTTATTGCCAACTAAATTTTTCTTTATTTATTGCTGGTAATACCTTATTCTTTTAACAATTTATTGTTGTTTTTATATAAGGTTTGTGTCTAGTAAAACATTTTTCTTTTCGAGTATCAAGATTCATTGGGATTTGTTTTTAAGGGCAGGGTTCCCAAGTCCTACCCTCTTATTTAACCCATAACTAGAGAGAAGGGACAGATTAATACCTTTCCCAAGGGTACCAGTGCTTAAGTGAATGCAGAGTATTCAACTGGAAGTCGAACTCGGCTCACCGATTTCTCTTTCCGAGCCGATATCCACTGCACCTCAACGCACATCCGTCACTAAACGCTTACAGCACCTGGTATTCCCAAGCGGTCATCCATCTAAGTACTGACCAGACTTAACGTTGCTTAACTCCGGTGAATGAGCGAGAACCGGTATAGTCAACGGGATATGGCCGTAACCCTTTCAACTATCTAAATTCGTAAACAATTACATTTATTGTTTAGTACTGAGTAAATATTTGACATTAGATAGATTCTTTTCTATTGAGTCGGCAGGATAATATTATTTTGATACATTAGGTTTGTCTGGGGGCCCTTTTTTGTTTTGGAGTTTTCTATAGACTTTTGTTTCGCATAAATAATTGGGGTATTTGAGAAGTTTGAAAATGTTATTAATGTACTTTTCCTTTTTGTGTAAATAATGGGGGTTGCATATACATAGTGTTCTCAAAAGAAAAAATCATAAATTCTTTATAATATCCTTGTTCATGCACAAGTATAGTTGTACTATCATAAGAAATTTAGAACGATTTTTAATTTTTAATTCCAATATTAATTTTAATGTTAATTTTAATTAATTTTTAATAATAATTTTAATTAATTTTCAATGTTAATATTAATTTTAATATTAATTTTAATATTGATATTAATTTTAATTTAATTTTTAATTTTTAATTTTAATATCTCCTTGTTCATGCACATGGATAGTTGTACATATTTTTTTTTTTAATCTTGTCAAGCCAAGCAAGGCATTCCACTGCCACTATAGCGCAGGGGTTTACATAGAGGGATTGGGTATAGGAAATGTCATAAGGAGGGTGATAGACGACTTAGGATGTACATACGGGAAGTGCGAGGAAAGAAGCTGTTGGAGTAGAAATTGCGGTTACATTTCATCGGTGTCATTGTAAAAGGGTGGGACCTAGTTGCCAATCTAGTATCTCGTGCAAATTCACATCTAGGGGGCACCAGTGATTTAAGTTCGTCATAGCAGAAGCCATGAAAGTATTTATAGAAGAGGCACAGGGAAGCCACGTCACGCCGGTGAGAGAGACACTGCAGGCGGTCAGCCAAGTCGGTATCAATCACATTACAGATTCTTCGCTGTATTTTGTCAAGAACCCCGAGGAGAATAGAAGGGGCACCCGACCAAATGTGGCAGCAGTACTCAATACACGGGCGGATGGTGGATTTATATAATTGCAGGATAGATTCAGGCGGAAAGAATTTCCGGGCCCTGCACAGAGAGCCGACTTTCATAGCTGCGGATTTAGCAATGGATTCGACGTAGTCATTCCACTTGAGGTCCGCTGAGAGTGTCAGGCCAAGCAGGCGTAGTGATTTACTCTCTGGGAGGCAAGCCTGTTCCATGCTATAAGAAACTTTGTACGATTTTTAATTTTTAATTTTAATATTAATTTTAATTAATTTTTAAAAATAATTTTAATTAATTTTTAATTTTTAATTTCAATATTAATTTTAATATAAATTTTAATATTAATATTAATTTTAATTTTTAATTTAATTTTTCATTTTTAATTTTAATATCTCCTTGTTCATGCACATGTATAGTTGTATTAACATGAGAAATTTAGTACGATTTTTAATTTTTAATTTTAATTTTAATAATAATTTTAGTAAATTATTAATTAATTTAATTTTAGTATTAATATAAAATCTTATATTAATTTGAATATATATAATGTTAATTTTTAATTGAATCTTTAACTTTTAATTTTAATATCTATGTTCACGCACATGTATAGTTGTACTAACATTACAAATTTAGTACGATTTTTAATTTTTTTTTTATACTCAAGTATTCATATCGGACAAAATAATTTAGAAATACCTGGTGACTGAGCGACGCATTTTTAGTCATTTTTGTTATTTTGTCAGTTCATCAGTGATGATTGAATTTCTTTAATGTCGTCTCTATTAAAAGAATTGGGCTTGAATCTTGAAAATCAAAGAGAAATTAATTACAGGCTAAATGAACAGTAACATTCAAGCCATACACTGTCTCACTCTTACCCACTCCCCGTTTTTCGTCCATTCCTCTATCTCACTCTGTTTTACTCCCATCTCGTCACATCTCTTCATTCTCTCTTCTCTCACTAAATTTTTCTATCATTTGCTCATATGTCTGTCTACATATACACTACCGGCCATAATTATTACGCCACCCCAATGTTTAAAAAAAATGATGTATTTCATACAATTTTTAGTATTTATTGCCAAGTGAATAATTTTAACTGAAAATAGAATGATTCTTTTTTAATACTACACAATAACATGTCCATAAATAAATTTATAAATATTTAATAATTACTTATAATGCAGTTTCATCAATGAAAGAATGAAGAAAATTTAGGGTGAATCGGACGAGTTCATCTTTGCTTCTATGGCTTGTAAAATTTTTCAAAGTAATAATAACAAAAGAACCATTCTATTTTCATTTGGCATTGAATACTAAAAATAGTAAAAAATTTGGGGTGGCCTAATAATTATTGCCGGCAGTGTATATATATATATATATATATATATATATATATGCAAATGATTATATATTATTGATTTATTGATATGTAAATATATATATATATATATGTATATAATTTAAAATGTGTGTATTTAGTCAGCATTTTTTAATATCGTCTGATAAGCTTAATAGCATTATCGTTGAAAGAGGAAAGAAAATCACAATAATGATATATATTGTTTTTGGCCAACATTTGTTAATATTACTCCAAACATTATTTTGTGGATAGTCATGGTTCATTATACAATATATAATCGTATTTATTTAGTCTTTCTAATACGCAGGATGGTAAATTTATTTAAAAAAAGCAGGGCGCCTACACAAACATGGTTTTATTAGGTTGTCGAAATAAATTATAATTTATAACCACTTTAGAAGATATGTTGGGTTTTCCTTTATATATATCATATTTTTCTCGATAATATACACTGATATCTTTATGCAGATCTCTATCTTAATATTTGATATCATATAGATAGTTCTTGATTTATCGTCAGCGTTACGGATTACACATATCTATCTATCTATCTATCTATCTATCTATCTATCTCTCTCTCTCTCTCTCTCTCTCTCTCTCTCTCTCTGTGTGTGTGTGTGTGTGTGTTTTTAACAGTTTTTTTAATATTGGGTTCATTCTATAAAATGTATTTTATCTAATTGTTTTTGGCTAGCTTTAGACATTTTCAATTATTTTATCAAATAAATAACATTATTAAATGACGATATAAGTAGTCAAATGCTTTATCCATCAACCAAAGATTTTAGATTTGCTTGATATTTGAATCATGTCTCTTGTGAACATATCGAGGGATCACAATCAGGTTGTCTATTATGCGTAGTCAGTAAGCATTACGACGACCGCTGCACAAAAGCAGATTATTAGTCATAGGATCGAGAGCTTTTGTAATGAAAATTTGCTTCATATAAATCTCAATGACAACAAGAATATGTGTACATTATTTTCTGTTAAAATCTATTGGCGTATTCACAATGGATTCATGGCAGTTGATATTTCTATTTAATTAATCAGATTTTACTTCCGCCATTATTATATATTTTCATTTGACCTGTTTGTGTTTTTCACCATTTAGGAGGAAAAAAAAAAGTTTGAAATTTATATTTATTCTGTTATGCGAAGCTACTTTGGCCAAGTTATCAGCAGCCATTACAGCTCCATGCCACGTGTTGTTCTTTGAATGGGAATTTACCTAGCAGGCCGACTCGCTTTGATATTTGGGAAAAGCAAGAATTGAAGAATGAATCTTAATTCAAATTTCCTGTGTTAAACTGTGAGGTATTTTCCGTTTGTTTTTTTTTTTTTTTTTTTTGTTTTTATATATATCTATGTTTTTGTTCTCCCCCCCCCTTTTTGGAGTTCATGCTTCATTTAGGAGGAAAAAAAAAAAAGTTTGAAATTTATATTTATTCTGTTATGCGAAGCTACTTTGGCCAAGTTATCAGCAGCCATTACAGCTCCATGCCACGTGTTGTTCTTTGAATGGGAATTTACCTAGCAGGCCGACTCGCTTTGATATTTGGGAAAAGCAAGAATTGAAGAATGAATCTTAATTCAAATTTCCTGTGTTAAACTGTGAGGTATTTTCCGTTTGTTTTTTTTTTTTTTTTTTTTTTTTGTTTTTATATATATCTATGTTTTTGTTCTCCCCCCCCCTTTTTGGAGTTCATGCTTCATTTAGGAGGAAAAAAAAAAAGTTTGAAATTTATATTTATTCTGTTATGCGAAGCTACTTTGGCCAAGTTATCAGCAGCCATTACAGCTCCATGCCACGTGTTGTTCTTTGAATGGGAACTTACCTAGCAGGCCGACTCGCTTTGATATTTGGGAAAAGCAAGAATTGAAGAATGAATCTTAATTCAAATTTCCTGTGTTAAACTGTGAGGTATTTTCCGTTTGTTTTTTTTTTTTTTTTTTTGTTTTTATATATATCTATGTTTTTGTTCTCCCCCCCCCCTTTTTGGAGTTCATGCTTCATTTAGGAGGAAAAAAAAAAGTTTGAAATTTATATTTATTCTGTTATGCGAAGCTACTTTGGCCAAGTTATCAGCAGCCATTACAGCTCCATGCCACGTGTTGTTCTTTGAATGGGAATTTACCTAGCAGGCCGACTCGCTTTGATATTTGGGAAAAGCAAGAATTGAAGAATGAATCTTAATTCAAATTTCCTGTGTTAAACTGTGAGGTATTTTCCGTTTGTTTTTTTTTTTTTTTTTTTTTTTTGTTTTTATATATATCTATGTTTTTGTTCTCCCCCCCCCCCCTTTTTTGGAGTTCATTTGGACTTTAACTAAGTTAAAACTTAGTTAAACTCCACTTTTGTAAGTTTGTGTTTTTTTTTTTTTTTTTTTCAAAGGATTGTTCGTGTTCGATTTTTTTTTTTTTTTTTTTTTTTTTTTTTTTTTTTTTTTTTAATAGGAGTAGATAGGTCACACTATCGCCCGGTCTATACTCCTCCCACGTCTATTGAACTGGAGTAGAGGCTCGTTCCTTGTTTCCTGTTTAGGATGTGGTTTCCGGTTTTCACTTCTCTCTCTTCAGACCTTGGTACTGGTGCTTCCGTGAGTTTCCTGCGATCTGGCCGGTTGGTGGCAATGGCTCATCACTGTGAGGGTACCGGGTTGGCAGTTTCCTGGTTGCTGCTTCCGACTGGTAGTTAGGAGCCCTAACTCTTGCGTAGCGTCAAGAGCGGCTGCTCTGATCAACAGTTGTATAATATCGGGGTTCTTGTAGTGCCATGTCGCGCATGGATAGGTGTCCCTGCAAGCGCTTTCGGTGGGCAACCCCGAGGCCACACCTTGTTGCAGCCCTAGCCAGTCCCCCTCCCAGCTCAGATCGTGGGTAATGACCGCCTGTATCCTCTACCCTAGGTCCCTTTCTATAAACCAAAAACATGACAAGACAAAACAGAAATGACCCTAAACCAGCTAAATCCAAACCACCTAAGCCCATTAACCTCTCCTTCACTAATATCCGAGGCATTCGTACTAACTTTGCTAGTGTAGAAGCGTTCCTGCATGAAAAGTCCCCTGACATCCTCGCGCTCTGCGAAACTAACCTCAACTCAACTATTCCCTCCTCTGACCTCTTCATCCCTGGTTATCTTCCCCTTTTAAGGAAGGATTCTACTGTCCACATGCATGGGCTGGGTGTTTATGTCAGCGAACACCTCCCCATAACTAGGGTGACTTCACTCGAATCTACTGACCACCAATACATATGTCTCCGCTTGTCTCTCCTCAGTTCGGTTAGCTACCTATTCTTCCTTTACCGTTCTCCCTCCTCTCCTGACTGCTCCCTACTAGATAGCATTGCCGACGACATAGATAAGGCTATTACCTATCACCCATTTGCCCACATATTTGTATTTGGAGACCTCAATGCCCATCACTCTGAGTGGCTTGAAAACGCTGTTACTGATTCGGCGGGCACTCACGCCATGAACTTTGCTATTTCCCAATCCCTTACGCAAGTGGTGGACTTCCCCACTCGCTTCCCAAGCACACCCTCGGGTCATTCCTCACTGCTAGATATATGTTTCACCTCTGCGCCCGACGCCTGTCAAGTCTCGCAGCTTTGCCCTCTCGGCAACTCCGACCACGCTGTAGTCTCCCTCAGTATTTCTTTCCAATCTCACTCCCCCCAGGATCCCCCTACTCATAGAACCTCCTACCTCTACCAAAAAGCTGACTGGGAAGCCTTTCGCGATTTCCTCTGCGACGTCCCTTGGGGAAAAGTGTTTGACCTATCAGTTGATGACTGTGCCTCTGAGGTCTCGTCATGGGTGAAAGCTGGCATTGATGCCTTCATACCCACCAGGAAGTATTGCTTAAAACCTCATTCCCCTCCGTGGTTCTCTCCAGCCTGCTCAGCCGCCATTGCCCACAGGAACCATTACTTCCATCTATTCCAGAGACAGCCAACTGATCACAATAGGCGCCTGTTCACATCCGCTCGCAGTGAGTGCAAGAGAACTCTAAATGACGCCAAACAGTTGTTTGCGGAGAGAATGCGACAGCACATAGCTGACCGCAAGTTCGGCTCCAAGGACTATTGGAGGATTTGTAAACGAGTGCTCAACAATAGGAAATCCTCAATACCTCCTTTAATCCATGGATTTGACGTTCTCACGTCATCTGCTGAGAAAGCTGAGTGCTTTGCCCGCAGATTCTCATCCAACTCCACACTCGACTCGTCCGGAGTGCACCCACCCGACTTCCCTATTAGAACTGAGGCCAAACTGCATGACGTGTATATTACCCCGACAATAGTATCCAGAGTAATTTCAAAACTCGACCCCCATAAGGCGTGTGGAGACGATGGAATCCCGGTGATAGTCCTTAAGAGGTGTGCCCCTGAACTTTCCCCTGTCCTCTCTAAACTGTTTAACTACTGCCTTTCTGCTTCCTGCTTTCCTGCATGCTGGAAATTCTCCTCAGTCGTTCCTGTCTTTAAGAATTGTGGTGAACCCTCGGACCCATCCAACTATCGCCCTATCAGTCTCCTACCAATATTCGGGAAAGTGTTCGAGGCTATAATAAATGCTGAAATAGTTCATCATCTCACCGCCCACAAGCTGTTCTCCGACAGGCAATATGGATTCCGATTTGACAGGTCCACAGCCGACCTGCTAACTACTGTAACGGAGTACATGCTACAGGCCCTTGATGAGTCTGACGAGGCTCGCGCGGTTGCTCTGGATATCTCCAAGGCTTTCGACAGGGTTTGGCACCCTGGCCTCCTATGCAAACTACGCGGTTATGGTATTACCGGTCGCCTGCTTGACCTAATCCAATCTTTCTTAAATAACCGCAAAATGAAGGTCGTTCTGAATGGGCGTGCCTCTTCGTCCTACAGCACGAATGCTGGTGTCCCACAAGGCTCTATCCTGGGCCCAACGCTCTTCCTTATTTTCATCAACGACCTCCCAGATGAGATCAGGTCCCAAGTAGGCATCTACGCAGATGACACTACAATATACTCCCGCTCCAGTAAGAAACCTGTCGTGGCGGACAGACATAATCTCGCTGCTGACCTTGAGCGGGATCTACACTCTGTGGTGAACTGGGGCAAGAAGTGGCTTGTCAACTTTAATTCCTCTAAGACCAAGCTGTTGTCTGTCAACCATTACAGGCAACCTCTTCTGCCTCCCATAAGCATGGACCAGATGATTCTCCCGGAGAGTAATACACTACGCCTCCTCGGACTTACCCTGTCCTCAGACCTCAAATGGAAGCACTATATTGAATCCATAGCAAAATCTACTGCTAAGAAGATTGGGTCACTATGTCGATCCAGGATGTTTTTTCCACCTGAATCCATCCTGCATATATACAAGTCAACCATCCGTCCGTGCATGGAGTACTGCTGCCATTTATGGTCAGGTGCCCCTGCCGTTCTCCTCAGTGTTCTTGACAAGCTCCAAAGGAGAGTCTGTAATGTGATAGGTACTGATCTGGCGACTCGTCTGCAGCCACTTTCCCATCGTCGAAATGTGGCCTCCCTCTGTCTCTTCTATAAATACTTTCATGGCTTCTGCTCGGATGAGCTTAAGTCACTGATGCCTCCTCAACAGGTGTTTACCCGTTCAACCAGACTGGCAACTGGGTCCCACCCATTCACAGTCAGGTTAGCCAAACGCAGACGACAATTCTACTCCTGCAGCTTCCTCTCTCGCACTTCCCGCCTGTGGAACTCACTCCCGTATTCTTGCTTTCCTGACGGCTACGACCTCCAGAAATTTAAAAGCAAAGTTAATACTCACCTACTAACCACTGGCCTCTAGCTCTCTCTCCCCTCCCCTGTATAAGCTTCCCTTTCTCTCCGCCCATGTACCTGTCATTGCACCTGCTTTCTCAGTTTTCTATTGTTCCTTTCTAACTAGCTTGTACTCCTCACTCTTTTCTAATTAATCTTTCTACACTTATGTAACCCCCTGCACATCAGTGGCGTTTCTGCCTTGCTCGGGGTGAAATGATTAAAAAAAAAAAAAAAAAATATAAGCAGAAAGTGTTTACCACTTTAATTGAGCATGTTCATACCGACTTCGAGGTTTCGTGATGGAACTGTTATGATGTCCTCACTCGTCAGAGTTGGCGATTGAGAACATCATGACGGTATCCTTACGAAACTTCAAAGTCGACATGAACCTGCTCAGTTAAAGTGACAGACCCTTTCTCCTTATTAATGCTCTCTCTCCTCCCTGATATCGAGCACTATACGATAAAAAAACCTGCTTGCCAAAATACATCTTATCAAAAAATCACTGAAAAGAATTTGTAATGTGGACGATCCCGTCTTGGCAGCTCGGATACAGTCACTTTCAAACCGGCGCAGTGTGGCTTCCCTGTTTCTACAAATACTTTCACGGATTCTGCTCTGATGAACTTAGCTCACTGGTACCCTCTATATGAATTTACTCGAGACACAAGATTATCAACTAGGTTCAACACTTTTACTGTGAAACCAATAAACTGTAAACTCAACTACTACTTCATCAGCTTCTTTTCTCGCACTTCCCGCCGATGAAATTCCCTTCTGTTTACTTGCTTTCCCGACAGCTACAATCTTCAATAATTCAAATGTAAAGTCAACAGTCATCTCCTTTCTCACTAACTTGCATCCTCTCTCTCATGCTCCTTTTTTCGTCCACTCAATTCTCATCAGTATTCTCATCCTTCTTATAGCCACTTCCTGACACCCCCTAGAACCTGTTACTCTTTCTCATAACATTCCTTCTATGCAACCCCCTGCTCAATAGTGGTAGTAAAATGCCTTGCTTGGGGAGATACGATTAAAAAAATCCCTTGGCACTAAACATTATTAAAATTAAACACTATATATATATATATTTGCGTGTGTAAACACTGCTTATATACAACACGTTAAAATTTCCCTTCTCTGATTCCATGCGTCGATGACTTAGGGAGTAGCGACTCCGACTGACACCAAATCGGTTGAGTTTCGATCCCGGCCAGAAGCAATTCGATGTGTCTAGCCACACTGATGAGCTGTTACTTATATGTATATATATAGATATATATAGGATTAATGTGGAAAAGTGTGGCACTTAAAAGGAGCAGACCCATGTCAATTTCGAAATTTCGTGAATGCACTATTATTAAAGTTCGAAGTCACCATGACACTGCTCAGTTAAATGACAATCTTCCCATATATATATATAACATTTCCATCGATAAAACTTATAACTAAGGATATGCTTTCGAGGGATTAAACATAATTTTTCTTTTCATTTTGGCATTCGATTACTTACCATTAGTTTGACATATGGATGAGTTAATTTCTTCCTCGTAGACAGATATAGATATATAGATATAGACATATAGTAGCAAAAGCAAAAAAAAAAGAAATGTCTGCAATTCTTAACCGAGAAAAGTTTTACTAAAATCCGCTCGTTCTTTGATAGACTTGCATGTTTAATTTCAACTTGGGAATCGAGTCAGGCTGATTCCTTTTCAGAAATCGATTAAACATTTTCATCGATTACGCTGCAGAACGGATGCCAAATTATTTTACTTCGATAGGAACCAGCATTTCATTACATTTTTGTCAAAAACTGCGTTTAATCTCCTTCTTCAACATAATAGATCATAACTCTTTTAAATATCAAGAAGTGTGGACATTTGGCGAGAGGTTTTGTGGCTGTCTATGGGTCGAACAAAAATGATACGGTTGGTGTGTCTAATAATGGAATATCTTTCTAAATGCTCGCTTTTTACTCTTAATATTACACATTATTCGATTTTATCTATCTATCTATCTATCTATCTATCTATCTATCTATTGATCACAGTCTGTTAATATCTATCTATCTGTCTATCTATCTATGTTAGTCTGTTCATATCTATCTATCTATCTATCTATCTATTGATCACTGTGTTAATATATAAGTATCTGTCTATTTATCTATCTATCAATCAGTCTATCTATCTATCTCCGTCTGTTCATATCTATCTATCTATCTATCTATCTATCTATCTATCTATCTATCTATTGATCACAGTCTGTTAATATCTATCTATCTGTCTATCTATCTATGTTAGTCTGTTCATATCTATCTATCTATCTATCTATCTATCTATCTATCTATCTATCTATCTATCTATCTATTGATCACTTTGTTAATATATAAGTATCTGTCTATTTATCTATCTATCAATCAGTCTATCTATCTATCTCCGTCTGTTCATATCTATCTATCTATCTATCTATCTATCTATCTATCTATCTATCTATCTATCTATCTATCTATCTATCTAAGTTTATATCTATCAATTGATCTATCTATCTATATGGCGTGATGGGTAAACTGTCGTTTTTTTTTCTGACAGCACGGAGGATTTGCTAAGAGTTGGATGAATCTAATGGTGATTACGAAGACACAGAAGCTCGGGAATCTTACTCTGATTGTTCTGATAAGAAACGGACTCCTGAATTTATTGGTGAGGGAGACAGACTCAGTACAAATTGCTTGCGAAAGTAGTGCTGCCCTGGGGCAAGAGGGTTGCTCTATGAATACCCAATGTCTGGCGACAGGACTCTGCACCATGCCACACATGCAGAAGAACGCAGTCAGGGTTGTTAGACAATTTCTACGACCTCATCTCCCCTTAAATCTGGCAACATAATTCCTTAGATTCTAACACCCTAGATTATTATGGGTGGGGAACAGTTGATCGAAAGACACACAAGACTCCTTTAACAACAAATATGCACTGAAGGCAAGAACTATGGTAGCATTCACCAACTTTTACAAAAGGACGGCCCAGAAGAGTTGCCGGAGATTTCGAGGTCGTCTGGGGGCCGTCGTTGGAACCAGTGGCGACTTTATTGAATAGATGTACTCTTTAGTATTTAAAGATTTTTTTTTGTGTGTAATTTTGGTAAATGCATCTGTTAAAATGAGATGTCAGTGTTATTTTCACTTTTGAGTAATTTAGACGGCATCACAATCAATCAATCAATCAATCAATCAATCAATCAATATATATATATATATATATATATATATATTGATGGTTTCATTACTTAGTTTTTGGTTATAATAAAATTAGACCAGTGCACATTTGTATTAAAAAGTGCTCAATACAAATATATTGTAGAACTTTTGAATATTTTCCATTTGTAAACTAGTTATTTTGCGACCTAAATTTCTACTAATAACAATTTGCAAATCACTTGAAGACACCACTCATGGTAGAAACCTTGGTAGTGTAATAACTCTTTTACAAAAGGAAAATATATATATATTGTAATGTTTGTTACAATGGTTTATAAAAGCATAGTATCACTACACAAAAAATTTCGCGTTTCGGAGCTACATTTGTCCCTCATCTGGAGATAAGTTCAAATGTAAAATAAATGGTGAAAACGATTTATTTTTGGTAATATGATATGTGAGTGAATGTGGTTAGAGTGTAGTACGATTTAACCCACAGTTTGTAGCCATGGGTTACGAGAGGAGTGCGGAGTAGCTTAGTTTTGGACAGGTTACTTTTTCGTTTTGTCTGGGTAATTCTTATATTGAGATTCTATGTTGTATCTAGCACTCTTTATAAAAGTAAATGCATGAACAGTAGGTTTAAAACCTACGTGTTCCATAAATTTCATACAATATATATGTATATATATAGTTTAATTAAAAATGGAGAATCTATTCAAATACGGGTATCCATATTATCAATTTCGTAACTCTCTCACGTAATTCATAACACACACGCACACACACACATACACACACACACACACATATATATATATTTATGTGTGTGTACATATATATTAATACATATTTGCGCAGCTTTTTTTCTCTTAAAGATCTTTCGTTAAATATAAGATACTCGAAAAATTTTATCAGTTTTCTTACATTTTGCTGTGGTGTGACCTAAGTGCTTTGAATATATATATATATATATATATATATATATATATATATATATCGCATCGTTTTGATGTTTCCAGTAGCCGTTTGATATTAAGTCCACGTAGACTATTTCAGACTGATAGCTTTTCAAAGAATACCCTGTGGTAGACACTGAATTCTTTCTTGGACATTACTGGGACGGTCAAATGTACTTAAACAAAATAATGACGCAATATGAATTACGAAAGGGTTATTCAGAATTTTGATCCAAACGCACAACAGGTTATTGGACAGACATTATCAGTTCTTTTCATTGAAATTGTTTGGTTAAAAATTACTGTATATCCTCAACAATCATTAAGACTCTAATGTCTATAGTTTAAATATAAATGTATTTCAAAATATTACGTAAGACACATAATTAAATTTTCATAAAAAGTAAGAAAAGAATAAAACTTATTTCCTCGTGGAACAATTCCAGCAGTTATATTCCTGCAAGACTCAAACAAAAATGGTAGATAACTTTGAAGAAAAAAATATCTATAATAATATATTTGTTTAAATTCGCATTTGTTTAGGACATCATTTGGTGTGTGTTTGTTTCCTTGCTTGTTTGCCTTACAGAAAAGAAAAATTAGACTTGAATATAAGTGGATTTTCACACCGATATTTTCACCTTAGTTACCACTTCCCAACAGTTTTTTTGTTAGGCCCTTGAGCTATCGGCATCGGATTTGAAGAGAGAGAAATGAAGGTTGACCAGAAAAAAAGAGGCTGACAGACGGAACGAAAGTCACCTTTGCGATTGACAGCCGATAAAGGTCAAAGGCTGACCTTTTTCTTGACCCTGCTTCATAAGATATTGCGGGTTGATAAGTCTGATCGTTTTTTTTTTGTTTTTTTTCCCTGTTATGGATCCAGATACTTTCATTCTTTTCTTTTTGTTTATTCTTTTGATCTTTCCTTTTTTTCATTTGTAATTTTTTCTTCGTTTGCTTTCTTTCTTAAAGTTTCGATTTTTCGTTTTTTTTTTTTTTGTCGTTCATTCTGCGACGTTCCGCTTTACGTTTTATAATTTGGTGTTTAAATCAGTTTCCTTATACATTCATCTTTCAAAATTTCACACATGAGCCAGACGACATTTCAACTATTTCACTCTTTGTTTCTTTGTTTCTTTCTTTCACTGCAGCTACTACATTTATGACCATGTCTACATTAATACATTTTTCATAAAACGGCTTTCATTTTCATTTTCCTTTCCTTCTTCCTTTTTCTCCCTTTCTTTTCTACCGTTTTCTTTGCTTCTTTCTTTTTTCTTTCTTTCCTTTCAGTTTATATCATTATTTCCGCCAAGTTCTTTACCTCCATTTTATTCTATCTTTCTTTCTTTCTTTCTTTCTTTCTTTCTTTCTTTCATTTTAGATTTTTAATTTATAATTTTGTCCATTTTCATATTTCAATGAAATTTATTTAATATTTTTTACTATTTTTCATATGTTTTAATTTCAGCAATTTTTCTTTGTTTTTTTTTAATCATTTTTGCCTCATTTTTTTCTTTCCAAATTTTTATTGAAAAATATGTTTCATATATATATATATATATATTTATAGATAGATAGATAGATTGCTTAATTACTTAGTTTTTGGTCATAATAAAATTAGACCAGTGCACATTGGTATTAAAAAGTGTTCAATACAATTATATTGTAGCACTTTTGAATATTTTTCATTTGTAAACAAGCTATTAGGCGACCTAGGTTTCTACCATGAGTGATGTCTTCAGGTGATTTTCAATAACTGATTTTACCGTTTACCTTTTTTTATATATAAAAAAAACGGTAAACGGTAAAATCACTTATTAAAAAACGCCTGAAGACACCACTCATGGTAGAAACCTAGCTCGAGTAATAACTCGTTTACAAATGGAATATATATATATATATATATATATATATATATATATATATAATCTATTTGGTTATGAGGTGTTGTTGATCACGAAGAAAGTTTTATAGCGCCCGCTTCTCGCCTTGTTTTTTTTTTTTTTTTCCTTCATCAAACTTACTCTTTTGTTATTTCATCAAAATATTTATATATAAATATTCATTCAGGTAAGCGACGTTTGATATCTCTCTGTCATCATTTTCAATACAAAAATTTTCTCTTTTCAATATTTCACTCATAATAATTGCGATTTAAATATCACTTTGGTTATTTACTGCAAACAGGTTTTGTAATTTAGAAACATATTACTTCATATAGAATTCCCCAACTTCTAGTAACACACAAAAAACGAAATCCCCCCATAAATATGACCCTTGGAAAAGAAAAGGATACATTAGCAAAAAAATAATTAAAACATTCTCAGAAACCAAGCAATTCTGTATATTTCTAGGATGAGGCATTGTAATTATCTGCAGTGTTTAGATTGTTCAATCTGTTGGACTCATCATTTTTTTTTGCCATATTCACGACACTTTGGTCGTTGTACACTCCAGGCCCAAATTGATTGGAATTTCGAAATGAACCGCTTAATTTCGTTCCCCGTCCTTGAAGACCCAGCACCAATGAATAAAAAAGTTGGTTAAATCTAGTAACTTGCTACAAAGAGTATTGACTTCAATACCAGTCAGTTTAGTGCCATACGTGATACACTCTTTGGGCGATCATGACTTTTTCAAGACATGACTGACTGGACAGATGATTGTAAGTTGCCATTGCGGTGGACTGTTTGCCGACCAAGGCTATAGAACCAAAAATGTCCTGTTAC
Source organism: Ascarosepion bandense (assembly GCA_037127315.1). Taxonomy (NCBI): domain Eukaryota; kingdom Metazoa; phylum Mollusca; class Cephalopoda; order Sepiida; family Sepiidae; genus Ascarosepion; species Ascarosepion bandense. Next base: position 575,021 of record JBBBDQ010001423.1, read on the forward strand.
TTGAATCATAGAAAGATATGTATTATATTATTAAGTAGTAATTAGTGGGGGATCAATTTATTGCTTCATAACAATATGAAAATAATCCTCCAATTCATGCCCAATAGAAGCCTTAATCGTTTTCTATTTTGTCAGTCAGTTAAGGGCCATACGTGATACATGCTTTAGGCGATCATGTCTCAAAAGAGACATGACTGACTGGGCAGAAGATTATTCTGCAGTAAGCTGTCATTACTTTCTGCGGTAGACTGGTTGCCAGCCAAGGCTATAGAACTAAGCCTGTCCTATTATTTGACTCATAGCTAGAGTGGAAAGAGATGTATTATAATATTAAGTAGTAATTAGTGGGGGATCAGGTTATTACTTCATAACAATATAAAACTGATCCCCCACTTTATGCCTAACAAAATCCTTAATCGTTTTCAACTATTGTATTCAGTCAGTTAAGTCTCTGAATCCATGCACCTATGGTATAGGGAATAGCGACTCCGTTGGACACCAAATCGGTCGAGTTTCGATCCCGGCCAGAAGCAAGTAGATGTGTCTAGCCACACTGATGAGCTGTGATACAGCGAAACAGGCTTGTATGTGGACGACTAATATATATATATATATATAGCTCTCTCTCTATATATATCGAAAGAGTTTCCCGCACTAGGTTGCCATTGCTTCCTGCGGTAGACTGGTTGCCAGCCAAGGCTATAGAACCCAATCTGTCTCATTATCTAACCCATAACTGGAGGGAAGAGGCGGATTAATGCCTTTCTCGGGGGTATTTGTGTGTAAGTGAATGCAAGGAATTCAAATTGAATTCGAACTCGGCTCCCCGATTTATCCTTACGAGCCGATATCCACTGCACCACAACGCACATCCTAATAGAGAGCACATCACCCAATGAGTAAAAACGTTGCTTGAATCTAGCAACTTGTCTCAAACTGTTATGACTTCAAAACCTGGTTACAGCAGAGGTGAAAAAAAAATCTTCGAAATTTAAGTTAAAGGGAGATAACTGGTACTGAAACATCTGGAAGAGACATGGCTCATGGAACTAGAACAATCTAAGTCGGTAAACGAAATTAAGGTTCAGTTCAAAATTTCAATCACCTGAAGAAACCCGGGGCGTACAACGGCTGAAACATCATGACTATAGCGACAAAAATGACGGAAACAAGCAGAGTAACGTAAATGATGTAAATAAACCAAGCATTCCTTGGTCTGTCTACAATTATAAGCATCAGTGACGCGAAGAAATGTATCAGCTTCCAGTGAACCATGTTACCTTGTCAGTGTTTAGAAAGAAATATTGTAATTACGAACAGAAAAATAAATTAAATTCTTTTATAAATGTTCCAATGATACCATCAGTTGTCAAGAAAGCACAATAGTCACATGATCAGCTCAAAAAATCACACAATATACTGACACAACAACATGGTGCCCTTTTAAGAGAGTGGAGTGATGTTTTGTGTGAGTGCGCATGCGTCATATATAATACGGAAAGATGATAGTGCCAAAAATTGTGCTGGTTTTAATTTTTAAAAAAGTAAACGAAAAAAATATACAGTGCTTTAACGTAATTTTAAACTTTTTTTGGTGAAAAATGGAGAGAAAATAAGGAAAATAATGACGAATTAAAGCAATGATCATGAAGACAAAAAAAAATTTTTTTCATGGACGAGTCGAATACTATGAAATCAAAGATGGCGGATAAGAGATAGTGATGAACATGGTGCGGGCCAATCCCTAAACCACAAAATGAGTGGGAAAAAGTAATTGTTCGACGTAAAAAGTCAAAAAAACAAAAAACAAAAAAAACAAAACATGTGTTTAAATGAATTAACAGTAGGGTTATATTGAAAATATCTAAAAAAGCAATTGACACAAAAGAAGCTATCATATTTGAAAACAGATCGTTGGTTTTAATATTTAGTCTAGACTACTACTGAGAATAACAGAACTAGTAAGAGAGACAGAGAAAGGGAGAAAGAAAGAGACAAAGAAAAAGATATAAAGTCAGAAACAATAGACATCATCATCAGATATCAATATAATATATATCTATACCTACATATATATATATATACGATTGAGCTCTCTGGAGAAGAAAAATTATAAAAACAGTTTCCATTTCTGCTATAAACGTGACTCTTCAGAAATGAATTGAGTTCTTTCGGTGACTGGCGTGTGTATACACTGCTTATATACAACACGTTAAAATTTCCCGTCTCTGAATCCATGCGGTTATGGTATAGGGAATAGCGACTCCGTTGGTCACCAAATCGGTCGAGTTTCGATCCCGGCCAGAAGCAAGTAGATGTGTCTAGCCACACTGATGAGCTGTGATACAGCGAAACAGGCTTGTATGTGGACGACTAATATATATATATATATAGCTCTCTCTCTATATATATACATATATATGTACACTCTAAAAATTTCTACAATTTCATTAAATTGTAGAATATCTAAAAAATTTTTTAGATTATATTACTCTGTTAAATTAAATAAATAAACATTGAGTTCTTTTGAGTTCGTCTCTATAGGAATTTACCTGACTTAAATACCAAATATTCTACGTTCCATATATATATATATATATATATATATATATATATATATATATATTATAAAAGATTTTAGATTATTACAATGAGTAATACATATTGCACCGCATCCAGATGTTATTATCGCAGCTCGTCAGAGTCTGACGAACCGCAAAAAGAAACTAATCATAAATTTGTATTGATTGAAATTAATTGATTAGAACACCGTTCGTGGAGAGAGATTGTTTACATCACGTGACGCAGAAAGCGACAGATTTTAAAAAAAATATTTGTAAATGTAAACCTATCTTTAATAATACTTATAAATTTTGTTTTAGAGAAAATCTTTTTTAACTGTATCTAAAAAAGTTTAGGTATTGAAATATTTGTAAAGATTCAAAACACCTAAGTCCCTATTTAACCCTAGCTTGCGTGTATTTAATTTTAAAATCCAGTATTTTTCTTTCTTTCTCGTGTGTGTGTAGAACTGAAATCTTTTTCTAAAAACTTTTTTAGATACAATTAAAAAAATTTTTCTCTCAATCAAAATTCATAAGTATTATTAAAGATAGGTTTACGTTTACAAATATTTTTTTAAAAAATCTGTCGCTTTCTGCGTCACGTGATGTAAACAATCTCTCTCCACAGACGCTCTCGCGAAATACGTTTCTAATTTAAATTTTAAAATCATTTGTTTCTGATGAAGGACCGAGGACGGTCTGAAATATAAAATATAATAATAGAAATAAACAAATACTGTCAAAAAAATACATTTTTAAGCTTACAACTTTTTAATAGTTTTTCCTATATATATTAAGACAGTATACGTGGATCATCACTATGTTATATATATATATATATATATATATATATATATATATATATATATATATATATTGTGGAATTATATGTTTACACCCCCCCTCACATTTTAATATTTTTCAATAAATTTATTTTTAAACGAATTCCATCTTCTTCCAGTATTGCAAGTATTCCCCTTTTTGGTCTTGTCCTCTTCTTTACCCCTTTGTCATTTTGTGCCAACGAAACCCTTGACAAGTGTTGGCTGAAAGGTTCCTCGGGTTTGGGAAAACTAAATGATGTCTACTCTTTTTAAGGCTATTTGTTGTTTCTGTGTGTACAAATCTTTATTTCTTCATATATATATATATATATGAGTAGTGTATATGGATTGAAATCCGACAATCTGATAAAACAAATAATCTTAATCTAACATGTTTCAATTTATTAAAGCTTCTTCAGAGATCTGTTTAAAAGCAACAATTTTTAAAAAAATCATCTTTTGTCTTTAAGCAGATCTCTGAAGAAGCTTTACTAAATATAAAATATATTAGATTAAGGCATATTTCCTAATTTGTTCTTTATTTATTTTATCACACACATTAGACATGTCAAGTTAAATAAATTGCAAACATTGTTTCTGCTTATTTTTTAATAAATTCCGCTCACGGATAACCTTTTGAGTATTATCATCTATCAAAGTTTTCTTTTTTTTTTTTTAATCATATCACCCCTAGCAAGGGCGGTAATGCCACTGATGTGCAGGTGGCTACTTAAGAGTGAAAAGATTGGAAAAGAGAAAGCCGGAAACCACATCCTAAACAGGGAACAAGGGATGAGCCTCTACACCTGTTCAATAGACGTGGGTGGAGTGTGAACCGGGCGATAGATAGATCCATCTACTTCAATTAAAATTACAGCTTATTCCTTACATATTTCAATTATAATACGCAAAAATATTATCAGTGAGTATTAACGGATTTCATTAAAAATAAGCAAACACAATGTTTATTTAATCTGACATATATATATATATATATATATATATATATATATATATATATATGAAATAATTTCTTTGAACATTATTTTTGATCGATACTCGTATTTAAGTAGATATTCTGTTTATAATCAAACAGTATTATATATTTATTTCTACCGGCCTGATTATTTACGACAGTTTTTTTGTTATGATAATGTGTGTCATTTGGCAGGATTCGAACCTGCGACCCCTATCCACATAGGGGCTGCAACCAAGTGATCTGGCGCGTCTTAGACCTCTCGACCACGAATGATAATCAGTCTAAACGAGATCAAATTAAGCCTGTAACACATTTTTCGATTCTTTGTAATAACCAATGTATAATAACTGAAATGTATCGTAAAGTTAACAAATGTAAACATGTTACGGAAATTACCGAAGATTAACAAAACTGGTTATAAACAACCGACAATTTGAAATGATTTGTTTGAACATTATTTTTGATCGATACTCGTATTTAAGTAGGTATTCTGTTTTTAATCAAACAGTATTATATATTTATTTCTACCGGCCTGATTATTTACGATAATCATCATGTTACGGAAATTAACGAAGATTACTGAAACGGGTTATAAACAACCGACAATTTGAAATGATTTGTTTGAACATTATTTTTGATCGATACTCGTATTTAAGTAGGTATTCTGTTTATAATCAAACAGCATTATACATTTATTTCTACCGACCTGATTAATTAGAATAAATTTTTGTTAGGTAAATGTGTGTCATTCGGCAGGATTCGAATCTGCGACCCCTATCCATATAAGGGAAGCTACTATGTGATCTGGCGCGTCTTAGAGGTAATCTTACCTGGATGTTGATCACTAAGACATTATACGCCCACTCCAAATTTCATAAATAGCTATGTATGTGTAACCCCACATATTAACACATTCACTTATACTTATTTATATCCACACACACATGTCCATGCATCCACATATGTACATGCAAATGAGCCTATGTTTATATTTATATATACCTACCGACTTACATCAATCCATGCTCACATATAAATCTTGCGTTCGTATTATGATTTGTGATCGTTTTTTATAGTTGCCAACACTGTTTGTTTATAGATACGTAAGTTGGAATAAAGATCATTTTGTCTTTTTGCCTTGATAAAGTCCATCACAGGGCGAAACGCGTAGGCGATTTAAAATACAGTTTTCCTCTTGTCTTTATTTTATTTAACCATCCTGTCCTTAATCTCAGATCATAACTAAGTATATTTTTGCATACATACATACATACATGCATACATATATATACATATATATTTTCTAAACATATGCTATTAAATATAAGAGACAATGAATGTCTATTATGTTTAATCATGAGCCGTTCTAAACGTCGTATTTTTGCTTTAATTTCAGTTGAAAATAAAGACAAAAATTTTCCAACATTTGGATAATTATTTATTGGTTTTCTTCTAAGCTTTGGAGAATTTTTGTCTTTATTTTCAACTGAAATTAAAGCAAAAATAAGACGTTTAGAACGGCTCATGATTAAACATAATAGACATTCATTGTTTCTTATATTTAACAGCATATGTTTAGAAAATTACTTGCTGCCTCGATACACTAAATACATATATATATATATATATGGTAATAAAAAAAGAAGCACTTGAACATCAGTCAAAGTACGCCGCCCAAAGAAAAAAAAAACCCGAGACGAGTAACCTAAAACAAAAAGCGCTCAATACGCAAGTAGAGCAAACAAAGTAAATAACTAACCTAGAGAGCCAACGAACCTCGCAAGGTTTCACCAAATTGGATCTTCAGCTAAAGAGGCTAAAGGAAAACAAAATGACATAAGAAACTCCGAAACCCACGTGATCGACACAGAAGACGCCAAACACCAATGCGGGGGTGGGGGTAATAACATTTTATTACAAAAAAAAAAAAACAACTTATTAAACACAACTTCCAACTCATAAAGATGATAATAAAACTTACATTCTAATTTAACAGCCAATTTTGTCTATGCTTACATTTATTTAAAATCTCAGACTTGGAATTTAATAAACTATGTGTGGGTTCAAACCGAGCTATGGCTAACTTCTCCTCCCCACACAATTTACAAAATTTTTATATATTAATTTTATAATTAATACATATATATATATATATATATACATTTTATTATTATTATATATATATATATATATATATATATATATATATAGATATAGATATATTTGTGTGTAAGTGCATGAACCATAGCCCGAGGTTTTATAGGTAGAAATCAATGAGAAACTTATGTAATGAAATAAGCAAAACTGGGCGACAAGTAATCCGGCCTGCTGGTCGGACGACTGCCTTTGCATATGTTAGCGCGGCACACCCTCCACTTTGACTCAAATCAGGCTTAGAACCATCATTTGCAGTTCTAATGCAGCGATGCTTAGGATTTTGACAAGAATCGCTGTTATAGGACAGGCTGAAAAGCACCAATGGATATTCTTCAGCCTTCTCACCACCAAAACTTCCCCATCTTACTCCTCGTGCTACTTACAATCACCATGCAAGGTGGATAGCCACAGTACTCACTTGGTAATAACACTAAGCGTCAGATGGCGTTGCTTTTAAATGGTCTCTTTAGGTAAGATTTAATCAAAGCCGGCAGCTGCCACTCTATTTTCGTTACTCATATCTATCTATCTATCTATCTATCTATCTATCTATCTATCTATCTCGGTCTATTTCTTTTTCTATGTATCTATGTATCTATGTATCTATCTATCTATCTATCTATCTATCTATCTCGGTCTATTTCTTTTTCTATGTATGTATATATCTATCTATCTATCTATCTATCTATCTATCTATCTATCTATCTATCTATCTCGGTCTATTTCTTTTTCTATGTATGTATGTATGTATGTATGTATGTATGTATCTATCTATCTATCTATCTATCTCGATCTATTTCTTTTTCTATGTATGTATATATCTATCTATCTATCTATCTATCTATCTATCTATCTATCTATCTATCTATCTCGGTCTATTTCTTTTTCTATCTATCTATCTATCTATCTATCTATCTATCTCGGTCTATTTCTTTTTCTATCTATCTATCTATCTATCTATCTATCTATCTATCTATCTATCTCGGTCTATTTCTTTTTCTATGTATGTATATATCTATCTATCTAAACATAAATATAATCATATTTATTATAGTAACTGCTAAAATAGAACAAGCTTTGCATTATGATATATATATGTATCTCTCTCTCTCTCTCTCTCTCTATATATATATATATATATATATATATATATTTGTCTATTAAGGCAGCAAATTTTCTTTTAGACATGTTATATTAAATAAACTGCAAATATTGTGCATGCTTATTTTTAATAAAATCCGTTTATTCTCATGGATAATCTTTTGCGTATTATAATTGAAAAATGTAAGAAATGAGCTGTAACTTTGACAGATGATTTTATTATTTTTTTCTCGATGTTCCCAAGTACTTTCAATCTTCTTCAGAGATCATCATCAGGGGTGTGAGTTGTGGTAACATAAAATAACAGCAAAACTCTAATACTATTGATAATATTAATAATAACAGTATACGTCAAAATAAACATAACACTATTAATTTATACTATTGCAACCAATTGCATAATAATTACAGACATGATGAATGAACACTGAAAAACATAATACGTAGAAATGTTAAAAATATATATTCTTACAATATGTTTTAGTTTTAACTAAGCCAGAAACGGTTGAAAAACCATAAAAGATGAAAGCAATCATTAGCTATTGAGCTCCATTTTACGGTACTATCGTTTCATCTACTGCAATCTTTAAGCGTTCAATGTCTGAATAAAATCATAAGGAATCTTTACAAAAAGATTTCGATGAACACTGGTACGTGCAAATAGCGCAATGATTATAAAAATACTAGGGTGAATAGTCGAACTGGATTAAAATTCAAACCGAATAGGTTGCTTTTACTTTGCAATGATAGCCTAGGAAAAGCATAAATTCCGCGTTTGTCTCTCCAGCTATAGGTTAAATAAGAGGCTCTTTAGCCTTAGTGGGACACTTTTCTAATCAAAGGAATTATTTCAATTTTAAAACTGGGAAGAAGGCATCGATAAACAATAAAATATCTTATTTAATATTAAAGGAAGCTGTGGTGGCTCATGATCGTCTGTATCCTAAGAGGCTGTGGCATTTATACGAATAATATAAAATAAGAACAAAGAAAAAATAGGGAAACATATACTGATAAAACTATACAATACTATGATGTTGATGAAAAAAAAGCAAAAAAAAGAGAAAAAGAAAAAGATGAAAAAGATGAAGAAGAAGAAAAAGAAGGAGAAGATGAAAAAGAAGAAAAAGGAAATATGAAAAGGAGCAGAGGAAGAAAAACCATAATAGTAATAATTTGATGAAGAAGAAGCAAAAAAGAAAAAGAAGAAAAATGAAGACGACAAAGAAGAAGAAAGGACAAAAAAAGAAGAATAGAAAAAGAAGAAAAAAAGAAAAGATGTAGAAAAAATAGAAGAAGTAAAGACTAAAAAAAGAAGAAAAAAAGAAAAAGAAAAGATGAAGAAGAAAGAGAAGAAGAACAGGCAGAAAAAGAAGAAAGGAAAGAGAGAAGCAGAGAAAAGAAAAAGATGGAGAAAATACGAAAATGAGAAGAGGAAGGAAAACTAGTAATAATAGTAATAATCTGATGAAGAAGAAGCAAAAAAGAAAAAGAAGAAGAAAAATGAAGAAGAAAAGGAAGTAAAGACGAATAAAGGAAAAAGGGAAAAAGATGAAGAAGAAAAGATTAATAAGAAAAAGAAGAAGAAACGACGGAAAAAGAAGAAAAGAAAGAAAAAGAGAAAGAAAAGAAGAAAAAGAAGGAAAAAAGAAAAAGATGGAAATACGTAATTAGTAATAATAGTATTAATGCGTTGAAAAAGAAAAAGAAAAAGATGAAGAAGAAGAAGAAAAAGAAGGAGAATAAGGAAAAAGAAAAAGAAGTGAAAGAAAAAGAAGAAGAAAAGAAAACGTAGAAGAGAATGAAAAAGAAGATGAAAAAGTAGTAGGAGAAGATGAAAAGAAGGAGGAAATATGAAAATGAGAAGAGGAAGAAAAAAATAGAGCAGGAGAAAGAAAGGGAAACTGAGGAGAGTGAAACGATAGGAAAGAAGAGAAAGAAGAGAAAGAAGAGAAAGGCGTGACGAACAAAGAAAAGAAGAAAGAGAAAGGCGTGACGTACAAGAAAAGAATCAAAGGAAGAAATAAGAAAGATAAAAGTAGACGCCCATCGCTTATATCTTGAAGCACTTGTATGCACTTGCAGAAATCAAGTGACAGTTTGAATGAGGTGCTATTTTTTTATTTTAAAAAGAAAGCAAGAAACAGAGCCATATATTACGCTGTTTTCCATCGACGGTGACAGTAGCTCCTATTGATTTTTCAGGGTTCTTTTGTACTCTTAAATGCGGGATTTCTTTGTAGGAAATTCCCCACAGTTAATACAACCAGCTATCTTACAGACGGGGCGGAACATACGTGGGCTGGAAGAGGGTTAAAAAATAGCAAACGACTTCACTCCCAGTAGAAATAGGGGCAATTAAACAAACATCAAATAAGACAGACACTACTAATGGATGTGTGAATATAAATCCATATATATATATGTGTGTGTGTGTGTGTGTGTGTGTGTGTGTGTGGTGCTCGTCAGATTCCTATCTGTTCGTAATTCTGCTATAGACTGTGTCCCAGTTAATTTCATTCCATCTACACAGCGATAAATATTAAAGTCTATGAGTCAGTTAAGTGCCATACGCGATACACGCTTGGACGATCATGTCTCTTTCGATCCGTAACTGACTAGGTAGAAGATTTTAAAATTTTAGGTTATAAATATGTCGTGACTGACGTCATAGTTTAATTCAATTCTTTCAAAAAGCCTAAATTTTTAAGTCTTTATCCCATTTCTAAATCTGTTCACGGACCGTAACAAAAAAAAAAAAAAAATCACAATAGTAAATATAAGCCCTGATGATGGTTACAACAACCGAAATATTATTATGCTGGCTATTCAACAATAAATCCATATTTCCATATTTTGCTGTTTCTCAAGTATTTTTATGTCATATATATATATATATATATATATATTAGTGTATAGATTTATTTCTATAAATATATTTTTAAACACGTATATATATATATATATATATATATATATATATATATAAATTAACCTAGTGATCCAACAAACCTACCAAGGTTTCACCGAAACGGATCGTCAGGGAACGATATATTTAGTGTATCGAAGCAGCAGATAATTTTCTTAACATATACTGTTAAATATAAGATACAATGAATGTCTATTATGTTTAATCATGAGCCGTTCTAAACATCGTATTTTGGCTTTAATTTCAGGTGAAAATAAAGTTAAAAATTTTCCAACATTTGGATAATTTTTTATTAAATTGGTTCGAAGCTCACATTTGCTATTTGGTAACTGTTATCGTTATTTATCAGTTTTACGTCGACACAAGATAAAATCGTCGCTGATGGAGGATGTTTTTATGTTAACGTCCTTGTAACCTTTCTGAAGATGGCTCATGTGAGCCGAAAGCTTAGAACCAACTCAAAAAAATTATTCAAATTTTGGAGGATTTTTGTCTTTATTTTCACCTGAAATTAAAGCCAAAATTCGATGTTTAGAACGGCTCATGATTAAACATAATAGACATTCATTTTCTCTTATATTTGACAGTACATGTTTTGAAAAAATAATATATATATATATATGTGTGTGTGTGTGTGTGTGTGTATTCTCAAACACGTTTTGCCGGTGTACCGGCGTCATTAAAAGAAGACTTTTATTTTCCAAGAACAAAATTGACATTAATGAGACGAAACGTGATTCACGTTAAGCTCTGCAACGTTTGACTTTTTTTTTTTTACTTCAGCTGTGTCGTTATAGAAAACAGATTGTAAAGTAAATCACGTTTTGTCTCGTTTTGTAAATCACGTTTTGTAAAATAACTGGCCGCAGAGGAAGAGAAAGCAATAAGAGAGAGACAGCGAGAAGGAGAGAGAGAGGGGTAGTGAAAGCGGGCGAGATAGATAGATAGATAGATAGATAGATAGATAGATAGATAGACAAAGAGAGACAGAGACAGAGAGAAGGAGTAGAGAAAACGGGCGAGATAGATAGATAGATAGATAGATAGATAGATAGATAGATAGATAGATAGATAGATAAAAAAAGAGAGAGACAGAAAGAAGGAGGGAAACTGGGGTAGAGAAAGAGGGCGAGAGATAGATAGATAGATAGATAGATAGATAGATAGAGAGAGAGAGAAAGACAGAAAAAGAGACAGACAGACAGAAAGATAGAGAGAGAGAGAGGGGTGGGGGTACCGGAAATCCTAAAATCAACGAGAAAAAAGAGAAACAGATAGAAAAAGCAAAAAAAAGATCTCGTGTCTTTTATTTTTAAAGTGTATTGGTTACCTCCCTTGAACCAGCCATTTTCTTTTGCATGCGTGTTTATCACGTGATCTCCCGCTTAGGTGAATCACCTAGAATGTTTACTACCTCTTTTCTACATACTTCCCCTTTTCTCTCTCTCTCTTCCTCGGTCACGTTGTCTTCAGCTTGCCTCCCGAAAAATTTTGAAGTTAAATATAAGCACATGTACCTGTATAAGTAAATGAATTGTTGAAATGAATTGATTTCATTCTAACATATCTTTTCGTTTACATGAACGAGGCTTAACAAAATTCAAGGTATCTGACGTGCTATACACTAATTTGAACAACCAACCGAATCTAACATCTGACTTCTTTTTCTGTAAAGTCTCGTTTCAGAAAACAGATGATCATGGTTCTTCACCACGTCCCATCCCTTGTAATATTAAGCGACGCACCTCTCTATCCATTTACAGAATTGACATTATTCGGACTGTTATCCTCATCTTTGTTGCCATTTGTACGACGTTTAATAAAAGATCATTTTATTGGTCTATATTTCTGAGATGAGGTAGTATTTACAGTATTTACATTATTCGAACTATTTTCCTCATCTCTGTTGCCATTTGTATGACGTTTAATAATAGATCATTCTATTTGTCTATATTTCTGAGATGAGGTAGTATTTACAGTATTTACATTATTCGGACTGTTGTCCTCATCTTTGTTGCCATTTGTACGACGTTTAATAAAAGATCATTTTATTTGTCTATATTTCTGAGATGAGGTAGTATTTACAGTATTTACATTATTCGAACTATTGTCCTCATCTTTGTTGCCATTTGTACGACATTTAATAATAGATCATTCTATTTGTCTATATTTCTGAGATGAGGTAGTATTTACAGTATTTACATTATTCGAACTATTGTCCTCATCTTTGTTGCCATTTGTACGACATTTAATAACAGATCATTCTATTTGTCTATATTCTGCCAATAACCTCCTATCCGTTTCTCACTGGGTACGTTATTCACTTTTATCTATCTCCATTCTTTTCATCATTTCACCCCAAGTAAGGCGAGACCGTTACTAATGTGCAGGGGATTTTTTTTATATAATCATGTCGCCCCAAGCAAGGCATTTTACTGCCACTTTTGTCCAGGGGGTTACATAGGAAGTAAGTTATGAGAAAGAGTGACAGGTTACAGGGGGCTCAAGGAGAGGGTAAGAGAAGGATAGCTGTGGCCAGAAAGTGAGGGATCAATTTATGCACTGATTGTGATATAAAATTGATCTCCCACTTTATATTTACATAATAATTTCTTGTCTGTTTATAAGCCGTATAAAAACGCATCAGTCAGTCAATGAAATACTGATTAGCTACACATGCATGCCTTTTAGGTTTATTTAAAGTCAGTTTTTTATACAATTGTGTCGCACAAACCAGGCAATTTACTGCCACTGTTGTGCAGGGGGTTACATAGGAGTGACAGAAATCGTGACAGGTTACAGGGGGTGTCAGGAAGAGGTTAAGAGAAGGATGAGAATACTGATGAGAGTGGAGTGGACGGAGAAAGGAACATGAGAGAAAGGATTCAGGTTAGTGAAATAGGAGATGACTATTGACTTTATATTTAAATTCATGGAGATTTTAGCTGTCGGGGATGCAAGTAAACTGAAGAGAATTCCACGGGCGGGAAATGCGAGAGAAGGAGCTACTGGAGTAGAATTTGTGTTTACAATTTATTGGTTTCACAGTAAAAGGGTGGAACCTAATCACTAATCTTGTGGCTGGAGCAAATTTATCTATGGGGGTTAGTGGTATTACAGTGAAGAAAAAGACTGGATATAGACGGTATTGAAAAGAAAAAAAAGGATGAACTGAATTCAAGAAATGAAGGATGACAGTTGATGTTGCATTTAAAGTTTTTAAAGGTTGCATCTATCAGTGAAGCTAGTAAATGAAAGGAGTTCCATTTGCGGGAAGTGTGAGAAAAGAAACTGTTCGCGTAGAAGTGACTGATGCATCTAAGTATTTCAACTGTAAAAGTGTGGGACAAAGATGCCCATCTAGAAGCACGATTAAAATCCCTTGAACAGGACACCAAGAAAAAAGCTCGTCTAGAGGTATATATAAATATGAAAGATGACATAATAATAGCGTCCTCACAAAACTTCGAAGTCGGTATGAACCTGCTCAGTTAAAGTAACTGACTCTTTGAGCTCATATATATATATATATATATATATATATATATATATATATATTTGTCTATAAAACAGTATATTTTCTCGCTCTTTCTATCTATATATATATATATGTGACTATATATAATGGACTATATATATATATACATATATATATGTACTAGCAGTATAGCCCGGCGTTACTCGGGTGTAATGAAAGCTTTAAAACTAATCCATAGTCCTGGAGCTCAGACTCTTTGGACATCGGCACGAAAGACTAAAAAGCAATAGTTGTTTCCATTTAAAGCGAAACCAAAGACTGAAAGAAAAATGAATGGATGTACGTCAAATTTTGATTTCCTGGTATCGATATCAAATAAGTTTTTTTCGTCGTAAACTGAATTTTGAAGGCTAAATAAGTCCCCTGAGTAAATGGTATCATGGCTGAGACTAAGAACTACAATTATACCTACTTAGAGCCAAACCCGAAGCAAAAACTAAAATAAAAGAGCTGAAAAAATTAGACATACAGGCAGATAAACAGACACACACACAAACATCTTGACTTTTATATATATATATATTATCGATTTTCTGCACTATTGTGAGAACTGTAACCTTGAAACTTCTGAATATCGTTTCTTATGTCTTTGTCTATCGGACCAATCCTTCTATAACCCGATTTTTTGATTATCGATTTTCGATATTTATCGGGAGTACCTTGACACAAACTCTAGCTAAGAACACTCGCAGACGCTTATAGTACAACTGTGGAAATTTTCAAGAAAATCGGTTTAGCTGTTTAGGAGTCTATAGGTAACGGACACACACACACACAGACACATACACGCACAGTCAAAGTTCCATTTATAAATAAGTTTAGAGTGCTGATTTATATTTTGTAAGAAGGAGAACACTAACCCTAACCCTGCTGAGAATTGGTGAATTCCAGCGAGGACAAATAACAGGATTAATGTGGTAAGTCAAATGGAGAAATTTTCAAGATATTTAATAAAGTAGGCCATTGGCGTGTAGAACAACGTTCAGGAAGGCCAAGCATCGTGTATGAGTGAACTAAAAACGTCGCTGAAGAGGGAAGTCATCAGAAACCGTCGTGAGAGAGTCAACGATGCCGCCAACAGCATGGAAATATCGCCATATGCGGTAAAAACACTGAAAGAGCTATATATCAAAGTAGACATGATTTCAGAGGTTAACAAGAACAGGCTTATGGATTGGGTGAGAGAATTTGAGAGCAAAGATTATGAATTTTGGCAGTGTGTAATTTGGTCAGACGAAAGTAAATTCTGTCAATATTCAAATTCGAGACAGGTTTATGTTTGGAAAAATCAGAATGCGACTTTGAACACTGAATGTCTGCTGGCGACCGTAAAACGTGGAGGGATTGGAGTAATAGTGTTGGGCACTGTCTGTTTTAGAGGGAAATCTGAGTTGATTCTTGTTGACGAGCGGCTGAATGGTTCAAAATACTGCCAAATATTAGAGAAAGGACTACTCCTACTATTTGAAACCAATCAGATTGACAAGAACGTCACTTTTTCAAGAAGATGGAGTGCCATGTCATACGAGCAAAGTAACAACGGCCTAGAAGCAAATCAAGTCACTACCATAAGTAACCCAAACTTCTGACATGAATCCAATAAAGCACTTTTGGAAGCACCTTAACCGAAAACTTCGTGAACCGATCACCTCAGTGGCAACCTTTAAAGGAACAATGCTAAAGAAGCAGCAAAAGAGTGTTGATAATTGATCAAATCCATGAAATATCGAATACAAGCACTGAAGAATTTTCTATATTTCTGAGATGAGGTAATATTTACAGTATTTACATTATTCGGACTATGTTCAAGAAGACCAAGTATACGATGTTTAGAACGGCTCATAATTCAACATAATAGACATTGTCTCTTATATTTAACAGTATATATATAATATTAACTATAGTAATAACAATACCAATAGTAACAGAACTAACTCTGCCGAAACTAGTATTAATTAAGCTATAATTTAAATCGTCTTGTACAACCCACCGAGAAAAACTTGGAGGGAAAAGAAGAGGAAGTAAAAAAAGAAACAAACGAAGTACATGAACAAAAAGTCAAGCACTCGTAAGAAAGAAAAAAAACCCAAAGAAGAAAACCCTAACACTAAAGCGCTCAATATGAAAGTAGACCAAACAAAGACAGAAAATCAAAGCAAGAGCCATAGGGCGAAACCGTAGTAGGTTGTTGGCTCTTGCTTTGATTTTCTGTCTGTCTGTCTGTCTCTCTCTCTGTCTCTCTCTCTGTATCTCTCTCTCTCTCTCTCTCTCTATATATATATATATATATATATATATATATATATATATCATAGTCCACTCTATATATTGGGCTATGGTCAATTTTTAGTCATCCCTAATTACAGCAATTTTGAGTTTTGTAATAACGCCTCTTCTTTATCCAGACAATCCCGTGTTAATAACAGGCTATTCTCGTCTATAAACGATAAGTGATATCGTTTGCAATAACAGTTTTGCGGAATTAAGTAAACCGGTGAATTTCAACGAAGGTAAAAAATAAAATGGAGTCAGTGTGGCAAGTCAAAGAAAGAAATTGCTAGGCTTTTTTCCAGGCGAATCCTCAAACGGCTAATAAAATTGTTAAGGAATTTAGTGAAGGTGGACATTGTTGTGTGGATCAATGTTCAAGAAGACCAAGTATCGGGTCTGAACGAGCGAAAGGGGCGCTGAAGAGAAAAGTCATCAGAAACCGTTGTGAGAGCGTCACAGATCAAAATGTCATATTTGGTAAGAAAGATTTTGAAAGAGCTAGACTATGAAAGAATAGTTGCAAGAAAGAAGCCCTTGATTTCACAGGTTAACACTAACAGGCGTATGAAGTGGGTGAAAGAATTTGAGAGTAAGAATTTGGGGAGTCTGTAATTTGATAAGATGAAAGTAAATTCTGCCAATATTTGAATTAAGGACAGGTTTATGTTTGGAGAAATCAGAATGAAACTTGGAATACTGAATTTTTTCTGACGACCGTGAAACGTGGAAGGATTAGAGTTGGGCGCTCTCTGTTTTGGAGGGAAATCTGAGTTGATTCTTGTTGACGAGCGATTGTGTCAAATATTAGAGATTAGAGAAAGAACTAATCTCACTATTTGAAACCAAACAGACTGACAAGAATATCTACCTATTTCCAGAAGATGGGGCGCCATGTGATCCTAGCCAAATAGCAAAGGCCTCGAAGGAATCGCAAGGAATCAAGGTGTCCCAGAGTCCTGACATGAATCCAAGAGAGCACCTTGACCGAAAACCTTGAGAGCACGCAGCCAAAATCACGTCCGAAAGAAATGCTTAAAGAAACATTACTAAAGACTAGCAAAATATGGATCAGTTGATTGTTGATAACCCATGAAAAATGGAATGAAACCACTGAAGCTAGCAAATGGTGGACCAACTCAATCAGTTAAATGCCATACGTGAAACACGCTTGGGCGATCATGTCTCGAAAGGGACATGACTGACTGGGCAGAAGATTATCCCGCAGTAGGTTGCCATTGCTTTCTGCGGTAGACTGGTTGACAGCCAAGGCTATAGAACCCAATCTGTACTGTTATTTGACTCATAGCTAGAGAGGGAAGAGATGCATTATATTATTAAGTAATAATTAGTGGGGGATCAGTTCATTACTTCATAACAATATAAAACAGATCCCCCAATTCATGCCCAGTAGAAGCCTTAATCATGTTTTCAAGTACATTCAGTGTGTCAGTTAAGTGCCATAAGTGATACACGCTTTGGGCAATCATGTCTCGAAAGAGCATGACTGACTGGGCAGAAGATTATCCCGCAGTAGGTTGTCATTGCTTTCTGCGTTAGACTGGTTGACAGCCAAGGCTATAGAACCCAATCTATCCTATTATTTGACACAATGTTAGGGTGAGAAGAGATGTATTATATTCGATATATATATAGATATATTATATTCGAACTCGGTTTCCCAATTTCTCGTTCCGAGCCAATATCCACCCCACCCCAATGAATATTCGGTTCCAGAATGCCTTGCTTACAAAACAGAGCATATGACCAAAACCCTATTTTTTGGCCCGTCAAGTCAAAGGCGGACAACTCAATTTGATATTTTTCGTTAGGTCAAACTGTGCCCTAACAGTAACTGAAAAAAAATCATTGTTATTCTTAAAAAAAAACATCGCTCATTCAATAAAATTTCTTTCGTCATTACACATTGATTTTATCTTTCTGACTTAAGTGGCTTTTAAATTTTTTATCGGTGGAAATAAGTGAAAAAATGTATTTTAAGCTAAACAATCAAACTGAAGATAAATCGCCGTAATATTGGCACATGGCCATTAATATCCCCTGGCCTTCTACAGGAATCTGTCAATTAAGTACCCTTCGGGGAATTTCTAATCAAACTATTTATTTAATCTACAGGGGTAGATTTTTAAACTTAGTCATATCATTCAGGGATTCAAAGTTTAAATTTAACGCCAATTGCCATCATGTATCTACTTGATTCCCATCCATCTCTTATAATTTCTTCGACATCCCTGTACCTTGCTCTTTTTTTCTCGCTGTAGCCCCCGGTGCACCAATGGAGGTCTAGCATTGCTTGGGGTTAAATGATTATAATAAATAATCTACCGTAGTTATCACAATGTTTCAGTCATTGCGAGTACCCTATGGCCTTCTACAGGAATCTTTCAATTAAGTAGCATTCGAGGAATTTCTAATTAAACCCTTAATTTACTCTACAGGAGTAGATTTTTAAATTTAGTCATATCATTCAGAAATTCAAAATATAAATTCAACGCCAATTGCCATCATGTATCTACTTGATTCCCATCCTTCTCTTCTAACTTCTTCGACATCCCTGTACCTTGTACTTTTTTTCTAACTGTAGCCCCTGGCGCACCAGAGGAGGTCTAGCATTTCTTGGGGTTAAATGATTATAAAAAATAATCTACCGTTGTTATCGCAATGTTTCAGTCGTTGCGCGTACCCCCTGGTGTTCTACAGGAATCTGTCAATTAAGTAGCCTTCAAGGAATTACTAATTAAAACTTCAATTTAATCTACAGGAGTAGATTTTTAAATTTAGTCATACCATTCAGGAATTCAAAGTATAAATTCAACGTCAATTGCCATCATCTATCTACTTGATTCCCGTCCTTCTCTTATAATTTCTTCGATATCCCTGTACCTTGCTCTTTTTTTTTTCTCACTGTAGCCCCCGGTGCACCAGTGGAGGTCTAGCGTTTCTTGGGGTTAAATGATTATAAAAAATAATCTACCGTTGTTATCACAATGTTTCACTCGTGGCGAGTACCCGCTGGAGTTCTACAGGAATCTGTCAATTAAGTAGCCTCCGGGGTATTTCTAATTAAACGCATAATTTAATCTACAGGAGTAGATTTTTAAACTTAGTCATATCATTCAGGAATTCAAAGTATAAATTTAACGTCAATTGCCATCATGTATCTACATGATTGCCATCCGTCTCTTATAACTTCTTCGTGTGAAATGATTATAATCCACAAAAAAAAAATAAAAACCCAAAGTAAAACAAAACAAAAACACAAAAAAACGCTTATGCAAAAAGCGTGACAGAGAGAACAGTTACAGAACAATACAAATTGGAAGTAAATTACAACTCCCATTTTAAATAGGACAGAATAATATTTCAAATGCTAGGAGCCTCATAGAAACTCTTTAGAAGTGGAGATGTGGTTCAGTCATAAAAAACGTTGAGAATTTGCAGGAAGGAAAGAGTGAGCTGGACAAAATAGTGACGTATGATTTCCCCCATGGTGCGCTATCTTCCTCACATTTAAGATGAGGTATTGATTTAGAGTTTCAGCGTTTTAACTTCTCACCACATCATTCAGGAAGATTGACGTACATATCTGCCTGTTTTGATCTGAGGTTTTGCTTGGTTTATTACTGCTTCTTGAATTGAAAAGTCATACATTTATCTATCTATCTATCTATCTATCTATCTATCTATCTATCTACTAATGACAAACATTTCATATCTGTCAAATCTATCTATATATCACTGACAAATGTTTTATATCTATTTATCTATCTATGGCAAACATTTCATATCTATCTATCTATCTATCTATCTATCTATCTATCTATCTATCTATATATATATATATATATATATATATATATATCTCCATCTATTTATGACAAACTTTTCATATCTATCAATCTATCTCTCTATCTATGACAAACGTTTCACATCTATCTATCTATCTATCTATCTATCTATCTATCTATTAATGTCAAACATTTCATATCTATCTATCTATCTATCTATCTATCTATCTATCTATCTATCTATCTATGACAAACGTTTTATATCTATTTATTTATCTATGACAAACGTTTCATATCTATTTGTTTATCTATGACAAACGTTTCATATCTATCTATCTATCTATCTATCTATCTATATATCTATCTATCTATCTATCTATCTATCTATCTATCTATCTATCTCAGTTTAATTTCTATCTATCTTTCTATCTATGACAAACGTTTCATATCTATCTATCTACCTACAATTTTGTATGACGATAGCAATAATAATATCATTTTTGACATAGTCTCCTTCGTTATTTTGCTTCTTTGGTAAATTTTGAATTCTTGTAATATAAACAACAGGCTCTCATTTATAGATAAATAGTGAAACTCTAAAAATCAAGTCACTATGAATGTTTTAAAATCAATTTTTATCTTAAATATACCAGCAATACCAATTTTATAGCAACATGACCAAGAATACATTTTAGTTTAATTTAAGCCACAAAATATTGTTCAAAATATTTATATTTCGGCATTAAATAACCCAGAGAGATGTTGATATGCCGCTAAACAAAACTAACCAACAAATATTCATCATGAAGAAGAGACTTTTTTTTTAATCGTTTCACCCCATGCAAGGCGGTAAAGCCACTGATGTACAGGGGGCTACATAAGAGTAAAGAATTAGATAGGAGGAGAGTAAAGAGAAAGACGAACCAGTTACAGGGGGTGTCAGAGAAAGGAGCAAGAGAAGGGTGGGAATACAGGTGTGATGACAGTTGCAAAGTTAGAGAGAAAGGAAAAGATATACAGGGTGATGTAGAAAGACTGATGTGCAGGGGGCTACATAAGAGAAAAAGATTAGATAGGAGGAGAGTAAAGAGAAAGATGAACCAGTTACAGGGGGTGTCAGAGAAAGGAGCAAGAGAAGGATGGGAATACAGGTGTGATGACAGTTGCAAATTAGAGAGAAAGGAACAGATATACAGGGTGATGTAGAAAGAACTAGAGTCAAGTGGTTAAGAGATGGGTTTTGACATTGCATTTAAATTCCTGGAGGTTGTAGCTGTCAGGAAAGCAAGAATATGGAAGAGAGTTCCACAGGTGGGAAGTGCGAGAAAAGAAGCTGATGGTGTAGAATTGTTGTCTGCATTTGGTTGATCTAACTGTGAATTTATGGGACCCAGTTGCCATCCTGGTTGCAAGAGTAAATTCCTGTGGCAGGGGCACCAGTGACTTAAGTTTGTCGGAGTAGAAGCCATGAAAATATCTATAGAAAAGACAGAGGGAAGTCACATCCCGTCGGTGAGAACTTCAAGCTTCAGTGAGGCGGTTTTTACCAATGAACGCTGAGAACACAATGGAAAGATCAAAAGAACACGTGAGAAACTAGGAATTTTTAAGGAGAATACGAACTATAAGGAAGCGTATACTTACAATCAGATGGAGACAACTGAAATTTATTTGTGACATAATTAGAACGAAAAGGAGACGGTGAGTTAAGAAACAGGTTTGCGTCACTGGAAGCAAGAATAGGGACAAAGTATGGGCATAAATGTTGTTTTTTAATCGGTTCAACCCCCGCCCTCAAAAGCGGAAAAAGCCATTAAGATACGAGGGGTTACTGAGAGGGAAAGACACAGAGAAGACAATACAAACAATATTTAAGGAGCCAGATGGTGACATTAGATTTCAATTTATGAAGAACGGAGATAACGAAAACAGGATCAGGACAAGAAGAAACTATTAGTATAGAACTTGTGCTGATACCGAGCAAAAGCGATGGACCGGATGTTAGCTTTATAACGACCACAAAGCGAATGAACAAAAGTCCTCTGTGCGCAGGTGGATCCGCGCAGATGTTCCGGTTGAAAAATAAAAATTAATCAAATATTAAATTTCCATTTCGCGAGCCTACGCAAATTTCATTCATCAGCCAATGGGAAGCCCAGAATCAAATACAAGTGTGAAATTCCAAACGAGCTGCTGTGATCCAAAAAGTAAATATAAAAAGCGAACACAGACAGACCCCAGCAGGCAGAACTTGAGAAGAGTGTAATCAATATCTCCTTCACCTAAGTCAAGTGGCTACTATGCTTGCCTC
>JBBBDQ010001423.1:602500-667500 GCA_037127315.1 Ascarosepion bandense
CTTTCTTTAAAATGTTTGTCCTTTTCTTGCTGGTTGACTGTCTACTCTTTATTTTTTCGTTTTGTGCATCAACTTTTTTCTGTCTTTCTTTCTTTCTTTGTTTCTTTCCTTTTTTTGTTTTTGTCTTTCTTTCTACCTTTTTTCTTTCTTTCTATCTTTTTTCATTTTTTTTCTTTCTTTCTTTTTTCTTTCTTTCTTTCTACTTTACAAAGTTCTTCCTTGTCTTCATGAGCCCATTTTATCTTTCTTTCTTTCCTTTTCTTTCTTTCCTTCTCTCTTTCTTTTTCTTTCTTTCTTTCTTTCTTTCTTTCATTCTTTCTTTCTTTCTACTTTACAAAGTTCTTCCTTGTTTTCATGAGCCCATTTTCTTTCTTTCTTTCTTTCTTTCTTTCTTTCTTTCTTTTTGTCCTTTCATATTCTCTTTCGTTCTTTTTTTCTTGGCTATCCTTCATGCTTATTCGTTCATTCTTTTTTTCAATCTTTTTTCTTCACAAACACCTTATTTATTTAATTTTTCAATTTTCATTCATGTTTGGTTTTCCCTTTCTTTTCAACCCTTACTTCATTAATTTTTTTCTTTCAGTTTTTTTTTCTTTCATTCCTTCACCTGACAAATATTTCTATTCCAGGTTCAGAAAAAAAATTTTTTTCAATTTGTTGGGTCCTCTTGCCTCTGTTTTTCAGGCACAGATGTAATTTTCTTCCTTTGTCTATAATTTCTCTTCTCTCTCCAAAATATATCCAATTTTACTTTTTCTTTACTTACCATCTGAAATTTTCTTATCTTCAAAGTTTCCTTCAGAAATATATCTCCTTACTTTAATACCCTACCCACATCACCTTCCCCGCTTTATTTTTTTCACCCTCAAACAGTAATCTATATTCTATATATGTCATACAAGTAGGGAACAAAAAGATTCAAGAAGAGATAAGAGAGAAGGAAACACGAGGAGAGGAAGAGTGAGCGACTAAAATACAGGCGTGTAGTGATTTTCATTACTAATGTTGATGGTTTTTCCATGTGTATCTATCTGTAGGAATGTCTTTGAGTTAAGACGTGATAAAGTATATAAATATATTTTTCTTCGTCAATAAGTCAGTTCGGACAGACACTTGTAATATCCGTGCAAGCGACTCAAATATACGCTCTTGTATCTTTCGAAGCATATGTCCCTATATTTGAATAAAAAGCAGCTTTCCTTGAAGAAGTAGAAAAGCACAAACATATGGGTAGCGGTTAAGTTAAAAATATATTACTGTTCACCGGCAGTCAAGTTCACCTAGTTCACACACACACACACACACACACACACACACACACACACACACATATATATATATATATATATATATATATATATATACTAGCAGTATAGCCCGGCGTTGCTCGGGTGTAATGAAAGCTTTAAAATTAATGCATGGTCCTGGAGCTCAGACACAGCCTAAAGAATATTTGTGTGAAATTTGGTGAGAATCGGATAAAAATTGTGGATTTGTATAAAGGACATACATACAGACAGATAGACAGACACACACACAAACACTTTGCCTTATATATATATATTTTATCGATTTTCTGCACTATTTTTAAAACTGCAACCTTGAAACTTCTGAATATCGTTTCTTATGTCTTTGTCTATAATTGTATGAAATTTGATTAAAATCGGACCACTCCTTCTATAGACCGATTTTTTCGATTATCGATTTCCGATATTTATCGGGGGTACCTCGATACAAATCCTAGCTAAGAACACTCGCAGACGCTTATAGTACAACTGTGTAAATGTTCAAGAAACTCGGTTCAGCCGTTTCGGAGTCTATAGTTAACGGATACACAGACACAGACACACACAGAGAGAAAGTTCTATTTATAAATAAGTTTAGATACACACACACACACACATATATATATGTGGCTGAGTGGTTAGAGCATTTGCTTTCTGATCATGAAGCCCGGGTTCGAATCTCACCATAGCCTATTTGTCAGGAAGGTGATACTTGATGTTATCGGTCTGGTGGCGGCAATCCAAACATGCGGCATCTTTAGAAAGTTCCTGATAACTATACTACATGTTGATCCAAGCCTTGTGACTGAAATTGGGTAGACGACTCTCTTTGTAGAACCATCAATGGTTGTGCTGGTTTGAAGTCACAAGTCATTGTGACCGAGGGTTTGAACGTCCCGACTTTCTGCAGACTGAGATTCAGATTGTTGTGTTTGAACTAGATAAGTCGCCCTCTCCCCCAGAAACTGTAACTAAGGTCTGCACAGCATAGTTGAGTGGTGGTGGGTGTTGAACAAACACAAACTTTGCTTAAGTAAGCGTCGGCAATGGAGATTAGCTGACAAGTGTCTAGCCATTCTGATGAGCTGAGATACAGTGGAACAGACTTGTATGCGAATGAAACACACACACACACACACACACACACACACACACACACATATATATATATATATATATATATATATACTACCGGCCTTACTTATTAGGCCACCCCGTTTTTAAAAGAAAATGATGTATTTTATACTATTATTTGTTGCCAAAGAGAATAATTGTAAATGAAAATAAAATGGTTCTTTTTTAATACTGCACAATAACATGTGCATCAGATGAACTGTTCTCGTGTCCGGTTTTTGTTATCTCTTCCCCATGCTAGTCTCTTCTTATTATTGGCTGACTGAAGCAAAGTCTTCCTGGCTGCCTTGTAAAATTTTGCAAAGTAATAATAACAAAAGAACTATTCTATTTTCATTTAGAATTATTCACTTGGTAATAAATACTAAAAATAGTATAAAATACTTGAATGGCAAAATGCATAAGTGAATCTATTTTCATGAAACGTTTTCCCTTGTCATATATATATATATATATATATATATACGGTCATATCACGTTGAATACACCGGTTCCCGCTCGATCACCGAATTTAAGCAACGTTGAGCCTGGTCAGTACTTAGATGGGTGACCTCTTAGGAATAGCAGGTGCTGTAAGTGTTTATTGACGGATGTGCGTTGTGGTGCGGTGGATGTCGGCTTGGAAAGGGAAATCGGTGAGCCGAGTTCCAATTCCAGTCGAACACTTTGCATTCACTTGCGCACTGGTACCATTGGGAAAGGTACTAATCCGTCCCTTCTCTCCAGTTATGGGTTAAATAACTGAGATCTGCTGTTCATGCGATTTGTGGCGAACTTCTGCACCGATTGTTTGTTATCAGCAGTTCCATAAGGTGTGGATGGGGCTACACAAGCCTTCACCACTCTAAACAAATTTCTGTGTGACAGTCTAAATGAGACAAACATACGTTGAAATCAACGGGAGAGTCCATAATAATAATAATAATAATAATAATAATAATATATATATATATATATATATATATATATAATTTGACTCTACCGTTATTTTCGACTTATGAGAATCCAGCTGCTTTGAACAGACTATGTGATTTGTTTATAGGGATGAAGACTTCTGCAAAACCTTTTTATTCCGAATACAGAGGATTAGTGCACATAGTGTGCGACAAGTCTGCAAATGACCCTCTTCTTGTTTTGAACTGTCCTTCTCTTAGATTGGTTAACAAACAAGGCTAAAGAACTGAGTATTTTCTACTATTTATCACATAGTTAGGATGTGTGTATTGGGCAATTGATAGTTCTCATGTTAACTTATGTGCAAATACCGTCCAAAATGTAAACCCATTTTTAGATAACTTCTAACATGAGATATTATCGTAAGCTATATAAGCACAATTCAATTGAATTCCTTCCGGTTTATCATTAATATTACTGTAAAAGTCTTGATTTCAGGGAATCAGCCACCAATGTTACTGAGAGCAATGCGTACTGCTTGATTTTAGTCGTTTCTCAAATTTACGTTTTGTCAGCAATATAGATATTGTGTTGAGTTGTGATAGATTTTTGGCGCTAAGATTGTTGCTTTTTCAGTAGTTTTATTCATAAAAGGTATTTTAACAAACAGTTTTTTCTATCGTAAAATGCTCGATAACGGGGTGGGGATAAAACGTTAATTGTTTTAGTGCAAATAATTTGTCACTTTAACTGAGCAGGTTCATGCCAACTTCGAAGTTTCGTGAAGATACCGTTATGATGTATTCACTCATCAGAGCTGGGATTTTTTAAATTTTTTTTTTTTTGAGACCCGTTCCCTTTTCTTAATTATAGGGAGCCTTTGTTATTTTCTGGGAGCTGTCTTTCTTGGGACAGGTTGATTTCCTTTTTCTCTTTATTTTTAATTGTATTCTGCTGGTGTTTGATTTTTTAAATGCTTTCTTTATTTCTTTTAATCTACGCTTGAGTGGGTGTCAGTTAGAGAGAGAGACAGAGAGACAGAGAGAGACTCACATACATACGAGGGTTGTTCAAAAGTTTCTAAGTCTCACTCGGTGGGTGGAGAGACAAGACAGTTTTTCACGATTATTTTATTTTGTCCATCTTGACATCATTGCATTCCCATCAGGGAAAAGAGACAGAGAGGAGAAAATTACTGTCGTGTGCATGGAGAATATAATTATGGCTCTTCACGGCCTCCTATCACTTGTGCTCTCACCAGTGCTTCTCACATTAAAAAGCTGCTACTATATATATATTCGGTAGGGTTTCAATCCTGGATAAAAGCAATCGGATGTTTAACCGTACTGATGAGCTATGATACAGCGAAACAGATCTGTCTGCGGATGACTACGCTCTCACACCCTGATTGAGCACCCTGAAAGAATGGTAGACATTGAAAAAACAGTCGCTACTTTAGCATCTACGCATCGTTCATTCAGTAATGAATTAGACCACTCTCAGTCACTGGCGTGTGTACATTGTACATAATACGGTAAAAGTCTACCTTTTTCTACCAAGCCCCCATAGCTCAGAGGTAGAATCGTCGACTGACCCCAATTCGAGTCGGATAAAAAGCAATCAGATGGGTAAAAAGCAATCAGATGTCTAACTGTACTGATGAGCTGTGATACAGCGAAACAGATCTGTCTGCGGATGACTATATATATTGATTGTTTAATTACTTAGTTTCTGGTCATAATAAAATTAGACCAGTGCACATTTGTATTAAAAAGTGTTCAATGCAATTATATTGTAGAACTTTTGAATATTTTCCATTTGTAAACGAGTTATCACGTGACTTAGGTTTCTACCATGAGTGGTGTCTTCAGGCGAGTGAAAATTGCCTGAAAACACCACTCCTGGTAGAATATATATATATATATATATATATATATATATATATATATATAGGGACTTAGGTGTTTTGAATCTTTATAAATATTTCAACAGCTATACATTTTTTAGATACAATTAACAAAATTTTCTCTAAAACAAAATTTAGAAGTATTATTAAAGATAGGTTTACGTTTACAAACATTTTTTAAAATATCTGTCGCTTTCTGCGTCACGTGATGTAAACAATCTCTCTCCACGAACGCTCTCGCGAAATACGTTTCTAATTTAAATTTTAAAATCATTTGTTTCTGACGAAGGACCGAGGACGGTCTGAAATATAAAATATAATAATAGAAATAAGCAAATACTGTCAAAAAAATACATTTTTAACTCACAACTTTTTAGCAGTTTTTCCTATATATATATATATATATATATATATATATATATATATATATTAGAAAAAATATCGTATTTCATTGCCTTCTCGGTTTCTCGAGCTAGACATCAGAGTTAACCTTCTACACTGGATGGTAATCCAGGCTAGAAGATCCAAGCTTACCCTGTTGCTTCAGCTAGGAAGAGGAAAGGGATGGATTCATGCCTTTCTAAAAGACATTAGTAAGAATTGAACACGAGACGAGCGTAAATTTTGACGAGACTGTCAGATATTCTTTCTCCTCATTCTCCGATAACCGGTCAGCTGTCAGTAAATGAAAATTGAAACTGAAGCCAAATTTCCGCCTTTTATGAGATTGTAAATGTTGCCCCTAATCCTTGGGACCAAGCGTCCTTGGATAATATAAGCGAATCTTTATCGATTACGTTCGTAGAGAGAACTTGATCCATGACTTGGAAGTCACGACTGCAGTTGTGGTCGTAATCGTGAACTGAACAGGGAATATTGAATGAGATGTGCAATATGGACCTGCTGTTTCAGACACTAGGGAGGTCGGACTTTATAGAGGAAAGGTTGATACTGAACTTAGAAGAAGGCATCGGCATTGTTACCAAGAATCGAACAAAGAAGCAGTTTGATTGGCGAAAGAAGTTTCTTTCTTTCTGTTATGCATTTTCTAATCATATTTTTCTTTTTCTTTTTTATCAATTCATCTTTATTTTCTTTCTTTCTTTCTTTCTATTTCACTTTCTTTCTTTCTTTCTTTCTTTCTATTTCACTTTCTTTCTTTCTTTCTATTTCACTTTCTTTCTTTCTTTCTTTCTTTCTATTTCATTTCTTTCTTTCTTTCTTTCTATTTCACTTTCTTTCTTTCTTTCTTTCTTTCTATTTCACTTTCTTTCTTTCTTTCTATTTCACTTTCTTTCTTTCTTTCTATTTCACTTTCTTTCTTTCTTTCTTTCTTTCTTTATTTCTTTCTTTCTTTCTTTCTTTCTTTCTTTCATTTCTTTCTTTCTTTCTTTCTATTTCACTTTCTTTCTTTCTATTTCACTTTCTTTCTTTCTTTCTTTCTTTCATTTCACTTTCTTTCTTTCTTTCTTTCATTTCTTTCTTTCTTTCTTTCTATTTCACTTTCTTTCTTTCTTTCTATTTCACTTTCTTTCTTTCTTTCTTTCTATTTCCTTTCTTTCTTTCTTTCTTTCTTTCTATTTCACTTTCTTTCTTTCTTTCTTTCTTTCTATTTCACTTTCTTTCTTTCTTTCTTTCTTTATTAATTTATTGATTTTATCCATTTTTATCATATTGTTTCCTTTTGTTTTTCTTAATATGAACTTTCTTTTTTTCTTGTTTGTTTGTTTGTTTGTTTCTTTCTTTCTTTCTTTCTTTCTTTCTTGTTTCTTTTTTCTTTAACGATATCCATTCTTCTTTTCTTTATTTTTTCTTTCTTTCTTTCAATCTTTCTTTCTTTAACGATATCCATTCTTCTTTACTTTCTTTCTTTCTTTCTTTCTTTCTTTCTTAATTTTATACATTTTTTAATCATATTGTTTTTGTTTTTCTTCATATGAATTTTATTTCTTTTTCATTTTCTTTCTTCATTACTTTCCTTCTCCTTTCCTTTCTTTTTCATCCTTTCTATCTTTCTTCCTTACTTTCTTTCTTTCTTTTTTCTTCATTATTTTCTTTCTTTCTTTCTTTCTCGTTTCTTTCTTTCTATGTATTTTTCAACGATATTCTTTCTTTCTTTCTTTCTTTCTTTCTTTCTCCCCAAACCCTTTTCTAATTGTCTTTCTTTTCCTTTCTCGTCTTATTTAGTAAAAATCTTTCATTTTCACACTTCCTCCCTCCCTCCCTATCATCCCTTACTTTTTCGCTTACCTCTCCTTCCTATTCCTCTTAAGTCGTACCTTTTTCGTTTTGATCATTAAATCTTTTTTCCACGCCACGCAATTCAAATCACAATCAGTCCACAAGTAAAATGGAAGCCCAGAAAAGACACAATCAAATGGTAAACGTTTCATTTCAACCGCTTTTTTTGCTTCTCATAATTGGATAGGCTTCCTTATTAATTTTGAAAAGTAGATAGTGTCTATTGCCTTTTACTAGTTTACCATTTTTAGGACGATATTTCGTTTTTGAATAAAATCCACTTTCCTATTTTTGCAATCCGATGATTCCGTGACATTCACTGAATTTTTCATATTCCTAAACCTCCGATTTTTTTGCCGTTATCATTCGTGTCGATTGATTTTTAATGTCGACTACACACACAATCTTTCGCGAATTTCATTACACAAAATATTCTGCATCAGGAAAAAAAAAATCAATAAAACTAACCAATTACAGAAAGATTTTGCCAAAACAATTTGGTGCGCACTCACACAAACACATCCTAGTAACACACGCACATTATATATATATATGAATAAGTTAAAAAATCAGGCAGCTGTTAAAATTTAATTAATGTTCGAATGCAGATGGTATAATTATATAGTCAGTCAGTTAAGTACCATACGTGAAACACGCTTGGGCGATCATGTCTCGAAAGCGACATGACTGACTGGGCAGAATATTATCCCGCAGTAGGTTGCCATTGCTTTCTGCGGTAGACTGGTTGCCGACCAAGGCTATAGAACCCAATCTGTCCTGTTATTTAGCCCATAACTGGAAGGAATAGACGGATTAATAACTTTCCCAAGGGTATTTGCGCGTAAGTGAATGCAATGAATTTGGCTGGAATTCGAACTCGGCTCGATTTCTCGTTCCGAGCCGATATCCACTGCACCACAACGCACATCCATAATTATATAGATATATCGAAAAGAACAAAAATTATATATTTTTTTTACATTCAAAATATTCATCTTTTGCTTTATTACACGTGACACGTGTCTGACCAATGAAATCAAACCTCAGTGAACATACTGTCTCAGTAGAATTTTAAAAGATTTAGAAATATTTTAAAAAGTTTTTTTTAAAATCATTCGTCTAAAGAAACTTGTTAAAGTGAAACATGTTAGATTAAAGACAATTATTTCCTACCTGTTCTTTACTTATTCTGTTCATCTTGTCGGATTCCGAGCCAGATATTCAACTCATATATATGTGTGTGCATATGTATTTGCGTGTGTAAAATGTCAGATATAATTAAAATGTATCTGTAAAGAAAGATTGGTTGTTTTGTTTTTATAGCAAATCAACCTCGGCGGGTCATTTATTGCTGGTAATACCTTTTTCTTTCAACAATTCATTTTTGTTTTTTATATAAGATTTTGTGTCTAGCAATACTTTTTTCATTGGGATTTGTTTTTAAGGGGCAGAGTCCCCAAGTTCTACCCTTGTTATTTAACCCATAACTGGCGGGAAGGGACGGATTAATACCTTTCCCAAGGGTACCAGTGCTTAAGTGAATGAGGGGTATTCAACTGGAATTCGAACTCGGCTCACCGATTTTTTTTTCCGAGCCGATATTTACTGCACCACAACGCACACCCGTCACTATACGCTTACAGCACTTGGTATTCCCAAGCAGTCACCCATCTAAGTACTAGACCAGGCTCAACGTTGCTTAACTTCGGTGATCGAGCGAGAACCGGTGTATTCAACGTGATAGGCTGTAAGCCCATGAAGAAAGTCAAAAGAAAACTAATATTAGCCGACGCGTTTTGTCCTCTCATGGACTTTATCAAGGCAAATATAAGGACCGTATTTTGCAACAGGCATTTATAAACAAAAGTAATAATGTTAGTTCTACAATTTTTATTTATTTATGTATAAGACTCATAAATTTTCAGGCTAACGGAAGTCCATGTAAATTATGTAGGATGCTAGGTGACATAATTCAATATCTAAGAAACGAAAGTGAGTTAAAGTGAAATTATCTTTTTTTTTATAATCATATCGCCCCAAGCAAGGCATTTTACTGCCACTGTTTTGCAGGGGGTTACATAGAAGAAACGTTATGAAAAAAAGTGACAGTTATAGGGGGTGGCAGAAAGTGGGTAAGAGATGGATGTGAATACTGATGAGAGTTGGGTGGACGGAGAAAGGAGCATGAGAGAGAGGATGCATTATGTGATATAGGAGATGACGACTGACTTTACATTTAAATTCTTGGAGATTGTAGCTGTCGGGGAAGCAAGTAAACGGAAGGGAATTCTATCGATCTATCTATCTATTAATGTCAAATTTCATATTTCTATCTATCTATCTATCTATCTATCTATCTATCTATCTATTAATGTCAAACATTTCATATCTATCTATCTATCTATCTATCTATCTATCTATCTATTAATGTCAAACATTTCATATCTATCTATCTATCTATCTATCTATCTATCTATCTATCTATCTATGTTTCCGTTCATATCTATCTATCTATCTATCTATCTATTAATGTCAAACATTTCATATCTATCTATCTATCTATCTATCTATCTATCTATCTATCTATCTATTAATGTCAAACATTTCATATCATATCTATCTATCTATCTATCTATCTATCTATCTATCTATCTATCTATCTATCTATCTATGTTTCCGTTCATATCTATCTATCTATCTATCTATCTATCTATCTATCTATCTATCTATCTATCTATCTTTTTTTTAATAATCATATCGCTCCAAGCAAGGCATTTTACTGCCACTGTTTTGCAGGGGGTTACATAAGAAAAAACATGAGAAAGAGTGACAGGTTACAGGGGGTGTCAGGAAGTGGGCAAGAGAAGGATGAGAAACAAATCCTATGCAGCCATTTGTGTCAACATCACTGCTATCAGCGTTGCTATTATCCTTTCATTATTTTATTCTGGAGCTGGAAAAACAACTTAATGCATATGCTTACGCTTATGGTCTTCCATAGGCAACATTTTCGCCGTTGTAAGCCCTTCTTCGGGATATGTCTATAATTTTGAGATTAGATATTTTAATTATTTACATTCTTCGGTCTCCTTTCCTCATCTTTATTGCCATATTAACGTCGTTTCTACGGTAGTCTGGTTGCCGACCAAGGCTACAGAACCCAATCTGTAATTTAACCCATGACTGGAGGGAAGAGACGGATTAATACTTTTCCCAAGGGTTGTTTGCGCGTAAAAGTATATTAGTATCACATAGCAGTTCAGCACTTGCTTTTTTTTCAAGAAATTTTCTGATTTTTAAAATGTTCTTTTCGTCTTTTATGAAGGTATTATCATTATGCTTCAAATTTTGGTGACGTCTTTAAAACTCTTCCCAGTCGATTATATTTTTGTACTTGCTTGAAATTGACGTCTCCAATTTGTAACTCGCCTATTGAGTTGTTCCTCTGGCTGACAGATACACTTTTGTTTACGTACAATTCATGGTTAGTCCTTTCTTCCTGCTTTCCTTTCCAACCGTGTCTGACATCAATAACGTCATTTGTGTATTTTCTTTTGTTAAGATGTTGATTTAAATAACTCGTATAATAATGTAGATGTCTCATTCTAGTATTTTTGTTGACAAGGAAAGGTTGTAAACAAAACAAAAAAAAACAACAACAAAAAAAAAACAATACAAAAACCAATCGGCTGTCAGTAACTGATAAAATTCATAGTAGTGAAATAATTATTCAGAATCATTATTGGTATGATTAAATTTTTAAAAAATTATCTTGTTTCTTAAAAAAAAACTGTTAATTTTCTTTTATTAAATCTCTGTATTCGTTCTTAAATGGGATTCAATTTCGTTTAGAATTTGTCTGATTTTAGATTTTCATTAAAATCAGTTGAAAGACGAATCGCTTGATACCGAGCCTTATCATTTAAATTGTCTTTACGGGTTCTTTCAATTCGTTACCTGAAACTATGAATTCAAACCCGCCTCCGCCTTTGCGAAGAGACTGTCTTTGTTTTACGTCTTTCTTTCCCTTCATTACGCCTACTGTCTTTTACACTGGTGAAAATATCTCCGTCTTTCAATTTTTACCAAGCTTTCCCAAGTACAAACACACCAAAACCTTCTCACAGAATTGGAACTTTTGAATTTACAATTGAAAAAAACAAAAAACAGAGAAAAAGAGATGAGATGGAAATTGGAAATTTTGGATTTTAGCCAGAAAAACAAAAACACACATCTACATATATGTAGATTTTTTTGTTTACCCTGCAGACGACAAGTGACTAGATAATACGGGTAACTCTTTTCGAACCGTGCGCGGTATCGCTCACAATAATGTGATCCGCATTCTTCTTTTTCATGTGACGTGTCCTTTCAGGACGTAGGCGATCTCTCTTGTCGCTCTCAATATTTTTTCTCTTCGTATCTTTTCCAAATCCCACGCCACCATCCATTTGCTCAGACATATTAAATAGCTCTTGAGCTCCTTTCCTCCTCCTATCCGTCCTGTGAGTATTAAATTCTCCAGGTCCTCCTACCTCATTACGTATCCCAGGAACCTCAACTGTCTCTTCCTGAAGTTAAGTATAAGATTTCTTCTCGTTTGCATCCTTTCCAAAACCTCATAGTTGCTCACGTGTTCAGTATATGATATCCTCAGCATCCTTCTGTAGAACCACATTTCTGCTGCCTCAAGCCTCTCCTTGGGATCGATTTACTTCTATATAGAAGGTCAGATATCTCATAGCAAACTAGCACCCTTTTCTTTGTTTCTAAGCAAGCCGCATATCTTGCTTCGTCTTCTTCTATGTGTCCATTTCTTTTCAAGACGTAGGCGATCATGGCTCTCCACGTCTTCCTATCCCTGGTGGTTCTTAGCACGCTTTCTCCTGTTACACCACCCAAAACTCCTCTCTGCCATCCACTAGCTCAAGCCCATAAATCTAGAATATAAATGTATAGAAACTAGCATGGCCACAAAATGAGGGAACAGTTTATATATTCATTATAATATAGAATTGATCCCCCATTTTATATCCACATTAAAATTTCTTATAAACAGTTGGCATATATATTCTTCTTCTATGTGCCCTGTCTTTTCAGGACGTAGGCGATCATGGCTTTCCACGTTTCCCTATCCCTGGTGGCTCTTAGCACGCTTTCTCCTGTTATACCATGCAATCCTCGTTCCGTCATCCACCTGATTAGGTCCTTCAAATACGTTATCCACTGCTTTCCCCTGTCTCTTTTTCCCTTTATCTGGCCTGTTAGTATCATGTTCTCCAAGCCCTCTTTCCTCATTTTCCCAGGAACTTCAGTTGTCTCTTCCTGATGCTCAGTATTAATTTCCTTTCCAAAACTACATCATTGCTCGCATGCTCGATCCATGATATTCGCAGCATCCTTCTGTAGAACCACATTTCAGTTGCTTCAAGTTTTTCCTTCATCCTTGATGATATTAGTCCAGCATTCACTGCCATATTGAAGAACCGACATCACATAGCAATCCAGTACTCTCCTCTTTGTTTCTAGCGAAATTGTCCTCTTTCTTAATTCTTTACTCAACTTTTAGAATGCTTCCTTCGCCATGCTAATTCGCCTTCTGATCTCTGTGTCACACTTTCCGTCTTCTGTTATAACACTTCCCAGGTGTTTAAATTTTTGTACCTGTTTGATTTTAGTAACCCCGACCTGTATTTGGCATATTGGGCTGCCCTTTTTACTACAAAGATAACTGTATTTTTCTTCCAGGCAAATCAACTATTTTCCCTACGGAAGACCATAAGCGTAAGCATATGCATTAGAAATAGTGAAAAGTTGTTTTTCCATAATAAAATGATGAAAGGATAATAGTAACACTGATGTTGACACAAATGGTTGCATAGGATTTGTTTCCAATTTATACATTTGTCATTGATGAGAGACATCTATAAATCTAAAAGCCCGAACATAGAGAGTCCAACGATTTAAACTCGCTCGTAACATACAGAAAAACAAAAAAACATAACTTTGAATTCATAAATGTCAACCCATTTAAGACAAAGAACATTTGTTTTTACACAGGTGATACATCGAGAGAATTCTAATGGATATTTTACGATCTATTACCCGTCAAACACAATACACCACATCATCAATATCTATATTTAAGGAATCTAAAATATGTCTACTTACAGTTACTAAGTCCTAGATCAGCGATTCCCAAACTGGGGAAGATTTTCCCCGGGGTGGGGGGGGGGATTTGAAGCTACCAGTGGGGGGAAAAATCTCAGATAGATTTTCTCATGTCAGAGAGAGAGAGAGAGAGAGTTAGAGAGAGAGAGGAGAGAGAGAGAGTTTCGTGCACAAGATCTTAAAGAATTCTAGGTTAATATGCGTAGAGCATATCCACAACTGAGCAACAAGGCGTTGAAAACCCTCATTCTGTTTTCCACAACCTACCTTTGTGAGTCAGGATTTTCTACTTTACTCACAATCAAGCCCAAAGCCCGAAACCGATTGGAGGTGGAATGTGACATACGTTGCGCGCTTGGCAAAACTAACCCTGATATTGATACACTGGTGCACAAGAAGCAGCATCACCCTTCTCACTAATTTAATTCTGAAGTAGAAGAGCAAACAAAAGTCCTTTTATTTGTTACTAACCGCTCTCTATGGCGATGCTTAGTTATTACTAACTGCTCTCTATCTACTTTACTCTGTAATTATAAGTTTATCAGTATATATATATATATATAATCATTTCACCCCAAGCAAGGCATTCCACTGCCACTATTGCGCAGGGGTTACATAGAGGAAAGTGATGAGAAAGAGTGGTTAGTTATAGGAAATGTCGGAAGGAGGGTGGTAGACGGATGAGGATACCGAGGATGGGGGTTGGGTAGATGGCTAGAATGTTTGAGGGAATGGATGCGAGTTAGTGTGATAGATGTCTATTGACCTTACATTTAAATTCCTGGAGATTGTAGCTGTCGGGGAAGCAAGTATATGGAAGGGAATTCCACAGGCGGGAAGTGCAAGAAAAGAAGCTGTTAGAGTAGAAATTGCGGTTACATTTTATCTGTTTCACTCAAAATGTTTGGGAACCACTGTCCTAGATCATGACGATACGGTACAACAGGCAGCAAAGCCTCTGATTGGAAGATTAGAGATTTTGAGGAGCGTCCACTCACCCTTTAATTGCTGTTGTTCCCAGGGCTACTATAACCCGGGGATGGTAGCACCTGTTAGGGGTTCAGGCTATGAATAATAAGTGGACTCCCAAAACAAAAACATGATGAAAGTTTAAAAATACACTTTCATAGAAAAAATTCCAACCAAAATGATAGATGATACATAATCAATTTTTATCTGAACTGGAAGGCTCAATATTACATTCAAAATATTTACGTTTCGACATTAAATGACCCACAGAGGTGTTGCGATGCCGCTAAGCAAAACAAAAAACACCTGGTGTTACGTTAAAACGTCCCCAATCCAAAAAAAAAAACAAACACAGACACACATATTAACGAATATACGTTATCATTCGAATCACGTGTAGACTTTTTTTTTTAATCGTATCACTCCGAGCAAGGCGGTAACGCCAGGGATGTGCAGGGGGCTACATAGGAGTGAAAAGATTGGAAAAGAGAAAACCGGAAACTGCATCCTAAACAGAAAACAAGGGATGAGCCTCTTCACCTGTTCAATAGATGTGGGTGGAGTGTGAACCGCGGGATAGTTTAGTCTATCTACTCAAATTTAAAAAAAAAAGTGAGAAGATTGGAAAAGAGAAAACCGGAAACTGCATCCTAAACAGGAAACAAGGGATGAGCCTCTTAACCTGTTCAATAGATGTGGGTGGAGTGTGAACCGGGCGATAGTTCAGTCTATCTACTCCAATTAGTTCAGTCTATCTACTCCAATTAACTAGCTGGAATCATGATATCCTTATACACAAAATTATACACACAAACGCTACTTGACAAGACAAAATGCATGTGAAGTCTGCTTAACCAATAGAAAATAAACAAAACAAAAATTAAATATATCGGAACTTTTTCTCCATATCACTTTCTGATGAAGCTTTAATAAAAGCGAAACATGTTAGGTTTATAAACGTTTCCTATATGTTCTTTATCATATCGAATATTTCTTTCTTCTTTTTCTCCATATCTCATTCTCTGATGAAGCTTTAATAAAAATGAAACATGTTAGATTGATAAACGTTTCCTATTTTTCCTTATTCTATAAAATTTGTTTATACGAAAAAATGTATTTACTTTCTAGAGAGAAAATGTACTATAAATCTCTCTTTTTTTAAATCAATTTATTTATAACTTATAGTATTCCTTATTAAAACTCAGCAACAGTTAAAAAATGAAAAAAAAATTCTTTCAACGAAATTCAAGACACAACGAATTTAATAATTGTTTATATATGTAGATAAGTATGATATATTGTGATTAAACAATAATAGAGAGGAGAACATTTTAATAAAAGTAATTTTCTCATTAGAGTTCGAATTCCAGTTGAATTCATTGCATTCACTTAAGCACAAATACCCTTTGGAAACTTATTAATCCGCCTCTTCCCTCCAGTTAGGGGTTAAACAATAGGACACAAGGGGTTCGATAGCCTTGTATATAGCCTCATTAATTATAGTACTGTTATTTGACTAATAGCTAGAGGGGGAAGAGATGTATTATATTATTAAGTATTAATAAGAGGGAGATCAGTGTATTACTTTATAAAAATATAAAAACACATCCCTCACTTTATACCCAGTAGAAGCCTTAATCATGTTTTCAACTATTATATTCAGTCAGTTAGTCACGTGCCTGACATTATACACGATTTGGGAGATCATGTCTCGAAAGAGACATGACTGACTGGGCAAAAGATTATCCTGCAATAGATTGCCATTGCTTTTTGAGGTAGACTGGTTGCCAATCAAGGCTATAGAACCCAA
This sequence comes from Ascarosepion bandense, assembly GCA_037127315.1. Lineage (NCBI taxonomy): Eukaryota > Metazoa > Mollusca > Cephalopoda > Sepiida > Sepiidae > Ascarosepion > Ascarosepion bandense. Next base: position 618,912 of record JBBBDQ010001423.1, read on the forward strand.
TCTATCCTGTTATTTGGCGCATAGCTAGAGTGGGAGGAGATGTATTATATTATTAAGTAGTAATTATTGGGGGATCAGTTTATTACTTCGTAACAATATAAAACAGATCCCCCACTTTATGCCCAGTAGAAGCCTTAATCATGTTTTCAACTATTATATTCAGTCAGTCATTTACGTGCCAGACGTGATACGCGCTTTGGGCGATCATGTCTCGAAAGAGACATAACTGACTGGGCAGATGGTTATCCTACAGTTGCTATCTGTTGCTTTCTGCGGTAGACTGGTTGCCAGCCAAGGCTATAGAACCCAATCTGTCCTATTATTTGACTCATAACTAGAGGGGAAAGAGATGTATTAATTTATTAACTAGTAATTAGTGGGGGAGCAGTTTATTACATCATAACGATAAAACTGGTCCCCCAATTTATAAACAGCAGAAGCCTTAATCATGTTTTCAATTATCATATTCAGTCAGTCAATTAAGTGCCATACGGGATACACGCTTTAGGCGATCATGTCTTTGACTAGGCAGTATATGTTCCCGCAGTAAGTTTCCATTACTTGCTGCGGTAGACTGCTTGCTAACCAACGCTATAGAACCCAATCTTTTCTGTTATTCAACCCATAGCTGGAGGGAGAAGAGAGAGATTCATACATTTCGCAAAAGTATTTGCACGTTAGTAAATGCAACAAATTCGAATGAAGTTTGAACTCGGCTCTCCGATTTCTCAATCTGGACTGATACCCATTGCACCACAACAAACAATGAATTAAAAAACTTGTAGAAAATCATGAAACTACATTTCACAAGAAAATATGAAAATTCACAGATAATAAAGAAAAAAGAACCCGTGGAGAGCCATGAACTCAAAAGTCCCGAAGGAACATGATATTAAAAGAAATAACAAAAAACAAAAACAAAAAATCACATTATAACGTGTTTATTTCTACATACTTTCGGTGTTGGAATCTGTTTTTATGTATGACTGACAACATTTCTCGTTATTTCTCTTCTGCTTGCACCATAGCCTTTTTTTTTCGCTAACCAAATGACACGCATATTCCCATGTCATATCACCAGAATATCTACTGAACCGGCAGGTTTGTCATTTTGTCAGTTTATATTTAGACAACAGGCGTTTTTCAAAAATAATTTGACAGCATCATGGAGACGTTACAACTATGAACGGGGTTTGATAACATATTCTAAAAGTCAATCTGTGTAAAACAGACATGAGAAAGGCAAATATCAGGGAAATATTTTTAGACGTCCCCGCGCATGCGCAAGCGCGTGCTGAAAAGCGCATGCGCATTGAATTCAGGAATTCGTGATACAGAAGACGAGAAGAAAAAATATAACAAGCACGGAAGAGAGGTGGAATAAGGCTGCCTAAGCAAATCTTTGCGTGATCATTTCGATAGAAACTCGAAATATGCAAATTGGAAAGACCAAAAAAAAAAAAAATTCACTATTTTTTGTCGCTAACTTCCCCACGTTCTCTTCTTCTTCTTCTTCTTCTTCTTCTTCTATGCGACCTGTCCCTTCAAGACGTAGGCGATCATGGCCTTCCATTTCTCTCTATCCCTTGTTGCTCAACACTCTTTCTCTTGTTACATCTCCCAAACCCTGCTCTGCCATCTATTTGTTCAAGACTCTCAAGTATGTCATGCATTGCTTTCTCCTGTTCTTATTTCCTTCTATCTATCCAAGCCTTTCTTCTTCATTACATTTATTTAATTTTTGCATATATATATGCTTTGTGGTGCAGTGGATAACGGTTCGGAACAAGAAATTGGATAGCCGTGTTCGAATTCCAGTTGAATTCCTTGCATTCACTTAATCACAAATTCTTTTGGGAAAGGTATAAATCCGTCTTTTCTCCCTCTAGCTATGAATCAAATAACAGGACAGATTGGGTTCTATAGCCTTGGTTGGTAACCAATCTACCACAGAAAGTAATGGCAACCTAATGCGGCATAATCGTCTGTCCAGTCAGTCATGTCGCTTTCGAGACATGATCGCCCAAGCGTGTATCACGTATGTCACTTAACTGACCGACTGAATATAAGAGTTAAAACCATAATTAAGGCTTCTACTGGGCATAAAGTGGGTAATCAGTTTTATATTGTTTGAAATAATAAACTGATCCCCCACTAATTACTACTTAATAATATAATACATCTCTTCCCTCTCTAGCTATGAATCAAATCACAGGAAAATTGGGTTCTATAGCCTTGGCTGGCAACCAGTAATGGCAACCTAATGTGACACAAACTTCTGTCCAGTCAGTCATGTCGCTTTCGAGACATGATCGCCCAAGCGTGCATCACGTATGGCACTTAACTGACTGAATATAAGAGTTAAAAACATAATTAAGGCTTCTACTGGGCATAAAGTGGGTAATCAGTTTTAAATTGTTTTGAATTAATAAACTGATCCCCCACTAATTACTACTTAATAATATAATACATCTCTTTCCCCTCTAGCTATGAGTCAAATAACAGGACAGATTGGGTTCTGTAGCCTTGGCTGGCAACCAGTCTGCCGCAGAAAGCAATGGCAACCTAATGCAAAATAATCTTCTGTCCAGTCAATCATGTCGCTTTCGAGACATGATCGCCCAGTATAATAGAATATACGTACAAATCCCCTATTCGCCTATGCATTGAGTGCTGTCGGGCGCACCTGTTATTCAACTAAGTGTTCTTGACAGGATCCAGCGAAGAATCTATTGACTGATCGACTTGACTGATCGACTTCAGCCACTTTCTTACCGACGAGATGTGGCTTCCCTCTGTCTCTTCTGCAAATGTTTTCCTGACCTGTTGAGACGAGCTCAGCTCCCTGGTGCTCCTTCTATATTAATTTACTCATGCCGCAAGGCTACCAACCAGGCTCACCCTTTTACAATCAAAACAACCAAAATGCAGCTTCTATTTCTACACTGCAGCTTCTTTTTTTTTTACATCCTGCCTGTGGAATTCTCTTTCGTATACTTGCTGTCCTGATAGCTACAATCCCTAATCGTTTAAATGCAACGTCAATTGCCATCTCTAATCCCCTTGACTCCCATAAATCTCTGATCCTTTCCCCAAAACCCGCCGGTTCTTGTTCTTGTCTCCCTTCACTCTACTCTCACGCAAGCCTCTTCACACCAATATTACTTTCATTCTCTTAACCATTTTCTGATACCCTCTGTAACCGGTTCCTCTTTCTCTTCACTTTCCGCTAATGTAACCTCTTACTTTTTTAACATTTTTCTTCCACCTGTCCTTCTTTCTCATAACTTTCCTCCTATGTACCCCCCCTAAAAAACAGTGGCAATAAAATGCCTTGCTTGAGGCGACACGATTATTTGAATACAAGAGAAAACAGAAAATTCAACTCCATCAGCTTCTTTTCTCGCACTTCCCGCCTGTGGAATTCCTTTCCATTTACTTGCTTCCTCAACAGCTACAATCTCCAAGAATTTAAATGTAAAGTCAATAATCATCTCCTATCTCACTAACCTGCATCCTCTCTCTCTCATACTCTTTTCTCCGTCCACTCCACTCTCATCAGTATTATCATCCTTATGTTATCCACTTCCTGACACTCCCTATAACCTGTCAAAAAAAAACCCACTGCGTATCAGAGGCACTACTGTGTTGCTTAGGGTGAACCGATTATTAAAAAAGGAAAATTTTCTATTATCTAAAATTACGGGATGCAGTGAGATCAAACTAACAACACAATGATAATTGCTTCATAGAATATTAACATATAAATTAGCAGATGACAAGATAAAAAGCAAATGGCAATTTTTTTTTTGTTTATTTTTTTTTATAATCATATCGTCCCAAGCAAAGCATTTTACTGCAACTGTTATGCAGGGGTTTACCTAGGAGGAAAGTTATGAGAAAGAGTGACAGGTTATATAGGGTGTCAGGAAGTGGGTAAGAGAAGTATGAGAATACTGGACAGAGAAAGGAGCATGAGAGAGAGAGAGGGTGCAGGTTAGTGAGATAGGAGATGACTATTGACTTTACATTTAAATTCTTGGAGATTGTAACTGTCGGGAAGCAAGTAAATGGAAGGGAATTCCACAGGCGGGAAATGCGAGAAAAGAAGCTGATGGAGTAGAATTTGCGTTTAAATTTTATTGGCTTCACAGAAAAAGGATGGGGCCTAGATGCTAATCTTGTTGCTCGAGTAAATTCATATATTGGGGTCACTAGGGAGCTAAGGTCATCGGAGCATTCTAGTTAAAAAAATTTAGAATGTTTTGCTTTCATTCTAGTTTTATCAGATAATGTGGGCATTTCGACCTGGTGTTAGGGGTTGGGTTAGAGTTAGGGTTAGCAAGCTTGTTTCGTTAGCACAATTCCGAGTGAGTAGTGAGTAGTAAGTTCGATCCTCACATAATTGCGGTTTTGTGCCACCTCTTGGCTAGACTTGGAAAATCACCTTCTCAGAGAATGAGATATAGTTAAAAAAAAAAAGAAAGAAAGAAAGAATAAATTCTGGAAATCTTTAATTTATGAATTTGTTTTTGCTTTGATTGTCGTGTTTGTGCCTACACTATTCGGACTATCGTCCTCACCTTTGTTGCGATTTGTACTACGTTTCGGCCGTTGTACGCTCCGGCCTTCTTCAGGTGCCAGGAATTTTGAACCGAACGCTTTATTACAATCACTGGTGTATGGCATCCGCATTCCTTGCGTAAAGCCGCGATTGGAAGTCAAGAGTGACTTGTTCACCACTGCTGTTGCCTGGTGTTGAACTCCCAACTCAAGTCAGGAACTAACCAACATCTATATCCAGTGGATACTTAAGAACACAGGGCCCAGTGGATATAGACATCCAATCGAGGCTTCCAATCATGACTTTCAATCGATGCTTTACGCAAGAAATGAAAAAGATTTTTGAACTTCCTGTGGATGGATATGTTTTTGAGCTACTTCCGGTATATGAATTGTTGTAACATATTTTAATTAATAAATTTTTGTTTTGGGTCGTTGCTGACGAAGAGAGAGTTTTCTCGCTGAAATAGCTATTCAACGAAATGGAATTTTCGAAATATATTTAGCTCTGTAAAATAAATAATACTATCGAGCCCTTTACCTGGATCATTTTTAATATTGATAAAATTGATATAAATATTAACAGAATCGGGTTATTGGGGTTTTACCTATATACGCTTCCTTTTTTTTGAATTTAATATATATATATATATATATATATATATTGTAAGAAAGTGACAGAAGACGTAGATTTAAACCCACTGTTCAAGCATTTATCTTTATAAAGAGTGCTCGATACAGAGTAAAGCTTAATATTGTAATATGGTTTGTAAAAGCATATCACTACATAAAAATGTTTATGTTTCGGAGCTGAACTGCTCCTCTTCGGGTGATATGTGGAACTGCAAATAAATGGTGGAAACGGTTTATTTTTGGGAAGTGGGGTGTAAGCGGTGGTTGTAGAGGTCTAAACTAGTCCATCATCAGTTTGCAACAATAGAGATACACACACACACACACACACACACACACATATATATATGTATATATATATATATATATATATAAAGACAAATGTTACTTTTATAAGATTAGAAAACTATAATCATTTTGCTCTATAGAAATAGGGAATCTTTACGTTAAAGAAGAGAAACATAGTCACGCACGGTGAGGTAAGAGATCTTATGAGAAACAATGAGTAAAGGCGAGATGACAAAAAAAGAAAAACAATAAATTCGAAAGAATGGAAGATAAAAATCAAGATAAAGGAGAAATCTCGAAACTTTCGAGAAAAAAAAACACATTCACGCAGTATAAAGAAGACGAGACTTGATCTTGGTAAACAGAAAATGGCGTCTTCGAATCAGAGAAAGGAGCAAGTCATAATTTAGACACTGACAAAGAAACCATATTTGCGTGATAAAAAAAGAATAGCATTCGGTTTTGGACACACACACACACACACACACACACACACACACACACACACACACACACACACACACCCTGACAAAAACAGAAGTCAAAAAGAATCATGGCGCTTGGAGGTCTTGTCAGAAAATACTGTAGCACGTCTGTCCTGCGTTTTGGAAGAAAGACTCTGTCTTTTCAAAGATGTCTGTCCATGACTATTATTTGAAAAAAAAAAAGAAAAAAAAAGATAGTTGCAGATAAAATTCATTGCTTAGACTGATAGATTGCTTGCTTTCCTGGATCAAGTAAATAAAATATATACGAAAAAAACATTAATTAAAATCGAACTCATTGAAAGAGGAGAGCGGGATCCCTGTTTGACAACCAAACGACGAAAAAAAAAATTATTTGCCTCCTTTTTGGTGGCTGTCGCAACAGGGGCATAGATTTTGCAGTCTTGTGCGTGGGAAATTCAAGATATGTTTAAAATAAAAGAGATAGATAGATAGATAGATAGATAGATAGATAAAGAGAGAGAGAGAGAGAGAGAGAGATAGATAGATAGATAGATAGATAGATAGATAGATAGATATGAACAGACTGAGATAGATATGAACAGACTGAGATAGATAGATAGATAGATAGATAGATAGATAGATAGATAGATAGATAGATGACAGAACAGAATGATAGATAGATAGATAGATAGATAGATAGATAGATAGATAGATAGATAGATATGAACATAATGAGATAGATAGATAGATAGATAGATAGATAGATAGATAGATAGATATGAACATAATGAGATAGATAGATAGATAGATAGATAGATAGATAGATAGATAGATAGATAGATAGATAGATAGATAGATAGATAGGGGGAGAGAGAGAAAAGAAACAGTGAAATATTGAAAGAAAGAAATACTAGAGAAAGGCGAATTTTCGAGGTGGGTATTTTATCTTTATAAAAGTCTTTCTTCCAAATCGCAGGACAGACGTGCTACAGTATTTTCTGACAAGACCTCCAAGCGCCATGATTCTTTTTGACTTCCATATACTTGCTTCCCAGACAGATATAAATCTCGTTCCAGGTAGCATTTCCAAACTACAAGCTTCCCGTCATACCTTGATGCCTAATTATCGGGATCGATCATTTAAATGGTTGCCGGCTTTGCCTTCCTTCAACCTAGAAATGACGCACGCCATTTGTGAGCAGCAAGTCCCTGTAAAGGAAACTGTTTAGTACAAAGTTCCACGCTTAAAAAAGAAGGAATTTTTTGTTTTAAATATTTTTGTAAAGATTAACGTACGTTACGTTTTCTTCATTCATCGACGCTTTTCAAAATCGAAAAATACTGATTTTTGATTGAATTCGAAGTCCTTTCCATGATCATTGATCAGTCAGATAAGTACCATACCTGACACGTTTGGGTGATCATGTCTTAAAAGGGACATAACTAAAGAAGATTTTTCCGCAGCAGGTTACAATTACTTTTTGCGGTAGGGTACCTCGACGTGATGTAATGATTAGCAAAATTGTCTTGTTAGAACCTGTTACAACTGTGTAGTGAGTTCGATCCTCACTGAGTACCCTATACTTTCGACCTTGTGCCACAAGTAAGCGGCACTTAGAAAATCGACCATTACTTTTTGCGGTAAAATGATTACCAGTCAGAGATATAGAATCTATTTGTTTTGTTGTTTAACCCATAACTGTAGGGAGAAGTGATAGATTAATACTTTTCCCAGAGGTATTTGCGCGTAAGTGAATGCAACGAATTGAGTTGGAATTTGAACTCAGCTTTCAGATTTCTCATTTCGAGCCGTTATCAACTGCACCACCACGTATTGAAACAGTGCAGAGTTGATCTCCGATTTTCATGGCTTACTGACGCATCAATTTGTAACACTTGTTCCCGTACGATTTTTCCCGGGCCATTTTTCTTTTCATCACCAGTACATCAAATTATACAGCATTTTTTATTGCCAAAAGGTTACCATCTATGTACTGACTAGAATCGATCTTGATGAATAAAAAAAAATCTTGTCATAACCCATTAGCATGGATCAGGCTAGCATCCCTGAAAGCAAAAGACTGCGCCTCCTCGGGTTATCTCTCACAACAGACCTCAAGTAGAATGACTACATAGAATTCATAACTGCTGCTAAGATGGTCGGTTTTCTGTGTAGGGCCAAGGTTTTCCCGTCTGAAACCATCCTGCACATATATAAATCTACCATACACCTGTGTCTGCTGCCACATCTGGTCGGGTTCCCCCTGCTATTCACCTCGGGGTTCTTGACAAAATCTAACGGAGAATCTGTAATATGATCGATTCCGACTTGGCAGCTAAGCTGCAGTCGCTCTCTCACCGGCGTGACGTGGCTTACTTGTGCCTCTTCTACAAGTAATTTCACGGCTTCTGCTTCAATGAACTTAGCTCACTGGTGGCCCCTATGTATGAATTTTACACGAGCTACTAGACTAGCATCTAGGTCCCATCCTTTTACAGTGAAACCGATAAAATGTAGCTGCAATTTCTACTCTAATAGATTCTTTTCTCGCACTTCCTACCTGTGGAATTCCCTTCCATATACTTGCTTCCCAGACAGCTACAATCTCCAGGAATTTAAATGTAAGATCAATAAACATCTCCTATCTCTTTGACTCGCATCTTTTCTCTCAAGCTCTTTTCTCCACCCCCATTACACCGGTATCCTAATCCGTTTATTACCCTCCTCCTGACATCCCCTATAACCAACTCCTCTTTTTTATCACTTTCCCTTATGTAAACCCCTGCGCAACAGACGCAGTAAAACTGCCTTTCTTGGGGGAAATGATTAAAAAAAGGATGAGTTCTTATTCAGTTAATTGCCATACGTGATACACGCTTGGGTGATCATGTCTCGAAAGAGACATGATTGACTGGACAGAAGATTATCCCGCAGTAGGTTGCCATTGCTTTCTGCGGTAGACTGGTTGCCAGCCAAGGCTATAGAAACCAATCTGTCCTGTTATTTAACTCATAACTGGAGGGAATAGAAACCAATCTGTCCTGTTATTTAACTCATAACTGGAGGGAAGAGACGGATTAATACCTTTCTCAAGGGTATTTGCGCGTAAGTGAATGCAAGGAATTCAACTGGAATTCGAACTCGGCTCTCCGATTTCTCGTTTCGGGTCGATATCCACTGCGCCACAACGCATGTCAATTAGGAAGACTAAGAGAATTGGGTTTATCATTTAACGCCATTTTAGAAGGATTTCTATGTATTTAGCTTTTTTCCTTGACAATGTCACAGCGTTTTTTTTTCTGTTTTTCTTGCTTACGTTTCGTGTGTTATAGGCGAAAAGATGAAAAGCAATGCTGCTTGCAGGATCGATAACAGTTACGACTGCCGATTATGGAAAGTGAAATAGAAATAATGGAAAACATAACGAAGAGAAAAAATCAAGAGAAAAAAAAACATTCTGAAAGAAATGTTTAAATCGTAGTGGCAAAGAAAGAAATCTTCAAGCCAAAAGCGGTCTAGGAGCAGTCATGGCGGAATATTAACTGTAGCAATTGGCAAGCCAAAGGAGAAAAATTATAGACATATGTATAAGTAGTAATACACATATATACACTCACATATATACATGCATACGTATTTATATTCAGGTATATATATATATATATATATATATATATATATATATGTAATGTGTATATATATATTTTATAAATATATGCATATATTTAAGATATGCTTAGTATAAATGTATACATCTAAGCATATATATATATATGTGTGTGTGTATATATATATATATATGTCTGTGTGTGTAAAAGGCATAACTTTTCTTCAACAAGATATATATATATATATATATATATATATATATATATATATATATATATATATATGCATATATTTAAGATATGCTTAGGATAAATGTATTCATCTACGTATATATATATATATATATATATATATATATATATATATGTGTGTGTGTGTGTGTGTGTTTCTGTGTGTGTGTCTGTGTCTGTGTTCGTGAAAGGCATAACTTTTTTTCAACAAGATGTATATATAAGTTTATAAAAATATGCATATATTTAAAATATGCTTAGCATAAATGTACTCACCTACGTATATATATATATATATATATGTGTGTGTGTATGTAGATATGTATATATATATATATATATATATATATATATATGTAGATGTGTGTAATATATATATATATATATATATATATATATATATATATATATATATACGGAGATGTGTGTAAAAGGCATAACTTTTCTTTTACAAGACGTTTCATCTCCTGTAAAAGCTTATCAAGATGAATGCAAAAATATTATTTTGCAGTAATATGTATATAAATCAATTTTTTTTATGTAAGTATAATTATTTTTTTATAAGTACTCAAATTATAAAAAAATTCGGACAATTTTGATATAACTTATATTGTGAAAAAAAAATTATATCTTGAAAAATTTTCCAAACAACTTAACCACAACTCCTTATCTGTCATTTTTAAGAAACTTGATATATATATATATATATATATATATACTACCGGCCATAATTATTCGGATACTCCATGTTTTAAAAAATAATGTATTTCACACTGTTTTTTTTAGTATTTATTGCCAATGAATCATTGTAAATGAAAAATGTTTTGTTAATACTGCACAATAACATGTGCATCAAATGAATTTATAAATATTTAATAATTACTTATATTGCAGTTTCATCAATGAAAGAATGAAGAAAATTTAGGCTGATTCGGACGAGTTCATCTTTGCTTTCTTGCCTTGTAAAATTTTGCAAAGTAAAATAACAAAAGAACCATTCTATTTTCATTTAGAATTATCCACTTAAATATAGTATGAAATGCATCATTTCTTTTATAAAACGAGGATGGCGTAACAATTATGACCGGTAGTATATATATATATATATATATATATATATATATATATATATATATATACTGTCAGTATATATATATATATGTATATATATATATATATATATATATATATATTTGGGATGTAGATTGATCAGGTTCTGATTTAGATAAAAAAATTGAGAGAGTAAAATTTACATACTGAAACAGATGAATAAAAACAGATAGATTTAAATTTATTACATTAGGATAGTGGAACAAAGAGAGAGAGAGAGTGTGTGGAGGGGGAGAGAGAGAAAAAGAGACAGAAAACTGATATTTTTAACAACATTAAAAAATGTAATTCTCAGGTCTAATATTAATGAATATTGTGGATGAATCTAACTTTAAATATTGTCTACATACTTCAGTTAATGCATTATCTATCTGTTTATATATCTATCAATCTTTTCATATCTATCTATCTATCTATCTATCTATCTATCTATCTATCTATCTATCTAAATTTAATTTCTATCTATCTATCTATCTATCTATCTATCTATCTATCTATCTAAATTTAATTTCTATCTATCTATCTATCTAAATTTAATTTCTATCTATCTATCTATCTATCTATTTATCTATCTAAATTTAATTTCTATCTATCTATCTATCTATCTATCTATCTATCTATCTATCTATCTATCTATCTATCTTCGTACATACATATATGCCTGTAGAAAAAAAGTCTTTTTCCTTCTTCCTACGATTCTTATTAACGTAGAAGAGAAGTATAATGGGATAAGCGTTTCTTTCCGACGCCCACATGTTTCCAACGCGGAAACGGAAACATCAGCGGTGTTGGTGTTGGTGGGGCATTCCCTGACGCATTCAGACAAATACCCACACAGATAGAATATACTGAACATTAGATCTATACGAACAGACACTCTTCGGAGTTGGGAATTTCTCCGTGTATCGAATAAAAAGATTTAAGACGGCAGTTATTTACTTGTTCTATGGGTTGCGTCCCTTTATTAAGATTCTCCACAATCGACACTCCTCGGTCGTAAATTTTCTCATTTCGTCATCTCTCTTCGTCATTGTTTTTCCAACCAATTCCACAAGTTCCTTCTGGTTCTTCTTACCCACTTATTGCTGTTATGTGGCGTGCCTTTTTTAGGACATGGCTCTTCACAATTTCCTCTCCATTTTAGCTTTAAGTAAATTTTGTCGTTTCCTTATCTTTCGTCTCTTTTCTGCTAAATATTTGTTCAATCCCGTTAAATAGGCATTCACTGACAACTTGGAAAACTAATAAGGTATAATAATTTACTATTCATTTTGTGGCGTGCTCTTTTCAGAACGTGGCTCTTCACATCTTCCACTGTCAATTTTTCAAACCTTTTTCATCATTATGAAATTCCTGATGTTAAATATAAGTGACTTTTTTGTTTCCACTTTCTCAAAATCTTCGTCAATCTTGATTATATGTTCACACCATGGTATTCTCAGTATCCTTCTGTAGGACTATAATATGTTGGTTTAAGTATCTTCTTGGTCCCTGATAAGATTGTCTAGCTTTTACTGTCAACTTGGCGAACCAAAAAGGTATAATAATTTAGTAATATTTTTTTTTGTTTCTAATGAGATTTTTCTGCTTAGTTATTTGTTTATAGTCCAATTTAAAGTTTCACTGCAAAAGAGGCAGACAGCAATAAGATTTGACTAAAACAATTTGTTTTCCCTTACACCCTTGTGCAAATTAATCGAAACAAAACGAATAATTTCCCAGGATCTTTCACACTTTCCCTGATCACGTATACGTCGTCTCTTGGCGTTGTTTTTCTCTTCCAACTGCATTGTCCTTTACATTTTGAACTGAGATAGATAGATAGATAGATAGATAGATAGATAGATAGAGAGATAGATAGATAGATATGAACAGAATGAGATAGATAGATAGATAGATAGATAGATAGATAGATAGATAGATAGATATGAACAGACTGGGATAGATAGATAGATCGATAGATAGATAGATAGATAGATAGATAGATAGATAGATAGATAGATATGAACAGACTGGGAAGATGGGATAGATAGATAGATAGATAGATAGATAGATAGATAGATAGATAGATAGATATGAACAGACAGGGATAGGGATAGATAGATAGATAGATAGATAGATAGATAGATAGATAGATAGATAGATAGATATGAACAGACTGGGACAGATAGATAGATAGATAGATAGATAGATAGATAGATAGATAGATAGATAGATAGATAGATATGAACAGACTGGGATAGGGATAGATAGATAGATAGATAGATAGATAGATAGATAGATAGATAGATAGATATGAACAGACTGGGACAGATAGATAGATAGATAGATAGATAGATAGATAGAAAGTGTGAAAGTTCATAGAAAGACATTAACTGTTCTGTTTCAATTAATTTGCATAAGTGTGTACCTAAGAAAATAATCGGTAATAATTCATTGCGATAATTTAAATATTTTAAACTCTATTTTGCTGGGCTTATTTTTCTAAAATTTTCTTTTCCACGAATATATTATTAAAGTTTATATGGCAGTAAAACAGGTCAATCACTTCACAGATGAAGAAATGTTTGAAGCAAGAGAAATGGGATTCTACAGTAGGATATTGAGAATACCATGAACCGAACATGTGACCAACGACGAAGTTTTAAAGACAATAGAAAGAAGCACGTACACCTTTGTGCAAATTAATTGAAGCAAAAGGAACAATGTTTTCCTAGGATATTTCACACTTTCCCTGATCACGTATACGTCGTCTCTTGGCGTTGTTTTTTTTTTCCGACCACATTTTTCTTTTACATTTTGGACTGATAGATTTAGTTTGTTTCTTTGCCTTGATGACAGTTGAAAGGCTGATACCAACAATATCCGCGATCCCTCTGTAAGACTTGCAAGTGCATTCGTGCAGCAATGCAATTTTTGTACGTTTCCTTGGAGTAACGTCAATCGCAGGTAATAGCCGTAATCGACAGTCGAGACCGTAGTGTCTGGGAATAATAAAAGTCTGATGCAATCATACAAGACACAATATTTTCATAGCCAAATAAATTTTATTATATACCCCTAAAATAGATTCATATTGCTACACATCACAGCAAAAGACTTAATCTGAGGAAAAAAGAGAAATCGATTACACCTTGTCACTACAGTGGGTCTAAAACTGACCGTATAGCGAAAGCAATGAAACTAAAGCAGTTGTTTTAATTAAATTGCACAAGAGTGTATATATTGATAGCATTTTTTGTGGGAAAACACTAATGATCTAACGATAAACCAAATTGTAAACATGGAGGCGATCAATGAAAATATAGAGATTATGGCGATTATCTTGGCTTTAGGGTTAAATAATTAACCACGCAAAATGGCGGTGTTGCGCGTAGGAAGCGTGAAGCCATCTTCGAACTTTCGAGAGCGTGTTATCAATTTAGGGGAAATGGGTGGATGTCTCACATGTCACTTAGCAGAGCAAAAAACTATGAAAGCATTATCAATCTATAATCTAGAAGAACCCTTGAAAAAAATATTGGTCGATAACATCAGAGTTATGTGTAAATCAAATTCCAGAAAGGGCCTCTTTATCAGAGGGGCCTTTCTGGGATTTGATTGACATCAAAGGCCTCGTTATAAGAGAGGAGGATGTGCGTTTTGGTACAGTGGATATCGACTCGGAACGACAAATCGGGTTGCCAAGTTCGAATTCCAGTTGAATCCTTTGCATTCACTTACGCACAAATACCATTGGGAAAGGTATTAATCCGTCTCTTCCTTCCAGTTATAGGTTAAATAACAGGACAGATTGGGTTCTGTAGCCTCAGAGTTTCATGCACGATGCAATCATCAGGTGCAAATGATGAACTATTCATGATATGCACCTGATGATTGCGTAGTGCATGAAACACTGAGTCGTGCTTTAGATGTAGTATGATATGTATATTTACTTAATAGTTCTATTATATTTGATTGAGCACTCTCCTATTAACACCTGATAAATATTTATCTATCGGGGTGTACCTGCATCTATACACATATGTATACTTATTTACATATATATATATGCAAGTTTCGTTAAAAATGTCAGACAAAATGCTGTGGATTTTACATAATTTTTCATGTGACCTTACATTTTTTTTTCTTTTCAAGACAAACATTTTTTCCAAATTGTCCTAATGTTTTAACTAGTCAAGCGATTTCGGATATACTTTTAGCCATTATCAAGTATTAATTATATTTTACTTTCAGCTGAATATATAGATTTTTTTCTTTATGTATGTAGAGTTATATGAATGTTATATTTTCCAAACACGGTCAGCATATTGTGGCCGTGTTCATAGTTGATATTGTCAAATGTTGTTTTTTTTATTTTTTATTAATAATGCTTCCATATATATATATATATATATATATATATATATATATAAAGAGAGAGAGAGTGGGAGAGAGAGAGAGAGAAGGCGATCAAACATATGACATCACGGAAAAGGAGTAAAAGAAGAGTAAGAAGAAGAAGAAGAAGAAGAAGAAGAAGAAGACAAAAAAGAAGAAATGTATAAATGGGAAGAAGAGAATTATGAAGAAGAAAAAAAGGGAAGATAATGAAAAAGAGGAGGAGGAAAGAAGAAGGAGGAAAAAGAACAATCAGAAGAAAAAGTAAAAGATGATGAAAAAGAAAAAATGTCAGAATGAAAAAGAAAAAGATGAAGAGGCGAAAAAAGAAGAAAATGAAGAAAAAGAAAAAAGAAAAGAAAAAAACGGTAAAGAAAAAAATACAGAAGAAGAAGAAGAAGAAGAAGAAGAAAAAGAAGATAGCGAATAAAAAAAGAAAAAGGAAGAAGAGTAAAAGGAATAATAAAAATCGTGAACTAGTCATGAAAAGTAAAACAAAGAAACAGACGAAAGAAAAAAGAAAACGAAAAAGAAAAAGAAGAAAAAGGAAAATGACAAAAAATAGAAGCAAAAGAAGAAGAAGAAAGGGAAGAAGAACTTAGTGTAAGGAAAAGAATAAAATATCAATTATAAAGAAAGAAAAATCTCGATGAACAAGGAGAAAGATGATGAAAAAGAAAAAGTGTCAGAATGAAAAAGAAAAAATGAAAAAGCGAAAAAAGAAGAAATGAAGAAAAAGAAAAAAGAAAAAACATGATAATGCAGGAAAAGACGGTAAGGAAAAGGTTAATAAAAAAGAAGAAGAAGATAAAGAATAAAAAGAAAGTAAAAGGAAGAAAAAGAAGAAGAAAAAGAAGAAGAAAAAAGGAATAATAAAAGAAAGTAAGAGACAAAAAAGTAAAACAAAGCAACGGACTAAAGAAAAGAAGGCAACGAAGAAGAAGAATAGGAAGAAAAATAAATAGTAAACACTGACAAAAAAAAAAGAGAAGTAAAAGAAGAAGAAAGGGAAGAAGAAAAAGAACTTAGTGTAAGGAAAAGAATAAAATGGCAATTATGAAGAAATAAAAAATCTCGATGAACAAGGATGAAAATCGGAACAATAGCAATTTATGACTGCAACTGTATTTGCAAAGAAACAAAGACACACGCCAAAAAAAAAAAAAAAAGAAAAAAGAAAGAGAAAGGAAAAGAAAAAATTCTTGGATGAAGCCAAATTCGGATAGAAAAGGTTGATAAAGATATAAAAAAAAAGAATCTCCGAAACAATTACTTCTTATCCTGAAAGATCCAAATAAGCAACAGATGATAGGATCCTGGATATTTTCCCTCTTATCTGTTTCCTTTCTGCCATTGATTTGAAAAGACTCGCATTTGTGCACATTTGTCTGTACAATAGAATCGCATGATGTTTATACTACGTATAACGTATATTTGAACGTACCTTTCCTCTACGGCGGTGGTGATAAATCTACTTCGTTTGACTCCATTGCAATATGTCTGCCTTCTTCATCTAGCAATACTCTTCGCTATAATTTTCTTTTTTTAATTCTTTCACCACAACGAGAAGCAGGTCGATAAAGCAACTAAGACGGAAGGGAAAATGACAGTGAAAAATAAATAAATAAATAAATAAAATAAGAAGACCTTGAGAAAAAGAAGATTATTAGACAAGGATTCAAGCAGGGAGATGACTGCCGTTGCATTCTTATTTTTCTGTGTGCCTTGTTCTTTCAGGACGTAGGCGATCGTGGCCTTCCACGTCTCCCTATCCCTGGAGGCTCGTAACACGCTTTCTACTGTTACACCATCCAAACCCCGCTCTGCCATCCACTAACTCAAGCCCATAAATCTAGTATATAAATGTATAGAAACTAGCATGGCCACAAAATGAGGGATTAGTTTATATACTGATTATAATATAAAATTGATCCCTTATTTTATATCCACATCATATATTCTTATAAACAGTTGTCATATATATTCTTCTATGGGGCTTGTACTTTCAGGACGTAGGCGATCATGGCCTTCCACGTTTCCCTATCCCTGGTGGCTCTTAGAACATTTTCTCTTGTAACATCTCGCAACTCCCGGTTCTGTCACCCACCTGATCAAGCCCCGTCAAATATGTTATCCGCTGCTTTCCTCTGTATTTTCCCCTCTATCTGGCCTGTGAGTATCAGATTCTCCAAGCCTTCCCACCTTATTGCATGTCCCAGGAACTTCAGTTCTCTCTTCCTGATGCTCAATATTAATTTCCTTTTTGTTTCCATCCTTTCTAAAATCTCATCATTGCTCGGTCCATGATATCCTCAGCATCCTTCTGTAGAACCAGATTTCAGCTGCTTCAAAGTTTTTCCTTCATCTTTGTTGATATTGTCCAATATTCACTGCCATATTGAAGAACTGACATCACATAGCAATCCAGTATTCTCTTCTTTGTTGCTAGCGAAATTGTCCTGTCTCTTAATACTTTACTCAGCTCATGGAATGCATCCTTGTGCTTGTGTATCTCAGGAATATAAATGTATAGAAACTGATGTGACCACAAAGTGAGGGATCAGTTTATATATTGATTGTAATATGGAATTGATCCCCCACTTTATATCCATTCTACTTCTGTAGAACCATATTTCAGTTGCTTCAAGTTTTTCTTCATCATTGATGATATTGTCCAACATTCACTGCCATATTGAAGAACTGACATCCCATAGTAATCTAGCTCGAAATTATAACAGAACCATATATTTAAATGCAGTGTAATGTGTTATGACCAGGTTTAAATATGATTTAATTAAGTGTGGGTTGTTTTGATTTAATGTAGATGGCCTTCAATATCTGAAGGTTCCTTTTACTGTGTGTATGAGTGAGTATTATTGTATTGTTGGCTAAAATCTGTCTAATATTACCTACATGGTTATGTTTTTCTAAGAAATGTTGTGTCATTGAACTCTGATCACAAAGGTGACAGGTTAGTCTACGGAAGAGCGTGGTTGTAGTAAAACCTATATATATGGTGGGTTTATTATTAGTACCAGAGGTACAATCTCTGAACGAGCATGTAAATTCTACACTACATTGGTTTTCTGTAGAGGCATTTGTTGTGTGGTTATATATATATATATATATATATATATATATATATATATATATATAATCGGCGCCATCAAAATATTCCGCTTAGACACTATTCTTCAAAGAACTCCATAACACCAAACCAACACTCATTAACAACGGATTTCCCAAAGTTTACTACCATATTAAATCTTTTCTTTCAAACCCGAGCTATAACAACTGTAAACACAGTAACTGAAATAATAAAATTAATATCTTTTACAAAAAAACAAATTTATAATAATTATAATTAGTACGAATCTTCACTCCTAAACACGATTCGCAACTTCCGTCGACGTAAACAAAAAAATTAAACTAATTATCTATTTCACTAAATTTAAAACGGCTAACCTGATCATCAAAAACAGACATTCACCCGCGAGATCCAAACCAATATTATTTACGAATTCACATGTGCTTTAAAGAAATTCGTTCTTGATCTTAATTTCGTAAATAATTATATCGGCCATATCGGCCATACCACTACGAAGTGAACTCGAAGACTGACGCTATATCTATCTGAACGGAGCTCGATTCGATCTCATTTAAACACACACGGAAACCTACCAAACCCTATTCGGAACATACTTGTTGACAACACAAATATCAAACATCATCCGCATGCAAAGAAAGACTAAAAATATTAAGGTCCTTATTAATAAAAACGAAAAATCCAACACTCAATAATATCAGCTACTGACACGCTAACAACATGCTTACCGTGTTTGGTATGTAACACATCAAGATAGACCATTTAATGGCATATTTAAAGAAAATAGGACTATACAATAAAATTAATTAAAATAAAATGTATGCAATCTAATGTGTACAACCACTCTAATGCATGCAACAACTTCAAAACAAATGTGATCCCAAAATACAAAAGCTGACCCTTAAATGACCAAAATGGTTGATGGGTCGTTAAACTCAAACCAAAACAAACCTCTACTTTACATTATATAGAACACCATTTTCATTCTGTTACATGTAAGATAATATCCAACCTCGAAAATGGATAGAAGTATAGCCGAAAGCGCCCGTATAAACAAAAGATTTGGACAATTTTTATATAATTTATGTTCTCAAAAGTAAGAAATTATAAAATCACATGAAAAATTACATAAAACATTTAACCATCACACCATGTCTGTAATTTTTTTTAATGAAATCGTCATATATGTGTGTGTATATATATGTATATATATTTAATTTAAAAGCGTGAAATCCTTATTCAGCCGGGCTGTAGGATTACAAATATACACGCTTTACAATAACTCTAATCTCTCCGGCATAAATGCACTCTGTCCTTGAGCGTCTTCATTTCTCTTCGTGCATGTATATATATATATATATATATATATATATATATATATAGCTTTATTAACGCGACAGGAGGGGTTCAGTAAATTCTGAAACAATGGCATCGCGCACCAAACCGTGTCATATTTCTCCCTCCAAGTTTACTCGTTTTGCTGCCGGGTGGGTTAAGTAAGCACATCCTGACAGCAAGCTGAGATAAGTAATATTACATTTTCACTTCAAAACAATAGTCCGACACAGCAGGTCTATCTTCATACAGAATCGCATTTGTTGAAATAATGAGACTCCATGGTAAAAAATTAAAAGGTCATGTATCGACCCGTATCAAGAGAGTGGCTACTACCACTACTACTACTACTACTACTAATAATAATAATAATAAGAATAACAAAAGTAATAATAATAATAATAATAGTAATGTTACTACTAATACTACTACTACTAATAATAATAATAATGGTATACGTAATAATAATAAATAGTAATAATACATATACTATTATTACTAATAATAATAATAATAATAAAATTAATAAGAAAAATAAGTAGTAGTAGTACTACTACTACTAATAATAATAAAAGTAATATTAAATAGTAATACTACTACTAATGATAATAAAAATAATAAAAATAAAAGTAATAATAATATTATTATTACTACTATAAACTATTACTACTCATAATAATATTAATAATAACGATAATAATACATGTCGGGTCGTAGGCAATCATCAATGTTACGATGATATTATAAATATGGCTGGTCTTTATAACAAATGGCTGGTCTTAAGCCATCATAAATGCTACAATAGGTGAAAAAACATATTATCACATTCCCCTACTTTATTTGGTATAAATAATAAATGGCTGGTCTTAGGCCATCATCAATACTACAATGAGTGTAAAATCATATCGCCTTAACTCTTTTCATGTAGTATTAAGAATATATGACAGGTCTTATGGCATAATCAATGCTACAACATCTGTAAAGTCATTTCTCATTAATATTAATAACATATGACAAGTCTTATGTCATCATCAATGCTTCAATGAGTGTAAAGTCATTTCTCTTTCCCAGTCTTTATTTAGAAATAATAACATATGACAGGTCTTTGGTCATCAACAATGCTACAATGAGTGTAAAAGTTTCCTTTTCCCTCTCCGTAATTAGTAATAACCATATATTACAGATCTTAGATGAATCTTAATGTTACATTGAGTGTTAAGTACTTTTTTCTTCATTCGCATAATTTAGTATTAATAATATATGACAGATATTAAATCATCACTAGAGCTGCAGTAAGTGTAAAAGCTTTTCTCCTTTCCTCCTCTCTTAATTTTGAAATAATAATTTATGACTGGTATTATACTATCAATGAGTGTAAAGTCCTTTCTTTTTCCCTCTAACTATTTACCAATAATACTATATGGCAGGTCTTAGAACATCATCAATGCTACAATGAGTGTTAAGTCATTTCTTCTCTCTCCTTACCTAGAAAAAGTAATATATGATATGATATTACAGTGAATAAATAAAGAGAGGGGCGGATAAAAGTCATTACACTACTTGTAACATTGATGATGTCTTAAGGCCTGTCGTATATTACTATTACTAAATAAACACAAGGAAGGAGAAATGTCTTTACAGCAATTGTAGCATTGATGATGGTTTAAGACCTGTCATGTATTGCTACTAAAATCAAGAGAATGAAAAATAAAAACCATTATGCAAATTGTAGATGGCCTATAACTTGTCATATAATATTATTTCTAAATAAATTGAAAAATATATGTAGAAAGAAACTCGTGGAGCGCATGGCAGCAGAGAGTCTTCAGAAGAGAAGCCCCCGTCAAGCAAGTGTTTCGGCCCTTATCTCCTGACACTCTAGGGGGGTTGGGCCACACCCGGTTCATGACTCCGGATGTCCATCTGCTGCCCTTTTTTTTTGGGGGGGGGGGGACAAGCCACGGATGGGATCCGTGACCTTCTGGATATGCTCATTTTCACTCAAAGACTCCCGCACTAACCACTGAGACAAAGGTACACCTGATATTTGTAGGAAAGTTAAGCCTTATGGAGTTCACTTTTATTCCTCCTTGACCAGATCCAGCTTGAACACCTCTCTGCCGCTTCTGCCATTGCCTTCAGGGCTCTGGTTTTTCCCTCCCTGCAACTATATATATATATATATATATAAAGGAAAACTCAACACGTCATTTCAATTGTTATAAATTATAATTCATTTCTATGAGCTTAGTTAGCACATTTCATCAGACCTTACAAAATTCCTTCCATTTGGTACAAAAGATTTTGACGGAATAAGCATTTTCTTTAACTGAAGAGAAGGATGAAAATAAAAATAAAATAAAAATAAAAATAAAAATAAGAAGAAGGAAAAGAGAAAAAGGAAAAGAGAGTCAGGACTTAGTCATTGGTGTCAGACCTGTTTGGGATTGCCCAAGCCGTCGTGAAGAGTTTGACCTGTAAAGGAATATCTAATTCTTTAGATACAGGTGTTTGTGTGACCCCACAAAACCAACCCATCCATTTATACTAACTTATATCCATATATACATCTGGGTACATTCCCACATATACTTACAAATGTGACTTTGTTCCTGTGTACAAATATTTACCGCCTCACACATTTTCGTATCTACTTACGGATCCTGGCGTTCGTGTACTCACACATATACATTTCACAATATATATATATATATATATATATATATATATATATATATATATATATATATATACAAACATGCGAAAGTTTGTGCATATAGAGTTTTGTGTATGTTAAGTTCCGAACACGGTAAAAAGATTGTTACCGTGTACATAATTAATGTTATTAAGTTTAAATTATAAAAGAATTGTCCAAAGCTTTTGTACATTCGAGCGCTTTCGGCTATAGTTTTAGCCATTATCAAGAATCAATTTTGCTTTACTTATAAATAAACATGTGGAAAGTTTATAGATATAGAGTCTTATGTATGAGAGCGCTCGAAAGTACAAAAGCTTTGGACAATTCATATATAATTAACACTTACTAACATCAATTATGAACACGGTAACAATGTTCTTACCGTGTTCGCAACTTTATATATATATATATATATATATATATTATAAATTATACTTTATAACATGTACAAACTACAAGCTACTGCAAAATTGTACATTATTATTGTTTCAATATTAAAAGAACAATGTTGCATCATTATTAACTAACTGATGAGACATTGTTTTTTTTCAATGTCGAAACAAAATGTACAATTTTTGAGTAGTTTGTAGTCCTTGCGGTGTTCTAAAGTATAATTCATTATGAATATTCATTGCTCTATTTTTATATTGAGCACTGTTTTAAATTATTGTTCGCAATTATTTTCTTCGTTCCTTCTTCATTTATATATATATATATATATATATATTATAAATTTTACTGTAGACATGTACAATCTGTAATCTCTCTCTCTCTGTCTATATATATATATATATATATATATATATATATATATATATATATATATATAGACAGAGAGAGAGAAAGTGGAAGAGAGGTAACAATAAATATATATTTAAAAATATGAAAAAATATTTTCCGATGGATTTTGAATTACTTTAGCAGTTTTTCTGTACTTTCAGACAGAAACGATCAGCTGTTGCACAAATATTCTCTTGAGACCAGCAGGAATATTATTAACATAAAAGAAAGGACGTAAGTATGGTAGACAAAAAAAGAATCTAGAAAATACAAGTTGATCGCCTTGTTAGCATTTCGCTTTGAAATATTTAACGATGCTCATGTAATTATAAAGCGCTTCTGTTACGACGTTAAGAAAGCAAAAAAGTAAAATTCACACACACACACACACACGCGCGCGCGCGCGCAACATAAGAGCAGGAAGGAAAAAATCGAAAAACAGAAATTAAATAAAGAATATCGAAGTAAAAGAAAGATTAAATTTTGTGGTCGAAGAGTCACGTTTTGTGCTTCGTCAGATAATGTTAGAAGCTATCCATCACTAAACAATTAGTATTGTATTCTTTACCACGCTGTACTGGACGACCAATCGCCTCATTTTGAGACATTCGATGTGGATAGTCGAGAAAACAGAGAAAAGGAACTATAAATAGAAAACTTGTTATCGACCAGAATTTTGGATTTTGTTCATTAGTAATAAAAGAAAATTCGAATAAAACAGGAACCGGTTAAGTGGGGTGGGTGTGATGGTAGAAACGATGGGAAACGAGGGAAAATAGGGAGAATCTCTTGAAGAAATGATTGATAGGATGTATACATAAGCTGAAGAAATGAAGTTAGCTTTTAGGGTAGAGGAAAAAATGAAAAAATTAACCAATATAAAAAAAGAGCGTTACCGCTTCGGAAGAAGAGTGTATCGTCTAAGAGAACCACCATTGCAAAACCAAGAGGACAAACGAGAATAAAAAACGTAAAATAAGAAAAATGTGAATAAAATAAAGTGAAATATTGAGAGAAAATACGAATATCTATATAAATAAAAATGTACTTGTTCGTTTGTTACTATCCGCTAATCTAGAAAACGGCTGCACAAATTGTTCTGAAATTTTACTATAGCATTTTAATCGAATACAAGAGTTTTTATATACCTATATTATAAATATTACAATATTAAAAAAAGATATATTTTGCAAATCTATTAGAGCCGATAAGAGCCAAACCAGAAAACTTTCATTTTCAATCCGGGCGCGTTTAAAGACAACTTTATTTCATAGAAAACATAGGAAAACTGCACATTTGAGGTAAACGAAGCCTTTTTTTTTTATTATTATTTCTATGTTTTGCGGGTGTAAACAACAGAAATTCCTTTCCTTAAAAAAAACAACATTTTATTCATTTTTTTCAACGAATTATTATCGATATCACATTTATTTCGTTAATTTAATAAATAAAGTGCCATATGTGTTACACGCTTTGGGTGATCATGTCTCGAAAGAGACATGACTGACTGGGCAGAAGATTATCCCGCAGTAGGTTGCTATTGCATTCTGCAGTAGACTGGTTGCCGTCCAAGGCTATAGAACCCAATCTGACCTATTTTTTGAATCATACCTGGAGGGGAATAGAGATATTATATTATTAAATAGTAATAAGTGGGCGATCAATTTATTACTTCGTAACAATATAAAACCGATCCCCCACTTTATGCCCAGAAGAACACTTAATCATGTTTTCAATTATTATATTCAGTTAGTCAGAAAAGTGCCATACGTGATACACGCTTTCGGCGAAAATGTCTCGAAAGAGACATGACTGACTGAGCAGAAGATTATCCCGCAGTAGGTTGCCATTGCTTTCTGTGGTAGACTGGTTGCCAACCAAGGCTATAGAACCCAATCTGTCCTGTTATTTGACTCATAGCTAGAGGTGGAAGAGATGTACTATATTATTAAGTAGTAATACGTGGGGGATCAGTTTTATATTGTTATGAACTAATAAACTGATCCCCCACTTTATGCCCATTAGAAGCCTTAATCATGTTTTCAACTATTATATTCAGTTAGTTAAGTACTATACGTGATACACGCTTTCGGCGAAAATGTCTCGAAAGAGACATGACTGACTGAGCAGAAGATTATCCCGCAGTAGGTTGCCATTGCTTTCTGTGGTAGACTGGTTGCCAACCAAGGCTATAGAACCCACTCTAACTTGCTAAACGTATAAGCGATGGATCAGTAGCTTTTTAAAGGTATTTGTGCGTAAGTGAATGTAACGACTTCAACTGGAATTCGAACTCGGCTCTTAGATTTCTTCTTTTGAACCGATATCCTCTGCGCTACAGTGCGCATCGAAGTTTAAACAATACAAGGTCAAAAATCTACTAAAACTGAAAGTTACTGAATGAAAGTTTTGTCTTTGTGGCTTTCTTGTGTCTCTTCTACAAATACTTTCACGGCTTCTGCTCCGATGAACTTAGCTTCCTGCTGTCACCTATATATGAATTTACTCGAGCCACAAGATTAGCAACTAGGTCCCACACTTTTACTGTGAAACTAATAAAATGTAATCGCAAATTCTACTCCATCAGCTTCTTTTCTCGCACTTACCGCCTGTAGAATTCCCTTCCGTTTACTTGCTTCACGGACAGCTACAATCTCCAGGTGTTTAAATGTAAAGTCAATAGTCATCTCCTATTTCACTGATTGCATTCTCTTCCCCGGCCACTCCACTCTCATCAGTATTCTCATTCTTCTCTTACCCACTTCCTGACACATCTGTCACTTTTTTTCATAACTTTCCTCCTATGTAACCCCGTGTGCACCAGTGGCAGTAGACTGCCTTGCTTGGGGCGATATGTTAAAAAACAATGTGCGTAAAAGTAAAAAGTAGAAAGTGCAGATTATGAATATAGTATAGTATAAAGCGGTTGATTCTAGACTTCAGATTTTGGTGAACATGGAAGCATCTTACTCGGCGTCTGTTTCACAAAACATCACTTCTGAGAAAGAACTTATTTTCTTCCTTACCAATGGAGAACGAAGAGACTTTTGAACATTTGTCATGAAAATGGCAACAGTGTAGCTGGTGGCTAGCAAGGTTTCGTATATGCACAAAAGAGTGGTAGGCTAGAATATAATTAATCATTCACAAGGAAGATTAATTTAAATGAACACTAAAATTAATGTTTAAAGAGATAAAAATATCTTGGATAAATAAAAACATCAGTTATTATATATATATATATATATATATATATATATATATATATATATATACAGGTTGACCCCCAAAAACGGGTTTTTCTTAAGTGTGTATTGGTAAACATGATCAATTGGTAGCACTACGAAACAGTGGCCTAACGAAGTAAACACTCTACCGTTTCAGTAGCCATGGATCAAGATGAATTTCGAAGCAAGTTATGGTTGTCTGATGAGGCCCATTTTCATCTCACAGGTTACGTGAATAAGCAGAACTACAGTTACTGGGCAGACAAAAATCCTAATGAACTTTATGAGCGCCCTTTACACGCTAGTAAGGTGACAGTATGGTGTGCTGTTTCATTACATGGGATCATCGGACCTTATTTTTTTTAAATAATGAACAGCGGATCTCAGTCACTGCCACTGCGAATCGTTACGTAGACGTGTTACAATCCTTCGTTAGACCTGAATTGAACAATTTTTCACACGTTCAAGAAACCTGTTTAAACAGGATGGAGCGACATCAAACACTGCACAGCAATCATTGGAGGCTGTGCGAAAATAACCGTGTGATAAAGTAACGGTAATGTTCCATGGACCCCTAGATCAACAGGTTTGTCTGTTTGTGATTTTTTCATGTGGGGCTAACTCAAAAGTAAAGTGTACACGACTCGACCAAGAGCTCTGGATGAATTAAAACAGAGAATTCAAGATTAAAATCACAATATCCCAGCTGAAATTTTGCAGCGGTCAATGAAGAATCTCAAAAACAGATTTCAAGAATGCATTCATATAGGAGAACGCCATCTACAGGACGTAATTTTAAAAAAAATGAAAATTCCATCATTGTTTCTTAAATGGCACGTTTCAAGGTTTCAATTACTTTGTATAAAATAATTTTCTTCCATCACTCTTGGTTTTATTGGATTGTTTAAAAGTTCCCGTTTTTTTTTTGTTTTTTTTTTTTGGTGGGTGGGGGGTCAACTTATATATACCTGAAGTTGCATGGCAAATGAAGAAGAAAAATTCTAATCGGAAAACCTTCACATTTGAATGGGTAATGCTAGTTTTATATAAGAGAATTCTTCGCATTAAAGCAGTAGCACAATTGTAACAGAAATAGGTCCCAAGTTTGAGGTTCTCCGGGAGGTAGCATTTTTATTTTTAATTTGACTAGTTTACTTCTGTCCTCGTCTGGCTGTATATGTCGTTAGTATAAAAAGCAACTAAAAACAAGATGAAGGAAAGGCTACATATGAGATGATTTAAATAAACAACTCGTTGGTAGAATTCTAAATTTAACGTTGCCTGATTATAAAGTATTTCCTGAAGCAAAAATCCTTAGGAAATTTAATCGTTAGATTCGCTTACAAGTGCTTTTACTTCAAGTAAAGAGTAAGAAAATCTTTTGTAAATCTATTTTTCATTATATCTCCGTGTATTTAACAAGTTCTGAAGTGAACAACATTTTAAAAAATAGATTTATCCTGTTTTTTATGTTAATATGAATTTGCAATCTTCTTGTGTGGTTCATATATTACCGTCTGTGTTTCTCGGGGAAAATATTTTCACTTTCAATGTTGATCCTTAACTATGAAATATTTTGTTTTAGCAACTGTCTTCTCGATAACGAGAGTGTTTTTTTTTCTTCTCTTTTCTAAAAGGGTTGATTCAATGCAATCAGATTCCATTATGAATGATATTTATTTGTCGAAGTGTATTACCCGGATTTTAGAGTAAATGTCATTCGTTACACGTTCTTAGTTTCTTTCTTCCTTCCTTTCAATATTTTCTTTACTTCTTTGTTTTTTTGTTTTTTTTGTTGTTTTTTTTTTTGCTTTCTTTAGCGAACACGTTTCCATTTATTTATGTGCTTAGATATTTCATTTTCGAACTTTGTTTCTTTCTTAACCGTTTCTCGCATTCTTCTCTACTCTCATTTTTTGAACTATCTATCTATCTATCTATCTATCTATCTATCTATCTATCTATCTATCTATCTATCTATCTATCTATCTCATTTTGGTCTATCTATCTATCTATCTATCTATCTATCTATCTATCTCATCTCTTTTGGTCTATCTATCTATCTATCTATCTATCTATCTATCTATCTATCTATCTATCTATCTATCTATCTATCTCATTTTGGTCATATCTATCTATCTATCTATCTATCTATCTATCTATCTATCTCATTTTGGTCATCTATCTATCTATCTATCTATCTATCTATCTATCTATCTATCTCATTTTGGTCAAATCTATCTATCTATCTATCAATCTATCTATCTATCTATCTATCTATCTATCTATCTATCTATCTATCTATCTATCTATCTCATTTTGGTCAAATCTATCTATCTATCTATCTATCAATCTATCCATCTATCTGTCTATCTATCTCATTTTGGTCATATCTATCTATCTATCTATCTATCTATCTATCTATCTATCTATCTATCTCATTTTGGTCATATCTATCTATCTATCTATCTATCTATCTATCTATCTATCTATCTCATTCTGATCATATCTATCTATCTATCTATCTACCTACCTATCTATCTATCTATCTATCTATCTATCTATCTGTCTATCTATCTATCTATCTATCTATCTATCTCATTCTGTTCATATAAAAATGAAAGCCAAAGATAAAGCTCTTGAAAAGATGAAACAACGCTGGCAAGACAAACCTCTGCATGGCCAATATCCAGAACGTGCCAATAAATCAAAATGTTGATAAAGTTAATACTCATCGATGGTTACGTGCATCTGGATTAAAGTCTGAGACTGTAGGCTTTATTCTTGCAGCACAAGACCAAAGTCTTTTCACGAGAAACTTTCAGGCAAATATTATGCATAATAATATGGATCCAAAATGCAGGTTATTTGATAAACACATAGAAACAACAGACCATCTAATCCCAGGCTGTTCTGTACTTGCCCCAAATGAATATAAAAATCGTCACGATAGAGTGGGGCAATATTTACATTGGACAATGTGCAAACACTATGGAAAATTTCTCACAGATTCCAATGTTTCAAAAAACGAATTTAAAAAACTCTCAATTTATAAGGACAATGCAAATGAAAGTAACAAATATATCTAAACTTATTTATAAATGGAACTTTGTCTGTGTGTGTGTGTGTGTCTGTGTGTGTCCATTACCTATAGACACCGAAACGGCTGAACCGATTTTCTTGAAAATTTACACAGTTTTACCATAACCGTCGGCGAGTGTTCTTAGTTAGGTTTTGTGTCGAGGTACCCCTGATAAATATCGAAAATCGATAATCGAAAAAATCGGGTTATAGAAAGAGTGGTTTGATTTTAAACAAATTTGATACACTCATAGACAAAGACATAAAAAAACGATATTCAGAAATTTCAAGGTTGCAGTTCTTACAATTATGCAGAAAATTTTATATCGATACCAGGAAATCAAAATTTGACTTACATTCATTCATTTTTCTTTCAGTCTACAGTTCCGCTTTAACTAGAATTGCTTTTTAGTCTTTCGTGCCAACGTCCAAAGAGTCTGAGCTCCAGGACCATGGATTAGTTTTAAAGCTTTCATTACACCCGAGCAACACCAGGCTATACTGCTAGTATAATAAAAACTTAAAGTTAAAATTGTCCTTATTGTGATAGTGGCGGCATTAACAATGATAAAGTAGGGTCTCGAAAATCATATGGGTAAAATTCCTGGGCACGTCAGTATCTCGGAGCTATAAAATATTTCTTTGTGCATCCGTAAAGCCCTGTTTATTTAAACAGAAACGCGAATGAATAACTCACCGGCAGTGTCCTTATTACTCATAAACCCCAGGAGAGACTTAGTAATTAGGCACTTAAAATTATTCTGGTAAAATAACACAATAATAATAATAATAATTGTTGTGGATTCCGGAATAGGAACCGCCAAAATAATGAACAACAAAAACCGGTATGGAGATAAAAAGAAGGTTATATTTGACGTAATATACAAACTGGAACGCGGGTTAGTCAATTCAGGAATACTATTAGTAGAAATAAATATATACAAGTCTTGAAGTGAAATCATGGGAAATAGTAAAGGGAGATAGAGGGGGAAGAGGGAAAGAGAGAGGTGGAAAGGGAGAGAGTGAGAGAGGAGGAAAGAGAGAGAAAGAGAGATCATAATCTGGCTGGATCTGTAGCTGAATAAGTCCATACACTCAATTATGATGCCTTGTAAGTTCATGCCTTGTGCAACTATCGACATCTTTCGAACAGTTTCCTCTACCTAATTTCACTCAAAATGATTGGGTGAATCTCAGACACTTTTCATCATGTGTGCCACGGTAGAATAACCTCCCAAGCATTGATCAAGAAGTCAGACCAACCATGTTTGTATTCTAATGAGTAAACCCCAGGTTCAACTCTCACCCAAATATCATGATCATGACACAAACGTTTTTACTGCTCGCGCACGCAACTACATATTCGCATTGAGTTTAACTTGTCTGACATAAGGCAACAATAACAGAGTACTCGAACCTTAGTAGACGCTTTACTAAACAAGTATGCCAAATTGGACCACCATATTTTAATTCATATTTTCTTTCTTATTGTTGTGGATTCCGGAGGAGGAACCGTCAAAATAATGAACAATAAAAACAGGTATGGAGATAGAAAGTAGGTTATATTGAACGTAATATACAAACTGGAACGTGGGTTAGTCAATTCAGGAATACTATTAGTAGAAATAAGTATATACAAATTTTGAAGTGAAATAGTATGTCCGGGTAACTTATTCCAGCTGAGTGGAGCTCAGAACTAGTCTGGTCTCTGGGTAACTTCGGTATCTGTCGGAATTCTTCGATAACTTTAACAGATCTCTACGATTACTCTCCACTGTGGCACCAACTGAGATTCCAGATCTTCAATTGCTGTTCTCTATATGGCAAGATTATATGTACACTCAGTCGAGTCCATTATAATATACACAAAGGGGGGGATTCCACAATAATAATAATAATAATAATAATAATAATAATTGGGCAATGTGCAAACATTATGGAAAAGCTGTAAACAAACACTGGTATGAACATCACCCAGCACCGGTTACAGAAATAGAAGATGTAACCATTCTATGGGATTACACCATCTCCACAGACAGAAAACATTGAAGCAAACAGGCCAGACATTATTGTTAAAAACCAGAAGGAGAAAACTTGTCTATTAATTGATATGGCTTGTCCAGCGGATTGTAACATAGCAATCAAGGAATTTGAAAAACTGTCAAAATATAAAGACCTGGAAATTGAAATAGAAAAAATGTGGAAATTGAAAACAAGAGTTGTGCCAGTGATAGTAGGTGCACTTGGAATGATAAAAAAATGTAACAAAACAACACATTGAAAGAATCCCTGGAAACCCCAGCTTAAGAGATATACAAAAAATTGTCTTATTAAGTACAGCCCACACACTAAGGAAAACTTTATCTATGTAATGCTGGGGATGATAGGGAAGATAGAAAAACATGAAATGGAGCCATAACAACACGCCACTACCTGACTTAGGTCTCCCCGCAAACTTGGTTGGTAGTGAGACCAAAGCAGAAATCGAAATATGAAAAATGAGATAATAATAATAATAACAATGTATCAAAGTCTTTTCACTAAGAAATTTCAGGCAAATATTTTACATCATAATGTGGATCCAAAATGTAGGTTCGGCGATAAATACCAAGAAACAATAGACCATCTAATCTCAGGACGTTCTGTACTTGCCCCAAGTGAATATAAAACTTATATTTTTTATAAAATTTATATTGGGCAATGTGCAAACACTATGGAAAATCTGTAAACAAACACTGGTATGAACATCACCCAGCACCGGTTACAGAAACAGAAGATGTCACCATTCTGTGGCATTACACCATCTATACAGACAGAAAAATTGAAGCAAATAGGCCGGACATTATTGTTAAAAAATCAAAATAAACAAACTTGTTTATTAATTGATATGGCTTGTCCAGCGGATTATAACATAGCAAATAAAGGAATTCGAAAACCTGTCAGAATATAAAGACCTGGAAATTGAAATATAAAACAATGTGGAAATTGAAAACAAGAGTTGTGCCAGTGATAGTAGGTGCACTTGGAATGATAAAAAAATGGAACAAAACAACACATTGAAAGAATCCCTGGAAACCCCAGCTTAAGAGATATACAAAAAATTGTCTTATTAAGTACAGCCCACACACTAAGGAAAACTTTATCTATGTAATGCTGGGGATGATAGGGAAGATAGAAAAACATGAAATGGAGCCATAACAACACGCCACTACCTGACTTAGGTCTCCCCGTAAACTTGGTTGGTAGTGAGACCAAAGCAGAAATCGAAATATGAAAAATGAGATAATAATAATAATAACAATGTATCAAAGTCTTTTCACTAAGAAATTTCAGGCAAATATTTTACATCATAATGTGGATCCAAAATGTAGGTTCGGCGATAAATACCAAGAAACAATAGACCATCTAATCTCAGGACGTTCTGTACTTGCCCCAAGTGAATATAAAACTTATATTTTTTATAAAATTTATATTGGGCAATGTGCAAACACTATGGAAAATCTGTAAACAAACACTGGTATGAACATCACCCAGCACCGGTTACAGAAACAGAAGATGTCACCATTCTGTGGCATTACACCATCTATACAGACAGAAAAATTGAAGCAAATAGGCCGGACATTATTGTTAAAAAATCAAAATAAACAAACTTGTTTATTAATTGATATGGCTTGTCCAGCGGATTATAACATAGCAAATAAAGGAATTCGAAAACCTGTCAGAATATAAAGACCTGGAAATTGAAATATAAAACAATGTGGAAATTGAAAACAAAAATCGTGCCAGTGATAGTAAGTGCACTTGGAATGATAAAAAATGGAACAAAAAACACTTTGAGGGATTCCCTGGAAACCCCAGCTGAAGAGATATACAAAACATTGTTTTGTTAAGTACAGCCCACACACTAAAAAGAACTTTGTCTATGTAACGCTAGGGATGATAGGGAGATATGAAAAAACATGAAGTGTGGCCATAACAACACACCACGACCTGCCTTATGTCTTCCTGCACAATTGGTAGGTAGTGCGACTATAGTAGAAATAATTTTTATAATGAAAAATGAGCCAATAATAATAATAATAATAATAATAATAATAATAATAATAATAACCCAAAGTCTTTTCACGAGAAACTTTCAGGCAAATATTATGCATAATAATATGGATCCAAAATGGAGGTTTTGTGATAAACACCAAGAAACAATAGACCACCTAATCTCAGGCTGTTCTGTGCTTGCCCCAAACGAATATAAAAATCGCCACGATAGATTTGGGCAATATTTACATTGGGCAATGTGCAAACATTATGGAAAAGCTGTAAACAAACACTGGTATGAACATCATCCAGCACCGGTTACAGAAATAGAAGATGTAACCATTCTATGGGATTACACCATCTACACAGACAGAAAAATTGAAGCAAACAGGCCAGACATTATTGTTAAAAACCAGAAGGAGAAAACTTGTCTATTAATTGATATGGCTTGTCCAGCGGATTGTAACATAGCAATCAAGGAATTTGAAAAACTGTCAAAATATAAAGACCTGGAAACTGAAATAGAAAAAATGTGGAAATTGAAAACAAGAGTTGTGCCAGTGATAGTAGGTACACTTGGAATGATAAAAAATGGAACAAAACAACACATTGAAAGAATCCCTGGAAACCCCAGCTTAAGAGACATACAAAAAATTGTCTTATTAAGTACAGCCCACACACTAAGGAAAACTTTATCTATGTAATGCTGGGGATGATAGGGAAGATAGAAAAACATGAAATGGAGTCATAACAACACGCAACTACCTGCCTTAGGTCTCCCCGCAGACTTGGTTGGTAGTGAGACCAAAGCAGAAATCGAAATATGATGAAAAATGACATAATAATAATAATAGCGTAGTAGGTTATATTGACAAAATAGTTAAAACAAAAGTACCTTAAGAAGTTTTACAAGGAAATTGGAAAAGCAGTTGTAGAAATCAAAAAAGCCACCATCTATTAAAGAAGTGGTAAAATTTTAGGAGAATATTTGGAGCTACCCGAAAGAATATAATTTTAGTGTAGAATGGATCAAATGAGAAGAAAAAGAATGAAGGATAAACCTGTGCAAGAATGGAAAAGTGTAATCAAGAATTTTATTAAGTAACCTCTAACAAATTCCCCGAATCCTCATGAAAAGACAAGGTATACAACATTTGGCTCTATCATTTGTCATCAATTCATAAAACACTTGCCAAAAATTTATGAATGCTAATTAATAACCCGAATGAAAACGGAATAATTCACTGAGAGTGTGACATCTCTGCAAGCAAAAACGGCTGAAGTAGATGATATATATATATCCGTCACATATTAATTGATCACTTCTGTCATGATGAACTGCACTTACTTTTCCCTTTCCTTAGACCCGGAAAGAAAATGTACAACAAACAACAGAGGAATAGTAATAATAATAATAATAATAATAATAATAATAATAATAATAATAATAATAATAATAGCAAAACAGTAGCCAAGAACCAACTATTGCGGCAAAAAATATGAAAATGAAAGCCAAAGATAAAGCTCTTGAAAAGATGAAACAGCGCTGGCAAGACAAACCTCTGCATGGCCAATATCCAGTACGTGCCAATAAATCCAATGTTGACAAAGTTAATACTCATCGATGGTTACGTGCATCTGGATTAAAGTCTGAAACTGAAGGATTTATACTTGCAGCACAAGACCAAAGTCTTTTCACGAGAAACTTTCAGGCAAATATTATGCATAATAATATGGATCCAAAATGCAGGTTTTGTGATAAACACCAAGAAACAATAGACCACCTAATCTCAGGCTGTTCTGTGCTTGCCCCAAACGAATATAAAAATCGCCACGATAGAGTTGGGCAATATTTACATTGGGCAATGTGCAAACATTATGGAAAAGCTGTAAACAAACACTGTTATGAACATCATCCAGCACCGGTTACAGAAATAGAAGATGTAACCATTCTATGGGATTACACCATCTACACAGACAGAAAAATTGAAGCAAACAGGCCAGACATTATTGTTAAAAACCAGAAGGAGAAAACTTGTCTATTAATTGATATGGCTTGTCCAGCGGATTGTAACATAGCAATCAAGGAATTTGAAAAACTGTCAAAATATAAAGACCTGGAAATTGAAATAGAAAAAATGTGGAAATTGAAAACAAGAGTTGTGCCAGTGATAGTAGGTGCACTTGGAATGATAAAAAATGGAACAAAACAACACATTGAAAGAATCCCTGGAAACCCCAGCTTAAGAGATATACAAAAAATTGTCTTATTAAGTACAGCTCACACACTAAGGAAAACTTTATCTATGTAATGCTGGGGATGATAGGGAAGATAGAAAAACATGAAATGAAGCCATAACAACACACATCACGACCTGCCTTAGGTCTCCCCGCAGACTTGGTTGGTAGTGAGACCAAAGCAGAAATCGAAATATGATGAAAAATGACATAATAATAATAATAATAATTGAAGGCATTTCTGACCTTAGATCTCTGGTTGGGACCCGGAATGAAATGTGTATACAAATAATAATAATAAACGCACCATGACCAGCCTTACGTCTTTCCGCAGACTTGGTAGGTAGTGCGACCATAGCAGAAATGGAAATATGATGAAAAATGACAACATAATAATAAATGAAGCCATTTCTGACCTTAGGACTCTAGTTGGGACCCGGAAAGATATGTGTATACAACAGAAATCAAAGGAAATAATAATAATAATAATAATAATAATAATAAAGTATCGTACCAGTGATAGTAGGTGCACTTGGAATGGTAAAAAATGGAACAAAGCAACACATTGAAAGAATCCCTGGAAACCCCAGCTTAAGAGATATACAAAAAATTGTCTTATTAAGAAGTACAGCCCACACACTAAGGAAAACTTTGTCTATGTAACGCTAGGGATGATAGGGGAGATAGAAAAAAAAAGAAATCGAGCCATAACAACACGCCACGACTTGCTTTAGGTCTTCCCGAAGACTTGATAGGTAGTGCGACCATAGCAGAAATTGATTTTTAACGAAAAATGATATAATAATAATAATAATAATAATAATAATAATAATAATAATAATAATAATAATAAATGAAACCATTTCTGACCTTAGGTCTCTGGTTGGGACCCGGAAGGAAATGTGTATACAACAGAAATTAGAGAAAATACTAATGCCAATACTACTACTGCTACTACTACTACGACTAATAATAAAGACATATCAATAATAATATTAGTAACCATAAAAAGGTAACGATAGTCATGACAAATCAAAATTGAGAGAAATGCATAATAATAATAATATGTAAAACAAACCAAAACAATTTCTAATAATTATTGTGCCATTAGTCTTTGGGATATGTAGCGCCGAGTTTAAATGCCTACACAGAAATATGAGGAATGAAGCTTAACATCCTGTCGCTTCAGAAGTCTGCATCACGTAATACTGAAAATATTATTAAAACGCTGCCTCCAGTCTAAATTGACAGAGAAAACTAATAATGCAAGATATCCGAAAGAAGATACGTATAAGAAACACACAATAATAATAATAATAATAATAATAATAATAATAATAATAATAATAATAATAAACAGAAGCCAAGAACCAACTATTGCGGCAAAAAATATGAAAATGAAAGCCAAAGATAAAGCTCTTGAACAGATGAAACAGCGCTGGCAAAACAAACCTCTGCATGGCCAATATCCAGAACGTGCCAATAAATCCAATGTTGACAAAGTTAATACTCATCGATGGTTACGTGCATCTGGATTAAAGTCTGAAACTGAAGGCTTTATTCTTGCAGCACAAGACCGAAGTCTTTTCACTAGAAACTTTCAGGCAAATATTATGCATAATAATATGGATCCAAAATGCAGGTTTTGTGATAAACACATAGAAACAATAGACCATCTAATCTCAGGCTGTTCTGTGCTTGCCCCAAATGAATATAAAAATCGCCATGATAGAGTTGGGCAACATTTACATTGGGCAATGTGCAAACATTATGGAAAAGCTGTAAACAAACACTGGTATGAACATCATCCAGCACCGGTTACAGAAATAGAAGATGTAAGCATTCTCTGGGATTACACCATCCACACAGACAGAAAAATTGAAGCAAACAGGCCAGACATTATTGTTAAAAACCAGAAGGAGAAAACTTGTCTATTAATTGATATGGATTGTCCAGCGGATTGTAACATAGCAATCAAGGAATTTGAAAAACTGTCAGAATATAAAGACCTGGAAATTGAAATAGAAAATATGTGGAAATTGAAAACAAGAGTTGTGCCAGTAATAGTAGGTACACTTGGAATGATAAAAAATGTAACAAAACAACACATTGAAAGAATCCCTGGAAACACCAGCTGAAGAGATAAAAATTGTCTTATTAAGTAAAGCCCACACACTAAGGAAAACTTTATCTATGTAACGCTAGGGATGATAGGGAAGATAGAAAAACATGAAATGGAGCCATAACAACACGCCACGACCTGCCTTTGGTCTCCCCGCAGACTTGGTTGGTAGTGAGACCAAAGCAGAAATAAAATATGATGAAAAATGACATAATAATAATAACAACAACAAATATTGGTGATTAATTCAGTATAATCTACCAAACAATTATTTAGTGTACAGCGGTGTATGTCCAAGATTTACATCGAATTAGAACGGTGAAATTAGTGGATATTATTTCCTTGTAGGGGAAGGTGCGATTTTTTCGACTCTAGATGACATTATGAAAATAATGATGAAGTATTTAATGAAGGGATGAAAATAATTGTAATAATTAAATTGGTTATAAACAAAGCGCAAAAAACAAAATGCAAAGCACGGACAATGTACAAATGCTACTCAAATTGCAAGCGGTTGATCTTTACAATCATATTTCACACGATTTCATTCAACCGAAAATACTTGTTTTTCGGATATATATATATATATATATATATATATATATATATATATATATATATATATATAAACTTTTGTGTGTGCGTGTGTGTACATTTAAGATATAAATAAAATATTGTAAATGGAAAATATAGATAATAACAAAAGGAAACTTATCTTAGCCGACTTGTTTCGTCCTCGAGATAACTGTATCTTTATATACTTCATCTGAAGACGGACGTCGGTTGTGATATCTTTCCTTTTTTCTTTACTGCTGCCATTTATGGTCAGGCGCCCCTGCCGTTCTCCTCAATATTCTCGACAGGCTCCACAGGAGAGTCTGTAATGTGATAAATACTGATCTGGCGGCTAGACTGCAACCACTTCCCCACCGTCGAAATATGGCCTCCCTTTGTCTGTTCTATAAATACTTTCATGGCTTCTGCTCGGACGAACTTAAGTCACTGGTGCCTCCTCAACAGGTGTTTACTCGTGCAACCAGATTGGCAACTGGGTCCCACTCATTCACAGTTAGGTTAGCCAAATGCAGACGACAATTCTACTTCTACAGCTTCTTCTCTCGCACTTCCCGCCTTTGGAACTCTCTCCCATATTCTTGCTTTCCTGACGGCTACAACCTCCAGAAATTTAAATGCAATGTCAATACTCATCTATTAACCACTGGACTCTTGCTCTCTCCCCACCCCCGTATATCCTTCCCTTTCTCTCCACCTATGTATCTGTCATCGCACCTGCATTCTCAATTTTCCATTGCTTTTCTTTAACTAGTTTGTGCTCCTCACTCTTTGCTAATTAATCATTTTACATTTATGTAACCCCCAGCTCATCAGAGGCATTTCTGCCTTGCTCGGGGTGAAATGATTAAAATATATATATATATATATATATATACAGTAAGTCGCCGTGTTACGCGAGTCCCGACATATGACAACTCGTGGTTATGACGCAATCTCCGTTAACTTTGCATCGACTCATATCGTTTGTGTCGGATGTGCGATGCAAACATCGTGGCGGAAAGGAACACTACCCTCCAAAATTATTAGGCCACCCATGTGTTTTTAAAAAATGATGTATTTCATACTATTTTTTAGTATTTATTGCCAAGTGAATAATTGTAAATGAAAATAATGGTTCTTTTGTTAATACTGCACAATAACATGTGCATCAAATGAATTTATAAATATTTAATAATTACCTATATATGAATTTATAAATATTTAATAATTACCTATATATGAATTTATAAATATTTAATAATTACCTATATATGAATTTATAAATATTTAATAATTACCTATATATGAATTTATAAATATTTAATAATTACCTATATATGAATTTATAAATATTTAATAATTACCTATATATGAATTTATAAATATTTAATAATTACCTATATATGAATTTATAAATATTTAATAATTACCTATATATGAATTTATAAATATTTAATAATTACCTGTATATGAATTTATAAATATTTAATAATTACCTCTATTGCAGTTGCATCAATAAAAGAATGAAGAAAATTTAGGTGTGAAGCATTCTGTTTTCATTTAGAATTATCCACTTGGCAATACATTTTTTAATCATTTCACCCCAAGCAAGGTGGTAAAGCAACTGATGCGCAGGGGGCTACATAAGTGAAGAAGATTAGATATATTTTTTTTTTATAGAACTGGGATTCCGGTTACATCAAATATCTTTTCATTCTTTATGACTCCCAGTAACTCTTTGTAGCATTACCGCCTTGCTTAGGGTTAAAAGATTAAATAATACCCTTGCATCGAGTCACGGAGTTTTTTCTGAATAATTCAGGAATTGGATTCGATGTAAAGAAATCAGTCGTTACACATCGTAAAGTTTGCTGATTTCTATATATATAAAAAAAAAGAACACGACATCGCAGTTTTTCAAGGGAAAGAATCCTTCAATATAAACAAAATATCGGTGAGTAGCAGAGCCACGCCTGACCATTCAGTCAGTTAAAGTGCCATACGTGATACACGCTTGGGCGATCATGTCTCGAAAGAGACTTGACTGACTGGGCAGAAGATTATCCCGCAGTAGGTTGCCATTGCTTTCTGCGGTAGACTGGTTGCCAACCAAGGCTATAGAACCCAATCTGTCCTGCTATTTAACCCATAACTGGAAGGAAGAGACGGATCAATACCTTTCCCAAGGGTATTTGCGCGTAAGTGAATACAATGGATTCAACTGGAATTCGAACTCGGCTCCCCAGTGTCAGGAGCATTTGAAACACGCCATTGTTGCGTGAGCCAAGGCCGTCTAAAAATAATAACTTCCTCTTTGAAGCTCAGTTCATCTTGAGTGGTAGCTCGCGTCGGGTTCTGTTTGGCACCAAACGCTAACATTTGTTTGCAGACAATATCGTTTAAAAAAATACATTGCTTGTCGGATCTTTTTGTTTTTGAGGACTTTTGTTAAAATTCTTTATACGTGCGTCGTATCATTCTTTCTATATGCCGGCCTTACGCTATTCTTCCTTAACACACACGTACACACACGCACGAACACGCACACACGCACCCATATATATATATATATATATATATATGTATGTGTGTATGTGTTATGTCTTGAAGGCTGTCACAATGCGTTGAATGAAATAAAGGAAGGTCAGGAATGTTTATATGACCTATTTATTAAACTGATATTTCGAGAATGGGCCGCTAAGAAGCACGACATTCTGAAGATTTCTCTGCCACTCTGATGATGAGAATATAGTCTCGAAATATCAGTTTAATAAATAGGTCATATAAACACCTACCGACCTTCCTTTATTTCATTCAACGCATTGTGACAGCCTTCAAGACATAACACATCCAACTATTTTACGCAATGCTTCAAGCAAATTACAAAACTTTACTATATATATATATATATATATATATATATATTGTGAGGAAAATGAATGAAAAAAGTAAAGTTAGTTTTGTTGAATACATCGCAAAGCAGTTGCAAGATTTTTTTCGTCTTTGACATTTTCTGTTAAACATGCAACAATAAAAAGAAAATAATCAATTTTTAAACAAATGACAAAAGAAAGTTATAAAAATGTTTAAAAGATATCGAATATTAAAAAACAAATAATGTATTTAAAATAAGAAAACGATAACAAATGAAAAAAAAACAATGATAAAAGAAACATTAACGGACAGATCATTTGTTTCGAAAGAGAACATCTTACGTTCGAAAGAAGTACTTCAGTCTCACGCTTTGTGATCCAGCCATTTTAAATATGTCCCCATTTTGCGGAATTCTTACTATGTTACATAGATTCGGGTTAAAAATGAAGTTTGGGCCCTGGTTTATTGATTCAAAGATCCATTGGGTAAAATATTTTAAACTGAATTATAAAAATTGAATTGGACAACATTTTTTTTTTCTTTAGCATTAAATTCGATATCATTTTCCTTAAATCTAATAAATTATATTTGTCATAAATAGTGGATTACGATGCCTTTAAACACTCGATACAAAGGCTGCAATCAAAAGCATACGATTTTTCCCCAAGTCTCAACCTTATGGAATGACGTCATTTGTATGATCATTATTTAAAAGGTTTTAATTTCACAAACATAAATCTTTACTATATAAAAGATAAAATTTAATTAGATATTTTTAATTAGTGAGAGACAAAAAATTATCTCTATCTGTCGTGAACACGGTTAAAGGTCCAACAAGAATAATACAAAATAACCAAAATAGGAAATAACGAAAATATATTAAACACGGCAAAAGACAACACTTGGAACTTTGTTAGTAGAACGATAATACGGGTTAGTGTGTAGTACTATAATTCAACCCTCGAACTGAGACTCGTAATGGTCGTTACGGTAGCAGTGTTTAGGGCACTCTCCTCAGGCTACTCTCTCAGGCTATCAGGCTATCTATCTATCTATCTATCTATCTATCTATCTATCTATCTATCTATCTATCTCCGGCACTCTATATATTTATTATTGTAAGTCTATTGCTACCTCTATCTCGGTCTTTTTCTTTCTTTCTTTCTTTCTTCTTTTATTCTGTCTTTCTACCTTAAGTGTTTATATATATATATATATATATATATAAACATATATATATATATATATATATATAAAGACAGAGATAGATAGATAGATAGATAGATAGATAGATAGATAGATAGATAGAAATCGATTTAAGAAAGACGAAAAGAAAGAAAGAAAAAACCTATATATATATATATATATATATATATATATATATATATCGGTTTTTTCTTTCTTTCTTTTCGTCTTTCTTAAATCGATTTCTATCTATCTATCTATCTATCTATCTATCTCTGTCTTTATTTTTCTTTGAACAATCTCTTCACAGATAAATGACAGATTTCAGGTAACAGAAATGTGGTTCTGCAGAAAGATGCTGGGAACTTATTCTATTATCCATTGTCCTTACAAGAGCCAAATCCGACCGAAAATGAAATACGAACAAGAGTTGTCCAATCTTTAGAGAGCGTCTCCGCTTCCTTGTAGGGGATAAATTACTTTCCACCCTACAACTCCTTTCCT
Source organism: Ascarosepion bandense (assembly GCA_037127315.1). NCBI lineage: Eukaryota > Metazoa > Mollusca > Cephalopoda > Sepiida > Sepiidae > Ascarosepion > Ascarosepion bandense. The sequence continues at coordinate 661,915 of JBBBDQ010001423.1, forward strand.
CACAGACGAAACGTCTCGAGGCTCTTTCTGCTATATTTCCATGGAAACTGTTCAGGTGAACTACATTCCTTTGTTCCAGCAGTTTTAACTTTCTCGTTCATGCCATGCTCATATTCTATTGTTGAGATGTAAGTTACACTTAAGCAGTTTCTTCCCACGATATCCAAGAGGATGTTTCCCCGATCGCTACAATCTTAACTCGTTCATGCCTATGGTTAACCGTTATTTTCTCCACATAAACCCCGTAAACTGTGTCTTTTCTTCAGTAACCCACTACCTCAAGTAGCCCTTTTGTCTTGTACAGGTTGAAAGTTGTAGTAAAAAGAAATACAATGTTAAAATATACACTAACAGGTTTTATGAAAAAATAACCTGTCGGAACTATTACTGTGTTAAAGGAGCTAAAGTACAAAGAATGGAACAGATTGACTCTGAAGATTGTCGAGCATGCACCCTAAGATATAACATATTTTAGCAGTGCTTCGAAGGAAAGTGTGCAGAGTGTGGTAGCCTCTCCACACCATTGTCTAATAATTTGTGCAGCAGTTTTTAATCAAGACCACATATTCTATGTACGACAATTACCATATTTCCCCGTATTTGGGATATTTTTCTCTTTCCAAAAATCAAACCTGACATGAAAGGAACAGAATTTCAAGGCGTCAAAGAACTTTAAGAGAATGCGACGAGCCAGTGGCTCGTTATCCTAGAAAAGAAATTCCAGGAATTCTTCCATCAAATGAAACACGGCTAGATGAAATGTGTGAGCTCAGAAGTGGACCGCTTCGAAGGAGAATAAAAGCCGAAATAATATACGTTGTAGTTTTCTCGGCAGATACGTTATGATCAGACCTAGTATATTTTCAGTTGTGGAAAGATGATTCGTTTAATCTGAAGTTAAACGAAAACCAAGTCAAAACGTCACTGTTCGAAATTGTAGGTTTTAATACACGAACTTGTATTTACTTTTCCTATGATATTGATTATACATACGTCCTTTTTTTTTCATCGTTGGAATTCGATAAGCGCCAAGTGAAAGGGAAAAACCAAACTTGGCACTATATACGATATCGATTCAATATTTGCCGTAAAAGACGTTCAGATGCGCATGCGTCCTTCACCGGAGCGTCGAGTGTGAACGCCAAAAATATTAACGACAGTTTTTTTTTATTTTGTTTCTTTTCGTTGTCACCATTTTTATTTTCTGTTTGTTTGCGATTTTCATCTTTATTTATTTCTTTTTTAAAAAATAATTTTTGATTTTTGAGATTGGACAATTTTGAGAGATTTATTTGGATTTTGATTTGAACTTGATTTATATTAATTTTTTTTCTATAATCAGTGCATTAAATAAACGTGTAGATATATAGATAAACACGAAACAGCTGTTTTAATTATATTATAATTTTTTAAAATAAAGTATATAAACTATTTTATGTGTTTTTACTTATCTTTTCAGACATTTATGTGCCCAGCCATAAACACACACACACACACACACACACACACACACACACACACATACATACACGCTCGCACACACGCACACACACACACACACACACACACACACACACATACACACTTAAAGGTTGGCTTCCCTCTAAACCTGACAGAGTAGCTTTTCTGTAAGTGGGGGTTCTGTTTTACCAAAAAAAGAAAAAACAATGATGATTTGAAAGTTAAAGACTTGTGCCTTTAACTAATACTAGCAGTATAGCCCGGCGTTGCTCAGATGTAATGAAAGCTTTAAAAATAATCCATGGTCCTGGAGCTCAGACTCTTTAAACGGTGGCACGGAAGACTAAAAAAGCAATAGTTATTTCCAGTTAAAGCGAAACCGTAGACTGAAGAAAAATGCATGGAGGTAAGTTAAATTTTGATTTCCTGGTATCGATATCAAATAAGTTTTTTTCGTCCTAAACTGAATTTTGAAGGCTAAATAAGTCCTCTGAGTAAATGGTATCATGGCTGAGACTAAGAACTACAATTATACCTACTTAGAGCCAAACCAGAAGAAAAAGCTAAAATAAAAGTATTAAGACAATAACTATTTTATCTTTTATAAGGCACTAGCAGTATAGCCCGGCGTTGCTCGGGTGTAATGAAAGCTTTAAAACTAATCCATGGTCTTGGAGCTCAGACACTTTCGACGTTGGCACAAAAGAGTAAAAAGCAATAGTTGTTTCCAGTCAAAGCGAAACCGTAGATTGAAAGATAAATGAATAGATGTAACATAAACACCATTTTTTATATATTTTTTTTAACTACCCAGTAGTCTTAAAAATATTCTAAGCAATCTAATAATTTACTGAAATTTTAGGTAATTTGACTTTATAGTCCAACTTATGAAGAAACTTTATTAAGAAAATGTTCAAAAAAATTAACAATGAGTTTTAAATTTGTTGCAGTTACCACTCATAATTTCTGATAATTCCGTATATGGACAACCGTAATTACAAAAATTGACAAGTTTATACACAACCAAATAATTCAAAAGTCTTTTTAAGATCCTAGGGTCGCTGAATTGCAGTAAGCTTTTCTATTTTTGACAATATTATTTTTACTTAACAACAATATCACCTAAACAAACGACAAATTAATATAAAATTTTAAAAGATTTAAAACTTAATAATTATAATGAAAATTAACAAGATGGGGAAACAATTCTTGTAAAAATTAATTATTCATCGAAACACAGTGTTCGAATTATATCTTATTCATCAAAGTAATTAAAAGCTTTTCTAATAAAATAATATCTAAGTGTTATTGCATTTTTATTTTACAAATCAGAGGAGATTTTCTGTAAGTGGGGGTCCTGTTTTACCAAAAGAAAATTGATGATTTGAAAGTTAAAGACTTGTGCTTATGACTGTTCACTCGTCAGGGTGTATCTGCAATTGATCATTTATATTTATCGATTTTCTTTTATATATGTACCAGCATCATAACCCGGCGTTGCCCGTGCAACTCAGAACATTTTAATTTCTTCAGCGGATGAAACAAATACGTTTAAATTCGCTGCATTTTTTTAAATCATATCACCCCGAGCAAGGCGGTAACGCCACTGATGTGCAGGGGGCTACATAGGAGTGAAAAGATTGGAAAAGAGAAAGCCGGAAACCACATCCTAAACAGGAAACAAGGGATGAGCCTCTTCACCTGTTCAATAGACGTGGGTGGAGTGTGAACCGGGTGATAGTTTAGTCTATCTACTCCAATTGAAAAGTGAGGAGATTGGAAAAGAGAAAACCGGAAACCGCATCCTAAACAGGAAACAAGGGATGAGCCTCTTCACCTGTTCAATAGACATGGGTGGAGTGTGAACCGCGCGATAGTTTAGTCTATCTACTCCAATTGCACTTAAAATATAATCTATATATATATATATAAAGCAATCTCTGAGTTTGTGTGTGACTGTTCCCTATGCACGCCTACATTTTTAATATTTCTTTTGTTTCAAAATTACGGTGAAAAATATGCACATGCTTTTGGTGATCAAATGAATTTTTAAAACGTCGGAATAAAAATTATATATAAAAGCTCATTTTTTTAATAAAGAAATATTCTAGTCGCGTTTAACATGAGTGATTTGATTTCTGTGATGTAATTCAGCAACCATCTGTGTCGCTCTTACCGTCTTCTGTCAATTCCCAGGTATTTAAATTTTTGTACCTGCACGATTTTAGTGTCCCTCAACTGTATTTGGCATGCTACTTATCAATAAAAATATGAAAGTAATTTCTGATTGAAAGAACAAGCAAAAGGTTGATAAACCGTAAAATACTAACCAGTTAACATTACACGGAACGAAAATGAATATATTGTTACTCTTAAGCGTTAGTTCAGCTAAGAAATCTTTGAATCACGAATTTGAATATCGTTGACAGCATAAGGATTTGAAACATGACTGTAGAAGTTATCTATTTTAAACATAAGCCACTAGTGTGAAGAATTTGCTTGCTCCTCTCATTGAAAGTGAACTTAAAAAAACTGATCTAATTGCATTGAATACTGCTGCCATATCTGGTCGGGTGCCCCTGCTATTCTCCTCAGGCTTCTCGATAAGGTTCAGAGAAGGGTCTGTAATGTGATAGATACCGACTTGGCAGACTGCCTGCAATCTTTCTCCCATCGGCGCGACGTGGCTTCCCTGTGTCTCTTCTATAAATACTTTCACAGCTTCTGCTCCGATGAACTTAGATCACTGGTGCTCCCTAAATACGAATTTGCACGAGATACTAGATTAGCAACTAGATCCCACCCTTTTACACTGAAACCGATAAAATGCAACCGCAACTTCTACTTCAACAGTTTCTTTCCTCGCACTACTCGACTGTGGAATTCCCTTCCACACAATTGCTTCCCCGACTGCAACAATCTTCCGGAGTTTAAATGTAAGGTCAATAGACACCTCCTAACACACTAACCTGCTCCCATTCTATCAAACACTCTTCCCATCTGCCCAACCCTCATCCTCGGTATCCTTACTCATCTGTCACCTTCCTCCTGACATTCCCTATGTCTAACCACTCCTTCTCTTTACCTTCCCCTATGTAGCCCCATGCGCAATAGTGGCAGTGGAATGCCTTGCTTGGGGTGAGATGATTAAAAAAAACACTCTTCCCATCTGCCCAACCCTCATCCTCGGTATCCTTACTCATCTGTCACCTTCCTCCTGACATTCCCTATGTCTAACCACTCCTTCTCTTTACCTTCCCCTATGTAGCCCCATGCGCAATAGTGGCAGTGGAATGCCTTGCTTGGGGTGAAATGATTTAAAAAAAAAAATTAGTGAAATGAGGATGTCGGGTTCCTGTAAAATGCTGCCTAATTTTTGCTCATTGCCTTTCGTCCTACATTTTTTTTTCTTTTGCTTTCGCTCATAGACGAAACTTGTGTTTATTTTTGTAGGCAACGTCCACCTAATTAAGTAGCGTTATATCTGCCATTAATCTTTGACTTAATGATATTTAATGAAATTACACATGACCAATATGACGAGAGAAATGATTGAGAGAAATGATACCGTTTTGGGAATGTTAGAATAAGTAAGAGCCAATCAGCGACGACGGAACAGGAAATAAAGTTGGCTACAGCGGAAGTTGTATAATGAAATCAAGAGAAAGCACTGAGGCCGTCCTTATAACGACAACAGTAAAACCCATCAAGAATACGAAAGAGATTACCTGTAATATTAATGATTTTCTTCTTTTTTCTAAGCCTATAAAAATCCTTTGTTGAACGTACCTCTTCCCCAAATTTATGGCAAGATTACGACAAAATCACATCGAAATACCGGTTCCCGTACGATAAGCAAAGTTATGTAAACCACTGAAATTACTAGACACCTGAAACGAATCTGTGGGTAGTGTGATGGTTAATGATTCGTAAAGAGCGGGGTTTGGTCGGTGTAACAAGAGAAAGCGTGCTAAGAGCCACCAGGGATAGGGAGACGTGGAAGGCCATGATCGCCTACGTCCTGAAAGGACAGGGCACATAGAAGAAGAATATATATGACAACTGTTTATAAAACCTTATAATGTGAATATAAAATGGGGGATCAATTCAACATTATAATCAATA
>JBBBDQ010001423.1:670000-812500 GCA_037127315.1 Ascarosepion bandense
GATATTCCTACACACAAACGCGCACACATACGCACATACACATATATTCTTCTTCTATGTTCTCTGTCTTTTCAGGACGTAGGCGATTATGGCTTTCCACGTCTTTCTCCTGTAACACTACGCAACCCGCGTTTTGTCATCCACCTGATCAGGCTCTTCAAATATATTATCCGCTGCTTTCCTCTGTTTCTTTTTCCCTTTATCTGGCCTGTTCGTATCAGGTTCTCCATACCCTCTTTCCTCATTGCATGTCCCAGGATCTTCAGCTGTCTGTTCCTGATGCTCAGTATTAATCTCCTTTTCGTTTCCATCCTATTCAAAACCTAATCATTGCTCACATACTCCGTCCATGATATTCGCAACATCCTTCTGTAGAACTACATTTCAGCTGCTTCAAGTTTTTCCTTCATCTTTGATGATATTGTCCAGCATTCACTGCCATATTGAAGAACTGACATCACATAGGAATCCAGTACTCTCTTCTTTGTTTCTAGCAAAATTGTCCTGTTTCTTCTTTCACCATGCCAATTCTACTTCGGATCTCTGTGTCGCACTTTCCGTCTTCTGTTAGAACAATTCCCAGGTATTTAAATTTTTGTACCTGCATGATTTTAGTATCCCTCAACTGTATTTGGGATGTTAATTATCAGTAAAAAAAAATCATTATTATTAGCTCATAAAAAATGACTAAAATATAAAATAAATTTATGATTTAAAGAACAAGCAAAAGGTTGATAAACCGTAAAAAACTAACCAGTTAACAGTACACAGAACAAAAATAATGATATTATTCTAACATTCACTGGCATATTTAAGAACTAAAATCTTTAAAACTAGATGAGACTGCACATGCGCACGAACAAAAAGAGGGACGCTTAGAATTTTATATTTTGTTTTTTTTTATGGAAATATTAGCACAAAAAAAGCAATATAAATAAGACATATAATTAATAAATTAATTAAAAATTCAAGATTTAAAATTCCCAGCATTCCTCGTTCATGGGCATGCGTAGTTTTATCGGCGTAAACACAAATTTATTCTGATAAAGTCCTAAGGGACAAAACGTCCTACACAAAAACTTTCCCTTTTTTCAGACATTTTATCCGCCCCCTATATATATATATATATATATATATACTTTTTAAATATAAAACTTTTTAGAGCGAGCCAAATTTTAAATTTTTTTCCTTACAACTCAATCTAAAAGTAAAGTTGTGCAAAATCTAAAAATAGACATTGATTGCTATCTACTTATCAATCCCACCCCTCTAGTTTTTTTTGTGACGGAAATGTTTGAACTCCCGCCGGTAATATCTTGTTTTATTTTGAGTATAAAGGTTGCCGATGAAATGTGAAATCTCGCTTAGGAATTTCATGATCATACAACTGTTTTGAACTTCGAAATTTATTTTATTTTATTATATATATATATATATATATATATATATATATGTGTGTGTGTGTGTGTGTGTGTGTATGTGTGTGTGTGTGTGTGTATATATATATATATATATATATATATAAAGGTTGTCTTCATTTAACTAATGTCTCTCTCAATCTCTCTTGCTCTCGCTCTCGTACTCTCTCACACTTTATATATATATATATATATATATATATATATGTCAAATTAAATAAATTGCAAACAATATGTTTGCTTTTTTTTTAATAAATTCCGCTCATACTCAAGGATAAGCTTTCGCGTATTACAATCAAAAGATGAAGAAATGAGCTGTAACGTTGACATATTATTTTCATTCATTTCTTAAGATACCCAAGTACTTTCAAGCTTTTTCCGAGATCATCTTCAGGGGTATGAGTTATGGTAACAAATTTAACCGGAAAACTGTATTGCTAAAAATTACTGTACATTTTTTTCTGCTTCAAATATAACGGCTGACAAACTGCTAGCGTTCATTATAACGTGAAAATTATCTAAAATGGAATTTTTTTATATGTTGTAATATCATGGTCATGCCTTTGTTAAAGCATTGAAAAACTTGTCAACCGTTATATTTGAAGCAGGAAAAAATGTACAGTAATTTTTACCAACACGATTATTAGTTTGCAAACTACAGTTATTTAACTGACGCTAGTGTTGCAAATTTAAGTTACGCTACTTCCAGTTGAATTTCTTGCATTCACTTACGCACAAATACCTATGGCAAAGGTATTAATCCGTCTCTTCCTTTCAGTTATGGGTTAAATAATACAACAGATTATTTTATATAGCCTTGGCTGGCGACCAGTCAACTGCAAAAAGCAATGACAACTTACTGCGGGATAATCTTCCGCCCAGTCAGTCATATCTCTTTCGAGACATGATCGCCCGACCATTGGAGTAGATAGTCTAAACTATCGCCCGGTTCACACTCCACCCACGTCTATTGAACAGGTGAAGAGGCTCATCCCTTGTTTCCTGTTTAGGTTGTGGTTTCCGGTTTTTCTTTTTTCCAATCTTTTCACTCTTACGTAGCCCCCTGCGCGTCAGTGGCGTTTTCGCCTTGCTTGGGGTGATATGATTAAAAAAAAAATACATCACGTATGGCACTTAACTGACTGACTGAAGATAATAGTTGAAAACATGATTAAGACTTCTACTAGGCATAAAGTGGGGGATCAGTTTTATATTGTTATGAAGTAATAAATAGATCCCCCACAAAATACTACTTTATAATATAATACATCTCTTCCCCCTCTAGCTACGAGTCAAATAACAGGACAGATTTGGTTCTATAGCCTTGGTTGGCAACCACTCTACCGCATAAAGCAATAGCAACCTACTGCGGAATAATCTTCTGTCCAATCAGTCATGTCTCTTTCGAGACATGATCGCCCAAATAATGTATCACGTATAGCATTTAACTGACCGACTTCAAATGACCTAATCTGAGGAAAAATAGAAACCGGAACTTTCCAGCGGGTCCAAAACTGACCGTGTGGAGAAAGAAAGATAACTAAAGCTGTTGTTTTAATTAATTTGGGTAAGGGTGTAAGCAAGGCTTGAAAAGGTAAAATGCGTTTCATCTTTGACGATCCAGCCCCGCTTCAGTGATCTTAAAAAATGAACCGTCGAAAATTGAAAACGACATTTATAAGTATCGTTGTTTTTAAGAAGTCCTAGAACAAATATAAAGATAAAAAAGTTCGAAAAAACAGAGGTGAGACGAAACGATAAGAGCAGTCATTTAAATCAAAGAAACAATGAAATAATAAAGAAATAAGGATGGTAAAAATGATGTCATTGTTCCTGGGGTGGGGGGTGCGAATTGTTCCTGGGGTGGGGGGTGCGAATTGTTCCTGGGGTGGGGGGTGCGAATTGTTCCTGGGGTGGGGGGTGCGAATTGTTCCTGGGGGTGTGCGAAAAGGAAATCAAAACGTAGACACGGAAAAGAAACTACAAGACCTCCTACAGAAGGTAGCTGTGGAGAGTGACAAAAAAGAACTACAAATAAACTTTAAGAAAACTGAATGCATGGTCATCAACAAAAGGTGCAACCCAAAATGCTAAATGCAGGTTGGGGATACTAGAATCAAGCAAATACAAAAATTTAAATACCTAGGAAGTGTTCTAACAGGAGATGGAAAGTGCGACACAGAGATCCGAAGGCGTATTGGCATGGCGAAAGAAGCATTCCAGAAGCTGAGTAAAGTATTAAGAAACCGTACAATGTCACTAGAAACAAAGAAGAGAATACTGGATTGCTATGGGATGTCCGTCCTTCAATATGACAGTGAATAATAGACAATATCATCAAAGATGAAGGAAAAACTTGAAGCAACTGAAATGTAGTTCTACAGAAGGATGCTGCGGATATCATGGGTCGAGCATGTGAGCAGTGATGAGCTTTTGGAAATGATGGAAACGAACAGGAAATTAATAATGAGCATCAGGAAGAGACAGCTGAAGCTCCTTGGACATGCAATGGGGAAGAAGGACTTGGAGAACCTGATACTAACAGGCCAGATAGAGGGAAAAGGAGACAAGGGAAAGAAACGGATAACATATTTGAAGGACCTAATCAGGTGAATGATGGAACGATGGTTGCGTGGTGTAACAGGAGAAGGCGTGCTAAGAGTCACCAGGGATAGGGAAACGTGGAAAGCAATGATCGCCTATGTCCTGAAAGGAAAGTCACATAGAAGAAGAATATATATATGGCAACTGTTTATAAGAACTTATAACGTGGTTATAAAATGGGGGATCAATTCTATATTATACTCAATACATAAACTGATCCCTTGGCAGATTCTTGGTCGATTTTTCTTCATTTACTGATACTTACGGCGATGTACTTCCGGTAATGAAAGTAATGCGCTATTGAATTTCAACGCTTTCATGACAGGAAGTACATCGCCGAAAGTTTCAGTAAAGGAAGAAAGTCGACAGAAAAATGCTGCCTACGTAGAACGTCATTCTACATTTAATTACATGACTTGCGGGAAAGAAAAAGTGCGAGATATAATTCGTTTTTTTATGGACTTTCAAAGCAAAAAAGGTAAGTTTCTTCAATAACTAATTGTTGATGTGAGTTCAGCATATACATTTGCACATAAATAATGCTATTTTGGATAAATTTGAAGGGGGAAATGCCGTCGGTACCGAAAACGAACATTTACCGAAAATAATAATAATAATAATAATAATTGATATGGCTTGTCCAGCGGATTGTAACATAGCAACCAAGGAATTTGAAAAACTGTCAAAATATAAAGACCTGGAAATTGAAATAGAAAAAATGTGGAAATTGAAAACAAGAGTTGTGCCAGTGATAGTAGGTACACTTAGAATGATAAAAAATGGAACAAAACAACACATTGAAAGAATCCCTGGAAATCCCAGTTTAAGAGATATACAAAAAATTGTCTTATTAAGTACAGCCCACATACTAAGGAAAACTTTATCTATGTAATGCTGGAGATGATAGGGAAGATAGAAAAACATGAAATGGAGTCATAACAACACGCCACTACCTGCCTTAGGTCTCCCCGCAGACTTGGTTGGTAGTGAGACCAATGCAGAAATCGAAATATGATGAAAAATGAAATAATAATAATAAACAGAATCCGTGAAAGAAAAAAGAAAATTTAAAATCAATGAAAACAAAATTTACAAAAGATATATAAAAGCTTAACGAATCAAAGCTAAATTTTAAGAAGAAAAAAAAACAACCATATCGACCAAGCGAACAATATATATATATATATATATATATATATATATAAATGCAGAATGAAATAAAATAAAACGCGTCGAGGACAAAGAATTATTTGCGTAAGAAAAGATAATAAATTAAATAAAATCAAATAATATAAGATAAATACAAAGATATAGCGACATAAAAACAAAGGATTGGATTGATGGCTTCTTCAAGTCATTTTCCCGTTAGGCAGTTTTCTAGAATAAAGTGAAAAAAAACCCCTCTTGCTTGTGCAATGCGCGCTTTGAGCACAAAAACAAAATGGCGTTACCTGACGTCAGGCTGGAGGAAATTCCCACGTGACTCGTAGCGATAAACCAGCTCGAAAATTAGTGTAACCTTTTGGTACTTGTCAGTATAGAACGGATAGCATCAAAGTAAAACGGATGGTAACAAAGTACAAAAAATAAAAGGGAAATAATAGAAAATTCGATTTTAAATATGTTCCCCAGTATTGTAGTCATGTTCTTGATAATATTGAGCTTATTAAATAGAGAAAGAGTTAGGAAACCACGCATATAGAAGATTACCACCACTACGAGGTCGATCCTCGGTGACCGCACTTCTGCTTTCGGTTTCATGTTATTTAGTAAGCAAGGGTCATCAAAACTCTTCATGCAATGCCAGTCGATATCTACTGTTCTCCTGATTACTCTTGTATTGTTCTCGCTCCTTAGTACTATTTCTCCTTCCTACTTCTTTCACACGCAGTAACCCCGTGTACTTTTAGTGCCTTTACCGCATCGTTTGGCGTAAATTTGAGATATAATTTATCGCTCTTTTTGAGCCCTCTCTTATTAACACCAGAAATATATGTACATATGTAAGTTCACTGGCGTATATATATATATATATATATATATATATATGTGTGTGTGTGTGTGTGTGTGTATTATAAATGGAACTTTGTGTGTGTGTGCCCGTTACCTATAGACTCCGAAACGGCTGAACCGATTTTCTTGAAAATTTACACAGTTGTACTATAAGCGTCTGCGAGTGTTCTTAGTTAGATATTGTGTCGATGAACCCCCGATAAATATCGAAAATTGATAATCGAAAAAATCGGGTTATAGAAGAAGTGGTCCGATTTTAATCAAATTTGATACACTCATAGACAAAGGCATAAGAAACAATATTCAGAAGTTTCAAGGTTGAAGTTCTTACAATAGTGCGGAAAATCGATAATATATATATATAAAAGGCAAGATGTTTCTGTGTGTATCTGTTTATCTGCCTGTATGTCTGTATTTTTTTCAGCCCTTTTATTTTAGTTTTTGCTTCGGGTTTATTAAGCCGGCCAGAAATTTTGTAGGTTGTTTGTCGAAGAAAAGCTTGCTATAGCTTCGTATAAACATGCCAATTATTTATTGAATTCCAAAACGGAAATATTAAATAAATGTAGGCATAGAAAGCCTTGGCTTTTGGATTAAGTTTGCTTATGGTGGGTTTGTATCATTTTTGGTTTTCGTTTTTTGTTTTCGTCTTTGCAATCACTAATCTTTTTTTTTTAAATTAATATAGATGACATTTGTTTTCTTAATAAAGTCCTCCCCTATTTGTGTTTAGTGTCATCTTTCTTGTTCACGTGGGTTGATTGAAATTCCTTCATACATGTCGTTTGTTTCTTTCCTCGTTAGCCAGCTTTCCCTGACGATCCGTTTACGTGAAACCTAGGTAGGTCTGTCTGGCTCACTGAGTATTCTTTACTTATATATATATATATATATATATTATATATTTTCTCTGTGTTCTTTTTATTTTCTGTGTCACGCTGAATATATGTAGTGTTTCTGTATGTGCTTAGAATTATGTGTTTGTTTTATATTCCGAACACGGTAAGCACATTATGGCCGTTTTAAAAGTTGATATTATTTAGTGTTTTATTATTATCTATAGACACCTCCTAACACACTAACTCGCATCCATTCTCTCTAACACTCTTTCCATCTACCCAACCGTAATTCTCGGTATCCTAATCCGTCTATCACTCTCATTTTGACATTTCCTATATCTAAGCACTCTTTATCATCACTTCCCCTATGTAACCCCCTGCGCAATAGAGGCAGTAGAATGCCTTGCTTCTGGTGAAATGATTAATATATATATATATATATATATATATATATATATATATATATATGTATCTATAAAAGGCAAGATGTTTGTGTGTGTGTGTGTGTGTGTATGTGTGTGTGTGTGTGTGTGTGTGTGTGTGTGTGTGTGTATGTCCTTTATACAAATCCACAATTTTTATCCGATTCTTACCAAACTTCACACAGATATTCTTTAGGTTTCCTGTCAGGTCATGTGCTACTTATTTTTTTCGATTCCTCCTGATATTGAAAATCGATACCCTGATATTCGATCAGGTCTAATCAAGATCAGGATTTAAACCTTTTTATCTTAGTTCTTGCTGCAGAATTTGCTCTAACTTGGTAAAATTATAGTTTTTAGTCTCAAACATTAGTAGATCTTCTCAGACGACTCATTTTCCTCGATATCGGGTATAGACACCCCCGATATTCTATCAAATCTGATCAAAGACCGATATTCAGCCATCAATATGGCTTCATTTTCTCCAATTTTACACCCGATGGGCGCGATAAGTTTTCATGGACTTACTTAGGTTAGTTTATCCTTGGATGACTTATTTGACTCCGATATTGGAAATCGATACCTCGATATCCTATCGGGTCTGATCAAAATCAGGTTTTCAGCCCTTTTATTTTGGTTTTTGCTTCGGGTTTTGCTCTAAGTAGATATAATTGTAGTTCTTAGTGTCAACAACCTACGTTTTTCATGCCAACGTCCAAAGAGTCTGAGCTACATGACCAGACATTAGTTTTAAAGCTTTCATTACACCCGAGCAACGCCGGGCTATACTGCTACTTATTAATAATGCTGCCATTGCTTCCATTATGTTTAGTCTTTTTTGTACGTGGAAGATGCTATGATATTTGTATTATCTAAACATATTTATAAATGGAACTTTGACTCTGTGTGTGTGTGTGTGTGTCCGTTACCTATAGACTCCGAAACGGCTGAACCGATTTTCTTGAAAATTTACACAGTTGTACTATAAGCGTCTGCGAGTGTTCTTAGTTAGATATTGTGTCGAGGAACCTTCGATAAATATCGAAAATCGAAAAGATCGAGTTGTAGAAGGAGTGGTCCGATTTTAATCAAATTTGATACACTCATAGACAAAGACATAAGAAACGATATTCAGATGTTTCAAGGTTGCAGTTCTTACAATAGTGCAGAAAATCGATAATATATTTATAAAAGCTTTCATTACACCCGCGCAACGCCGGGTTATACTGCTAGTCAACAAATATATTACGGATAGATTTTGATATGTCTTTCTCTGTATTTAATAATAGATTGAATTGAACACTGGTCCTTTATTAATTTTTCTTTTGTCAGACTTAGTAAATACTTGTATCACTATAGTTTGTATTTAATTCGGTTAGTCTCCTTTATTTGCGCAGACGAAAATTCAGTGACGTTCGTTTTAGTCCACAGAACGGGGAAAATTGCAATACACTTCATTCTGACAGAACTCGACATTTGGTGGAATTTTGCCAGACAATTAACCAGCAACTGTGCCAACGAACTATTCAAAAATGCTGAAAGGCACAAAGTCAGAATAGGGTGTCTTCGCAGCTTAGCTGCAATTTAATTCTATCTGAGCTTTAAATCTGACTATTTTTGCAATTCCAAGACAATCGTCTCTTCGCAATTGACAAGCAGTTTATAGCTGTCTATCACTTCTGAGGGTCAGTGTTAGACTGGTCAAAGGTTCTGTGTCCGTATCCGTACGGCGTTCACCCTGGTTGGAGAAAGCGATGGAGAAAGATTCGTTGGGATTTGTTTAAGGGCAGGGTCCCAAGTCCTACCCTGTATAGACCTCAGACATTTTAATTATCCCGCAACAGGTTGCCAATACCTGACGCGGTAGATTGATTACCAGCCAAGGCTATAGATCCCAATCTGTTCTGTTATTTAGCCCATAACTGGAGAGAAGGGACGTTTTAATACCTGTCCCAAGAGTATTAGCGCGGAAGTGAATGCATGGCATTCAAGTGGAATTCGAACTCGGCACCCCAATTTCTCTTTCCTAATCGATATCCACTGCACCACAACGCACATCCATCAAGAAACGCTTACAGCAGCTGGTATTCCCAAGCGGTCACCCATCTAAGTACTGATAGGTCTCGACGTTGCTTAACTTCGATGATCACTTGAGAACCGGTGTATTCAACGTGATATAACCGTAAGCTAAGGTTGGTCAAATGTAGGCACGAGGTTAACTTTTAGGGCCTTAAGTAGACCCCCCCCCTTATAAACACTCTTTATTCTCTAAGACTAGCACAATAACACCAGAAATTATCTGAATGTACTCTCCCCACACATATATGAAGAAATGCAGTTTATGTAACATTGAGTGCGCAAAACATCTTCTATCGCTCGTTTCTCTTCAGGACGTAGGCGATCTTGACCTTCACATCTCCCTATCGCTTGTCGCTTTTAATATCTCTTCTGTTATCTTACTCAATCCCTACTTCAGCATACATCTGATCAATTCACAAAGTATGTCATGCGTGGCTTTTCCCTGTCTCTCTTCCTGTCTATCCACTCGTGACCATCAGGTTCTTCGAACCTTCCTTCTTCATTTAGTCAGTTAAATGCCATACTTGATACACGCCTTGGGCGATCATGTCTCGAAAGAGACATGACTGACTGGGCAGAAGATTATCCCGCAGTAGGTTGCCATTACTTTCTGCACTAGACTGGTTGACAGCCAAGGCTACAGAACCCAATCTTTGACTCATAGCTAGAGGGGGAAGTGATGTATTATATTTTTAAGTAGTAATTATTGGGGGATCGGTTTATTACTTCATAACAATATAAAACTGATCATCCACTTTATGCCTAGTAGAAACATCAATCATGTTTTCAACTATTATATTCAGTCAGTCAGTTAAATGCCATGCGTAATACACGCTTTGGACGATCATGTCTCGAAAGAGACATGACTGACTGGGCAGAAGATTATCCCACAGTAGGTTGCTATTGCTTTCTGCGGTAGACTGGTTGCCAGTCAAGGCTATAGAACTCAATCGCCCCTTTTCTTTAACCCATAACTGGAGGTAAGAGACGGATTATTACCTTTTCTTGCGTAGTATTTCCTCTTTTGGTAGTCATGAGTTATCTCCCTCTAACCCTGCAAGTTGCTTACATGGTTAGACACTTTCGGTCTAGTCAAAGAAACTAACCAACTTCTATATCCACTTGGCCATTTATCCTTAATATACACGTGTTCTTATATACATGTGAGTTCAATACCAGGCTACAGCAGTGGTGAACAAGTAACTTACAGGGTTAAAGGGAGATAACTCATGACTTCCAAAAGTGGCACTACTACGCAAGGAATGTAGTTCATATACTCCAGTGGTTGCAAAAAAGGGTTCGGTTTAAAATTTCTAGCACCCGAAGAAGGCCGGAGCGAAAAACGGCCGAAATGTCGTACAAATCACAACAAAGATGAGGACAATAGTCTGAATAATGTAAATACTGTCAATACAACCTCATCTCAAAAATATAGACAAATACACGTATTACCGTTTTATCTTCTGTGCATCAACGTCAATCAGTAATCCCCTAACTTGAGTGGCTCATGGGCTTCCTATTGGTTGAAAATTAGTGAATAAAAATAGGTCCCACCTAGATGAGTGCATTTTGTTAAAATAGGCACTTGAATGTGGAATAAATTGGTGTCGTTAGTATCTTTTCATTGGGTCGTAAATTCACAAATCAACAGTTAGAGAGGAGGTGAGATTTCTTTGTGAAAAAAGAGTATATCTGTTCAGAATTATTCTGGAAAAACTGAGAAGTTTTCCTCGCTGACTTTAGCAATCTACGTCACTTGTCCGTTATGGAAAAAAGAGATTGTAAAAAAATAAATTAAATTAATAGATAAAATTAACGGCAATATATAGGTTTAAATGTTTGTGCTAATGTTTTTTTTTTCTTTCAGATAAATTATTTTTGTGTTGGCGTTTTTTGTGTTTGAAATATATTTATTCTGACATTCTAACCGTTTTTTTAAAATATGTAAAAAATAAATATATTAATCTTACATGAAAAATATTCTATTCAACTCCTGTCTGAAATTAAAAAAGTACTCTAAATAAATGGGGAAAATATTTTAAATTTAGAACAAGCCAAATTTAATTTATAAGCATTCAGAATAAATATATGACTAAATTTCTAACGGAGAACGGAAGATGTATTATTTTCTTTTTTCATTTGTAACTATAAAAAATGGCGAAAAATAAAACGAGAAATATGACTAATTCTAAATTTTACTTACTTAATATTTATTATTTTTTAAGGAAGAAAATAAAAGAGGTCGATGCTGATCAGCATACACTAAAAAAAGCTTGATCAAGCTCCAAAAATGTAAAATTGCCAATTCTGTGGAAATGTTAACGTCTGCTTCTCTGTTTCTGCTGTTACAGACGCATTACCACTAACGACTGCAATGTATGTTTTCTTTTACGTTAGAATCTTTATGTATGAACTCATTTTCGCTTCAAGCGTCTTCAATTCCTCTGTGAACATATCCCTGCGTTTACTAAGCAAATTATAGAAATGATCGTTTTTCTCCGATATGAACTTCTTAAAAAGTTGGACAAATTTAGGTGAAATTTGAGGGGTACAAATTCTAAAAAGTGCTTATTTCCACAAGATATATTAGCCAGAATTTTGGAGCCAAAATTTAGAAGTAAGCAATATAAATGAATCTACATTACATACGAACAGTCACCTACGTTATTCGCCCAGTTTAACGAACAAAATAGCGTTGGTATTTTCTGCAAAGTTACATACGCTTTTCCAGATATAAATATATATATATATATATATATATATATATATAGAGAGAGAGAGAGAGAGAGAGAGAGAGAGTGAGAGAGAGAATAGAGAGAAAGAAAGAGAGGGTGAGAGGAAGAGAGAGAGAGGGTCATAAGAAATGATTGGCATAGATAGATAGATAGATAGATAGATAGATACATATGAACAGACTGCGATAGATAGATACATACATACATACATACATACATACATACATACATACATATGAACAGACTGCGATAGATAGATAGATAGATAGATAGATAGATAGATAAACACATACACACATATATCAGTCTATTCAGATTTAACTTTATTAACAGAGAGAGATAGAGAGGTATGAGAATAGACTGACATCGATATATATATATATATATATATATATATATATATATATAGATAGATAGATAGATAGATAGATAGATAGATAGATAGATAAAGTTTTTATTTCTGAAACATGTATGTCATAGATAAATAAGTGGATAGATGTTGAGGTCTCCCGTACACATTTAAACGTGTCAATTTCTGCTCGCTTTTGAAATACAAATCTATAGCAAATAGCCTAAAAAAAGTAAATTTTAAGTAGAAGAGAATTGATAAGAAGCAAATAAAAATATTCAAACAACTCATATATAACAGAACGAGAAAACCGTAAATAAAGCGATACGAATAAATAAATAATTGAATAATTAAATTAAATTAAGTACATTGCGTAAGAGAATTTCTAGTGCACGCGGAAGTAAATCAGTCGACTTGAGCTTGATGCCTCGTTTGTCAAATGTGAATTTTTATGCGTCTCTGTTTGCCTGCGCATGCGCAAAATTCACCTCAGAGATTACAAAAATAGCAATATATAAATATCATATATATATTCCGCAAGGAGTAATAAAAAAAAAAAAAGAAGTAGATAACGCAAAAAATAAAATAAATAAAAAGAAAATTTGGAAAAGAACACGTCCTATTCAATTTTTTGTTTAAAAAAAAAATCCGGAAGTGTGGGGAAATACATGTGAAGGCCGAAAGATTTGCTGTTAGGGAAAAATAAAATAAGCGATATGCTTTTCCAGAACGAGGCCATATGCACGGGCGCATGCGCAAACGAATGTTATTAAAATCTATACGCATACCAGTCATCTACGTTGCCCTTTCTCCTTTCCCCTTCATTGGATATTTTTTTCTTACTTTAATGTGAAGAACACGATTCGTATGTTCGATTTTGTATATAATCCTAATGGCTTTCAAAATTCTTTTTCTAGTTTATATTCATAAAGGCGCAAGAGGGTTTTTTTACCTATATATATATTTTACTGTGTACCGTTCTCTCATTTTTATACTGTTCTATCAATCTCAACACATCTTTATCTATATATTTATTTATTTAATTTACTTCCCATCAGCATGGCTGATACTAACCTCCATGAGATTGGCTCGTTGCGCCTCCTCGACAGCTGACATAACGGAAAAAGATTATTTTGAATCCATGGCAAAATGAGCTGCTAAGAAAGATGATCCGTTGTGTTCTGCTAAAGAAAATTCTCTCCAGAGTCTGTTGTAAATATCTATAAGTCTACCATTCGTTCAGGCTTAATATATTGCTGCCATATATTATCCGGTGTTTAATATTTTTGTTTAAATCCAAAGAAGAATCAGCAATATTATTGGTCCGGATCTATCATCTCAGCTTTAGTTATTTTCCACCCACTAAAAATTTACCTCCCTGTGTCATTTCTATAAACATTTTATTTAGTAATTATTCGGATAAGCTCCTCATTGTGATACCCAAGCTTTATGAATTTAAACAGAGTACTAGACTGGATGTGCGTTGTGGTGCAGTCGATATCGATTCGGAACAAGAGATTGGTAAGCCGAGTTCAAATTCCAGTTGAGTTCCTTGCATTCACTTACGCACAAATACACTTGGGAAAGGTATTAATCCATCTCTTCCCTCCAGTTATGGGTTAAATAACAGAACAGATTGGATTCTATAGCCTTTGCTGACAACCAGTCTACCGCAGAAAGCAATGGCAACCTACTGCGGGATGATCTTCTGCACATTCAGTCATGTCTTTTACAAGACATGATCACCCATGCGTGTATCACGTATGGCATTAACTGACTGACTGAATATAATAGTTGAAAACATGATTAAGGCTTCTACTGGGCATAAATTGGGGGACCAGTTTTATATTGATATGAAGTAATAAACTGGTTCCCACTAATTACTACTTAATAATATAGTACACCTCTTCCTCTCTAGCTATGAGTTAAATAACAGGACAGATTGGGTTCTATAGCCTTGGCTGTAAACCAGTCTACCGCAGAAAGCAATGGCAACCTACTGCGGGATAACATTCTGCCCAGCCAGTAATGTCTCTTTTGAGACATGATCGCTTAAGTTTGTATCACGAATGGTACTTAACTGACTGACTGAATATAATAGTTGAAAACATGATTAAGTCTTCTACTAGGGATAAATTGGGGGATCAGTTTTATATTTTTATGATGTAATAAACTGATCCTCCACTAATTACTACGTAATATATAATTCACCTCTTCCTCCTCTAGCTGTGAGTCAAATAACAGAACAGATTGGGTTCTATAGCCTTGGCTGTCAATCAGTCTACGGCAGAAATTAATGGCAATCTACAACGGGATAAGTCAGTCATGTCTCTTTCGAGACATGATCGCCCAAACGTGTATCATGTTAGGCACTTAACTGACTGGCCTTTTAATATATCAACAATGTTTCTGTATATATCTTTATATTAATCAGTAATAGTTTCTGAAGCTTTTTTCAAATAAATCCGTTTATATAGATATTTACTACGTTCGGGTTAAAGATGGCGTAAAATATGACGAAAGAAGTGCTAAAATATATTCTTAAATAGCTATATATCGTACAAAATCTGTAAAATTGGTAATTGCCAGAAAGTTGTGCGCAAATCAAGTTGTAATAATAAACTGACTAATGTTGATCTGGGCAAATAAATGGCAAGTATTTTCTAACATAATCTATTTTCTAACATAATCTCTAATCTCTAACATAACGTCATCTCTAATCTCTATAGTAATTTAATTTCTCATCTCTAACGTAATATTATTTTTAACGTAACCTAATGTCTAATTTTTAAGGGAACCTAATCTCTAATTATTAACATGACCCAATCTCTAATCTCTAACGTAAAGTAATCTCTAATATTTAATGTAACCTAATCTCTAATTTCTATAGTAACTTAATCTCTCATCTTTAACCTAACATAATATCTAACGCAATCTAATCTCTAACTTAACCTAATCTCTAATTTCTAACGTAACCTAATCTCTAAGCTTTAACGCAATCTAATCTTTAATCTCTAACGTGACCTATTCTCTAATCTTTAACTTAACCTAATTTTTATTCTCTATAGTAACCTAATCTCGCATCTCTAACGTAAAGTAATATCTAACGTAATCTAATCTCTAACGTAACCTGATCTCTATCACTAACTTAACCTAATCTCTAACGTAAGATAATCTCTATTCTCTATAGTAACCTCATCTCTAATCTCTAACGTAACCTAATCTTTAATCTCTCACGTAACCTAATCTCTAATCTTTAACTTAACCTAATCTCTAATTTCTTACGTAACCTAATCTTTAATTTTTAACGTAATCTAATCTTTAATTTCTAAAGTAATCTAATCTCTAATCTCTAAAGTAACGTAATTCTCTGTGTCCTTAACTTTTAAAATTCTCTGTCAATGTTGATTTCCACAAATATTAATTTTTCAGTATATATTTAAAGAAATAAAACATAAACATGTAGGTAATATCAGACAGATTTTGGTCGACAATACGGTGATCCTTACTCATACACACAGTAAGAGGAACCTGCAGATATTGGAGGCCATGTACATGAAATCTAAACAACCAACACTCAATAAAATCAACTTTAAAACCGGAAATAACATATTACATTGCATTTGACTACATGTTTTTGTTGTCATTTCGCGCTATCCCGCGGTGTAACGTCATAAAACTGCGTTTATTATTTTTGGTAACTATTGCCGTTGCCAAGTGGAGTTTTATGTTAACACAAAATAAAATCGTCGGTGATGGTGGATGTTATAATATTTCAGTTTAAACAACCTTTCTGAAGATGGCTCATGTGAGCCGAAAGCTTAGAATAAAATCAATAAATAATTATCCAAATGTTGGAGAATTTTTGTCTTTATTTTCAACTGAAATTAAAGCCAAAATACGATGTTGAGAACGGCTCATGATTAAACATAATAGACATTCATTGTCTCTTATATTTAACAGCATATGTTTAAAAGATATATATATATATATATATATATATATATATATATATATATATATATTGCATCCACGAACTGGGGTTATTTTCCGTATAGATTTTTAACTAATAATCTGAGAATGTTTCTAGGCAGATCGTTAATATAAGAGTTGAACAAGTGAGACAGCTATGGAAGAAGTCTGCATTTCTCTAGCAATGCTTCAAAAGCCTGGCTATTGACTACGATCTTTATAGACCTAACTAATAGAAAGGACTTCATAATGTTGAAAATTCTTCAATCTATCCATAACTAGGCAGGTTGTGTATCAACCCCTTCTCAAACAAACCTTTTCAATGCAGGAATATCAACTGTGTACCTAATGGTTATTATACGAAAATAAATAGAAAGGTGTGGAGAGCTGTGCTATGAAAGATCATTACAAATATAAACATGGATATTATGACAATATTCAATTCATTTTTGCTTATCAGATTTGCCTCTGAAAATATAAAAAGGCGTCAAAATATTTTGCTCTTTTTTAAGAAAATATTACTTTATATTAACATCGATTGTCTTCCAGATCATGTGAATATCCCAAAGTCTCTAAAAACCATAGTTATAATCATGTTTCGATGCTAGAAATAAAAAAAATGTTTAAAAATTAGTGCATTAACTGCAACAGTTTGCACGCAAACACACAGAGATTGCAAATTTGGCGTCATTTTTCAAATAAATTCTTACGCATGCGTTTGAAATCGGATACACAAAAAAAAATAAAATAAAATGCGGACACGACCATACAGGGACGCATACGGGAAAAATCGCTTGATGTCCAATCAAAATCCGAGACACCTACACATAGACGTTCTTGCTTGTTTAATTGGAGCAGGTCTCTCTCAGACGCACTTCGACGCATGCGCAAACGCAGTTTTTCACACACCCTGGAGGAGAATTTTTCGTTTATTGTTTGAATAGAAACGTTTTTGAAATTTAAAAAAAAATTTCTAAAGAGGAGGAGAGGCTGTTGGTGGCGTCACCTGCCGACCACATGAAGAATCAATAACGTGCCTTTAAAAAGAAGTGTATAGGGAACTGTAAGAACCGTAATGGAAAGAGACAGCGGAGTGTAAAAGACAGTTTAGGGGAGGGAGTCTGCGTGTGTTAGTGTGTACGGCTTGGGAGATGTGCAGTGCGCTTCCGTCTGTTCGATTCAAAGCAATTCTCCTTCGTGTTTTGTTGTTTACCATTTTTGTCGTTGATTTTTTTAACATTAAATGAAAAAGAAGTTTATTTTTATTATTATCGTGTCGCGCTGGGAAAATGCCTGCCCGAGTTCGCTTCAGTGAGAATTTGTTACCATACATCAGTTCTGTGTCACTACAAGGGACTAATATTCGTTAGTAACTGTTTATTTGTGTGTATAGGTGCCTTTTAAAGCTCGGAACATTTTGCGTGTTTTCTTTAGAGTTTAAAGTACTGCGTTTTAAGTATACGAATAATGAGAGTTTAGTAGTTTAATTCTCGAGAGAAATTAGTGTGCATCTCTCTCTCTCTCTCTCTCTCTCTCTCTCTATATATATATATATATATATATATATATATATCTCGCTCCTTCACTAATGAATTAGAGCACTCTGGCTATTGGGCGCGTATAATCATAATATACAAACTAAAAAAGTCTACCTTCATGGCCCAGAGGTAGAATCGCCGACTGACGCCACTTCGGTTGATCGCAATCTAATCGTACTGACGAATTGCGAAACAGATCTGTCTGCGGAGGACTATATATATATATATATATACATTACAAAAATGTGAAAGAACACGCAGATTAAAACCCACTGTTCAAGCATTTACGTTTATAAAGAGTGCTCGATACAGAGTAGAGCTTAATATTGTAATTTTCTTATTAAAATGGTTTATAAAAGCATAATATTACTACAAAAACATATCACCTGAAGAGGAACAGTTTTGTTCTGAAACATGAAATTTTTTGTGTAGTGATATGCTTTTATAAACCATTGTAATAACAAAATTACAATATATATATATGTATAAATAACGGTCATGTCACGTTGACTACACCGGTTCCCGCTCGATCACCAAAGTTAAGCAACGTTGAGCCTGGTCAGTACTTAGGTGGGTGACCACTTGGGAATACCTGGTGCTGTTACCGTTCACGGATGTGCGTTGTGGTGCGGTGGATGTCGGCTTGGAGGGGGAAATCGGTGAGCCGAGTTCCAATTCCAGTCGAGCACACTGCATCCACTTGCACACTAGTACCCTTGGGAAAGGTATTAATTCGTCCGTTTAATAATTGAGGTCTGCTGTTCATGCGATCTGTGGCGGATTTCTACACCGATTGTTTGTTATCAGCGGTTCCAAAAAGTGTGGATGGTACTACACAATGCCTTCACCACTATAAACAAATCTCTCTGTCTGGATGTCTTACTAAGGTTAGACCCTCATACATCGAAATCGATGGGAGAGTCCATTATATATATATACAATTATGAATTAATTGTACATTGCGACATGGAAATTTCTATGCTTCGAGATAGATTCTCATCATCAGGCAATGTTGGTTGTGCAGATGATTTACATTTAAATAACAAAAACTTTGGTTTGCTGTGTATATATTTGAGAAGATATAAAATTTACATGTGTGTTTTTTTTTTACTAATCAGAGCAATGATTTATTTTGGGAATTGGCCCCAAAGAATACATGCTAACCAACTTTTTCTCTCCCCCCCCCCCATATTCCTATTCTTTTCCCTTCTTCCTTTTCCTCTTTAACGGTCAAGATGTTAACCTGCCTTTAGCATGATCGTATCATTTTCCCTTTTCCCCTCTTCTCCCTTTATATATATATATATATATATATATATATATATATATGCAGGTTTCATTAAAAATATATTCTTTATAATGAATATATACATGTAGGTTTCTTTTCAAATTTAATTACATTTATTTAATCTTCAATTACATAAAATTTAAAACGGCTATCCTCCTCATCAAAAATAATATTTCACCCGCAAAATCCAAACTTCACCGAACCAACATTTTTTACGCATTTACATGTATTTTGAAGAACTGTGTTCCTGATTCTCCCATTTTCATAAATAACTATATCGACCATACAACTACAAAATCGACGCGAACACTCACATTGCATCTCTCAGAACAGAGCTCAATTTGATCTCATTTAAACATACACGGAGGCCTACCAAACTCTATCCGTAAAGTGCTTGTTGACAATACAAATATTATAGCATCATTCACATGCAAAAAAAAAAAAAAAAAAAAAAAAATGCTAAACATATCGGTGGTATTATTAATAAAAAAAAGTAAAAAAACAAGCACTCAATAATATCAACTACGAACACACTGACAATGTGATTACCGTGTTCGGAACATAAAACACACACTACACGACAAAAATACATAACAACATATATTCTGTTACAGATAAAATAAAATTCACCCTCGATAATGGCTAAAAGTATAGCTGAAAGCGCTCGCATAAATAAAATATTTGGACAATCTTTGTATAATTTATATTCGCAAAAGAAAAAAAATGAGAAGACGACATGAAAACTTACATAAAACTTAACCATAATACTTTGGCTCTTATTTTTAATGAGACATGCATAAGAGAGAGATTGCTGGCTTAATATACACCACACACACACACACACACACACACACATATGGTGGCTTCCCTTATGTGGAGAGGGGCTTCTGGTTCGAATCCTGCCGAATGGCACACATTTTTGTAACAAATTAATCAAGCCGGTAGAAATAAATATATATACTGTTTGATTATAAACAGAATATCTACTTAAATACGAGTAACGATAAAAAGTAATGTTCAAACAAATAATTTCAAATTGTCCATTGTTTATAACCATTTCGTTAAACTTCGTTAATTTCCGTAACATTTTATGTTTACATTTGTTGATATTACTATACATTTCAGTGCAGATATGGTTATTCGCGTTAATCAACAATTGTGTTATATAAGCTTGATTTGACTTCGTTTAGACTGTTGGTCAATCGTGGTCGAGAGGTCTAAGACGCGCCAGATCAATTGGTGGCTTATTTAGATAGGGAGCACAGGTTCAAATCCTAACAAAAATTTATCGTAAATAATCAGGCCGGTAGAAACAATATATATACAGTTTGATTATAAACAGAATATCTACTTAAATAGATACGAGTATCGACCAAAAATAATGTTCAAACAAATAATTTCATATATATATATATATATATATATATATATATATATATGAAAAGAGTTTCCCTCTAATAAAAATTCACTTGTCCAGTAGAAAGCTATTAAAATATTCATATACCTATTTTTACAATTGCAACTGTATACAAATAGTACAATGGTGTTGGTATTATTAAATAAAGTTAATAATGCATTACTAACCTTGAATAATTTTGAGATAAAATTACGGACATATGAAAGGGATATGCGTAGTGGTGCAGTGAATATCGACTCGGAACGAGCAATTGGAGAGCCGAGTTAGAATTATAGTTAAATTCGTTGCATTCACTTACGCACAAATACCCTTGGGAAAGGTATTAATCCTTCTATTCTCAGCCAGCTGTGGGCCAAATAACAAAACAGAATGGGTTCTATAGCCTTGGTTGTACTTAATCTCTAATCTCTAAAGTACCAGTGTATCACGTATGGCACTTAACTGACTGACTGAATATAATTGTTGAAAACATGATTACAGCTTATTGGGCATAAAGTGGGCGATCAGTTTATATTGTTATGAAGTAATAAATTGATCCCCCTTTAATTACTACTTAATATACCTATCTTTGCAATTGCAACTGTATACAAATATTACAATGGTGTTAGTATTTATAATTAAATTAATAATGCATATGGTTGCTTACTAACTTTGAATAGTTTTAAGATAAGATTACGTCCATGTGGAAGGGATGTTCCTTCTCCTAGATTCGTTGTAAACCAAGGCTATAGAATCCAGGTTGTCCTACTATTTATCTGGGGAATATAAATGAATTCATAGATTTCCCAAGCTTAAGTAGATAATGAACTCGAATCGGAATTCGATTTCTGGTCACACAGTTCTCAGTCCGAACTGCAGTCCATTACTCCATCGTACATTGTCCGGCGGAACTGAAGGAAAATTACCAACACCTTTAAATTTGTTGTTTTTATTTTATTTTTTTTACTTTTTTCAGAGTAATCTTATTGATTACACCATAAACTTTCAGATTGACAAAAGAAATTTGGAAAAATTTAAATATCTTAACAATTTTAGGTGTGTGTGGGGGGTTGCTAAGTTTTTCATACAATCGTTCCTCTGTTTTGGAAACACTCGCCGGTATGACATTACCACCACCTGTAAATTTGTTGATTATCTTTTTTTTTTTTTACTTTTTCAGTGCAATCTTATCAATTAAACCCTAAACTTTCCGGTTGACCAGAAAATTTGTAAAAAATTCAACATTTAAACAATGGGGAGGGGCTCAGTTTTTCATACACAATTATAGTAAATCGATCTTGTGCAATTAACTTTTTTTTTGCTTGCTCATATTCAACTACTTGGAGTTTCCGAGGAAGATGCCATCGTAAGAACCGAAGAAAACTTGATAAAGACAAAAACAAGAGCAACAACTCGTCCCCCACCAAATAAAAAAAACATCGACCCTAATACGAATGATTCCAAAATGGAGGATCGATTTACTATAACGTTGTATGTGATAGTGAGCCCACTCTAAAACTGTTTCAATATTTAAAGTTTTTCAAATGTTTTTTTTATAATCGGAAACTTTATGTAATAATCGTTAAGACTGCGCTGAAAAAAGTAAAATAAAATAAAATAAAAAACAACACATTTAAAGGTGGTGGCAGTTTCCTTTAGGTCCGCCGAATGTCCATATCGAGGTCTCGAATTCTATTCAATTATTTGCAATCTCCCTTTATAGAGTAAAATATCAGTCATGTAAGAGAGAACTTCCATCGACAAACCTCATCAGCTGGGTATTAATTATCCAAAAGTCGATATCTTGGAAAAAGTTGACCGATATTTACTATGCAGACTACCTTGCTACCACTACAAACACCACTACTAATCCTACGCTTCTTCTAAGTCATCGACAATGTTGTGGATTCCGGGTGAGGAACCGCACAAAATAATGACCAACAAAAACATATATGGAGATAGGAAAGTAGGTTATATTGAACGTAATATACAAACTTGAACGCAGGTTAGTAAATCTTATTAGTAAGAAATAAATATATACAAGTCTTGAAGTGAAGTCGTTGGAAATAGTATATCCGTGTATATTATTCTAGCTGATATGAGCTCAGAGCTAGTCTGACTTCTGATGCGGTAGTTTCTGGGCAACTTCGGTAATTTCGGTATCTCTCGGTAACTTACGTATCAGTTCCGGTAGTCTCCGATAACTCTAACGAATCTCTCTATAACTCAATATTTATTTGCGCATTAAATACACAAATTATGGCACAAGGCCGAAAAGTGGGGTGAGTAGAGGGTGGTTTTCAGTATCTATCCTATACCTAGTTAAACACACAATTTATTCTGTAAAGAATGCAAAATTGTGGCGCAAGGCCGAAAAGGGGAGGGGAAGAGGTTGGTACTCACTGAACTATCCTATACCTAGCTAAACACTATCACTCATTACAATTTGCACATTCACCACAAGAACCCATCCATCAACTCCCAATCCTTCATACACCACAATGCCACAAACTTACAAGGGGCACCTAAAAAAGTGAGGAAAATAACTCATGACAATAAAAATGCAACTATATACAATATATAATATAAATTTAAAACATATAATGAAAAATGGAATGATGGAAGGGGGATGAACCCAAAAACAAAATAAAATACAACATAATTTTTCAAACGGTGAAATCAAGAAGCACACTCGCTAAGGGAGAGGAGTGGGTAAAATAATTAATGGAATGGGAAAATCAGAAGCTGAACCAGCCGAGATAAAAAGGATCTCTCTATAACTATATGGTAGCTCCCGTATCTCACTATGGCAGGAGTATATGTATACTCCAGTCGAATCCATTGTTATATACAAAGGGAAGATCCCGCAACAGACAAAATGCTGCTAACGAAGTTGGGCCCAATTGGAATGCGTCTAAAACTGAATTCACAAGCTTCAACTAACAAGGCTCAACACAAACTGTCTCAAGTGAATCAATAAAACCTCTCGAATATTTTACATACATAGGAAGCAAAATATATTATACTGAAATTTTCATAGCTAAAGCCTGGGCCGCCTTGAATGGGTGTAATCTGAAAATCTTATCTACCAGACAACCACAAACGGATATTGTTTCGCGTCAATGTAGAGGGCATTAACTAAAACTTAGAGTTTAAGCTTAATGTAAAATAGACTTGGATACTAAGAGCAATACTTAACATCTCTTCAAAGCAACATCTTACTAAATCACAGCTAAATGGACGCATCACTAATCTGACTACAATCTTACGCGAACGCAGAAAGATCATTGCAGGACAGTTATTGCGAACAAAACAGAAAATGAGAAATCTACTGCTGTGAGTAACTATCGATGGAGCAAGACGGGCTGGTCGCCCAACAATCACTTACATTAAAACCTGTCATGTTATGATACAGAATGCCACCATAATGAGTTGATCAGGAGATTGGTGGTTGGCATAATAGATTCATGAATGTCCGAGCAAGCTCGACCTTATAATAAAACAATGATATAATAAAAATATCGTTTAAACAAGTTGTGTTAAACGATAGAGACAACATAATCTTATATATTTTCTTTTGAATTTTTTTTTAATCATCTCACCCCAAGCAAGGCATTCCACTGCCACTATTGCGCATGGGGCTACATAGGGGAAGGTAAAGAGAAGGAGTGGTTAGACATAGGGAATGTCAAGAGGAAGGTGACAGATGAGTAAGGATAGCGAGGATGAGGGTTGGGCAGATGGGAAGAGTGTTTGATAGAATGGGAGCAGGTTAGTGTGTTAGGAGGTGTCTATTGACCTTACATTTAAACTCCTGGAGATTGTAGCCGTCGGGGAAGCAATCGTGTGGAAGAGAATTCCACAGTCGGGAAGTGCGAGGAAAGAAACTGTTGGAGTAGAAGTTACGGCTGCATGTTATCGGTTTCACTCTAAAAGGGTGGGATCTAGTTGCTAATCTAGTATCGCGTTCAAATTCGTATTTAGGGGGCACCAGTGATCTAAGTTCATCGGAGCAGAAGCCGTGAAAGTATTTATAGAAGAGACACAGGGAAGCCACGTCGCGCCGGTGGGAGAGAGACTTATATATTTTCTTTTGAATTTTTTCATATTTCCTGATTAGACTTTTTATTTCCGAATTATATTTGTATAAAAATTGTTAAAAGGTTGTCGTAGTTGGGTTTACGACTACCCAGCTCTCTAGACGATTGACAATGCATTTAAATGATTCCAGTGCCATTACATAACATCTTATATATATAATATATACATACACTTTTCACACACACACACACACACACACAGAGACACACACACACACACACACACATATATATATATATATATATATATATATATATATATATATGCCGTAAAAATACGTTAGAGAATTTGAACTTCGAAAGGAACTAATTATGTAAATAATCAAATTACTCAGAGGTAAAGAATTATTTACCTTAATTATATTTTAAATAAACCCTCTAAACACAACTAAGTATATGTCCAGAAACTTGGTAAGCTGTGCGATTGATAAGAGGTTTTTAACTTCTGATATGTAGTGCCTCTAAAATTTTTAATTTTAAACTTTAATATAGTCCCTATATGTCGCTATCGTTTGACACAACTTGCTTAAAAGAAAGATGCTTCCAAAATATACGTACTTGAAAAATATCTTATCAC
Source organism: Ascarosepion bandense (assembly GCA_037127315.1). NCBI lineage: Eukaryota > Metazoa > Mollusca > Cephalopoda > Sepiida > Sepiidae > Ascarosepion > Ascarosepion bandense. Next base: position 695,331 of record JBBBDQ010001423.1, read on the forward strand.
AATATAATCAGTCTGTTCAGTGCCATTCGTGGTAATTATATAATATTTATTATAAGTTTATAGAACAACAACGCAATTCAAACATATTTTGCTGTTGATAGATCACTCCAAAAGAGTTCATAGCCTATTCTCGCCTTGTGAAACGTGAATACCAGTCAAAAATACTGCGTTCACTCAATAGCCAAAAGCTGGCCGAAGTATTTTCCTTATTTCTATCGGAAATCAGGTGTGGTTGACAAAGCTAACCTCATTGCCGAGCTTGAGAAGGACCTCCAATCTGTGGTGGACTGGGGTAAGAAATGGCTCGTAAATTTTAATGCTTTCAAAACAAAGCTGCTATCTATTAACCATCATAGACAATTGCTTCTACCCCATCATCAGCATAGATCAGGCTAGCTTCCCTGAGAGCAAAACACTACGCTTCCTTGCCTAACACACTCAGCGGACCTCAAGTGGAATGACTATATCGAATCCATAGCTAAATCCGCTGCTAAGAAGGTCGGTTCACAGTGCAAGTCCAGAAAGTTTTTCCCGTCTGACAGCATCCTGCTCATATGTAATTCTTCCATCCGCCCGTGTATTGAATACTGCTGCCATATCTGGTCGGGTCACACTGCTATCCATCTACAGGTTCTTGACAAAATCCAACGGAGAATCTGTAATGTGATTGATACCAACTTGGCAGCTCGGCTGCAGTCGCTTTCTCACCGGCGTGACGTGGCTTCCCTGTGCCTCTTCTACAAATACTTTCCCGGCTTATTATTTACGATAAATTTTTATTACGAAAATGTGTGTCATTCGGTAGGATTCGAACATGCGACACCCATCCACATATGATAAATAATCAGGCCAGTAGATATAAATATATAATACTGTTTAATTAAAAACAGAATATTTACTTAAATACGAGTATCAATAAAAAATAATGCTCAAACAAATCATTTCACCCCCCCCCACACACACACACATATATATATATATATATATATATATATATATATATTTGAAAAAATTAAGTCAGACACGTTATTTAATGGTAAATCGGAAATTTGGGCCTATTTCAGGCGAACCATTATCAGCTTCCGTCTTTATTGTACATAAGATTTTACACGAATGAAATTCACTTAGACCTTCCTTCAAAAAATAAAGAAAAATTTAAGAAAAACATATATATATATATATATATATATATAACCGCATGCTTAAATTATATATATGTCATTTTTTTTTAATTTAAATTTTTTTTTACCCTTCCTTTCAACATTGAAGTCGGAATCAGTCATTTCCCTTGGTTACTAAGGAAATTTGTTAGGGTTTCCTTCTCAGTTAACATTCCCTTGTCCACTCCTTTGACTTTTCTTTCCTTTCCGTTTCTCCTACAAATTCTATCCCTGTGACACGGTTTTATTTTTTGAACTCTTGACTCTTACAGACGAGGTGTAAAGTCTTCTAATATTGAGCCAGGGATCTCTGTCTGCTTTTCCCCTTTCTTACATTCAAAAAACTGTTAATCCCCCCACCCCATTTTAACTGCCTGTGTAAGGATCTGTTTTTGCGGTTATTCCGGTGTATAAATCTTGTAACACATTTGAATTAATAAAGGTTTTATTTCCCACCGTTGCTGGTGAAGCGAGAATTTCCTTGCTGAAATTTTTGTTATATATATAAAGAACGAAAAAAAGAGCCAATTTTCCTTGACGAGCTGTTAAGCGAAACCGTGGTAGGTTGTTGGCTCACCCTTAGATTTTCTTTCTTGTTTGCTCTATTTTCGCGTTGGGTACTTCTTGTACTCTGCTTTCGTATTGAGCTCTTTATTGTTAAGGTTTTCGTCTTGGGTTTTTTTTCTTTCTCACAAATGCTTGACTTTTTGTTCAAGTATTTCGTTTGTTTCTTTTTTTTCTTCCCCTTCTTTTCCCTCTGGGTTAGTTCCCGGTGGGTTTCAAGACGTTCTTAATTGTAGTTTAATTATTGACAGAATTGGTTCTGTTGTTATTGGTATTATAACTATAATTAATATGCATATATATATATATATATATATATATATATATATATATATATATTGCAAAATAAACCTGCTTTTTTTTTTAATCATTTCACCCCAAGCAAGGCATTCCACTTCCACTATTGCGCATGGGGCTACATAGGGGAAGGTAAAGAGAAGGAGTGGTTAGACATAGGGAATGTCAGGAGGAAGGTGACAGATGAGTAAGGATAGCGAGGATGAGGGTTGGGCAGATGGGAAGAGTGTTTGATAGAATGGGAGCAGGTTAGTGTGTTAGGAGGTGTCTATTGACCTTACATTTAAACTCCTGGAGATTGTAGCTGTCGAGGAAGCAGTCGGACCACTCCTTCTATAACCCGATTTTTCTTATACATAATACATAAGGTGGGCGAAGAAAAGCAGGTTGTTGGTGCGGAAGTTCCTCACCTGGTTTTCTACTTTTGAAGCGTTTTGCCAGAATTATTGTAAATTCTCTCCCTCCCTCTTTCCCTATTTCTATATATATAGAGAGGGGGAGGGAGGAATAGAATTCTAGGTTTGTTTTGTCTTTGCGTTGGGGTAAAAGAAAGCGCAGTATTTAGAAACTGCGGCGATTTGAGTTCAAGAGATTCAAATCTCGAAACACAGCAACTACTGAGACAAACAGACAGACGAAAGGGTGAACTGGGTTGAAAGTTGAGTTAATATTTACTAATCCCTTTATTTTGATGAACAACTTCTACCATTGGTAACGAACATAACACATCTGCTCCCGTAGCAAGCAGCATTAAACGATGGTAGTTGATCTAAACTTATTTATAAATGGAAATTTGTCTGTGTGTCCGTTACCCATAGACTCCGAAACGGCTGAACCGATTTTCTTAAAAATTTACACAGTTGTACTATAAGCGTCTGCGAGTGTTCTTAGCTAGGTTTTGTGTCGAGGTATCCCCGATAAATATCGAAAATCGATAATCGAAAAAATCGGGTTATAGAAGGAGTGGTCCGATTTTAATCAAATTTGATACACTCATAGACAAAGGCATAAGAAACGATATTCAGAAGTTTCAAGGTTGCATTTCTTAAACTAGTGCAGAAAATCGATAATATATATATATATATATATATATATATATATATATATATATATATATATATATAAGGCAAGATGTTTGTGTGTGTGTGTCTGTGTGTATGTGTCCGTTACCTATAGACTCCGAAACGGCTGAACCGATTTTCTTAAAAATTTACACAATTGTACTATAAGCGTCTGCGAGTGTTCCCAGCTAGGTTTTGTGTCGAGGTATCCCCGATAAATATCGAAAATCGATAATCGAAAAAATCGGGTTATAGAAGGAGTGGTTCGATTTTAATCAAATTTGATACACTCATAGACAAAGACATAAGAAACGATATTCAGAAGTTTCAATATTGCAGTTCTTACAATAGTGCAGAAAATCTATAATATATATATATAAAAGGCAAGATGTTTGTGTGTGTGTCTGTTTATCTGTCTGTATGTCCTTTATACAAATCCACAATTTTTATCTGATTCTCACCAAACTTCACACAAATATTCTTTCGGCTGAGTCTGAGCTCCAGGACCATGGATTAGTTTTAAAGCTTTCATTACACCTGAGCAACGACGGGCTATACTGCTAGTATGAAATAAGTAAATAAAAATGATAATAATAAATGAATAAATTAAAATAGATAAGGAAAAAAAATGAATGGTAAAAGTTTTGTTTAAAATGGATGTATGTGAAATGAAAGAGACAAAGACGATTAGTAGAAAGACAAGTGAAGACAGATTGGCGGTAAAGAAAAAAAGACGTTGGTCAGCTGGTGAAAGAAATGGTCAGAAAGATTTAGAAGAAAGAAAGAAAGAATGAAAGAGTATGAGAAGAAAGTGAAGAAAAAAAGATGAAAAAATAACACCCTATAAAAATAATAATGATAAACAGAGAAAAAGAAATGTAAAAGAAAGAAAAAAGCAATGAGGAAAGAATAGAAGGGAAGAAAATGAAAGAAAGACAGAAGAAAACATCAAAGAAATAAATAAGGAAAAATACGAAAAAAGAAAGCCGAACAGAAAGAAAAAAAAGTCTGATGAAGGAAAAGAAAAACGAAAAAAAAAAAATCTAAAAGAAAGAATGAAAAACAGAAAAAAATGAAACAAAATGCACAGGAAAGAAACAAAAAAATAGAATGAAGGAAAAGAAAAGCTGGAGAAATAAAGAAAAAAGAAACAAGTAGAGAAACAGGATAAATAAAAAGAAAGAAAGAAAAACAAAAAGCAAGAAAAAGAAAGAACGCCAAAAAAGAAAAAGAAAGAAAGAAAAAAGGACGCAATAATAATAGAAAAAAGAAAAAGAAATAAAGAAAAACAGAAAACAAGAAAGAAAGAAAGAAAGAACGCAAAAAAGAAAGCAAGAAAAGCAGAAAGCAAGAAAAAAAGAAAGGACGCAAGAAAGAAAAAAGAGAAAAGAAAGAAAAACAGAAAACAAGAAAGAAAAGAAAAAAGAAAGAACGCAAAAAATGAAAAAGAAAGAAAGAGAAAAGAAAGAAAGAAAAACAGAAAACAAGAAAGAAAGAAAGAAAGAAAGAAAGAAAAATGAACGCAAAAAAAGAAAAAAGATAGGAAAAAACAGAAAGAAAAACAGGAAAGAAGAAAAAAGAAAAAAGAAAGAAAAGCAGCAAGAAAGAAACAAAGAACAGGTGATTGAAAAGAGAGAGAGAGAGAGAGAGCAATGAACGAAAATCGAGAGATAGAGATATAAATGAATGAAAATAAAACGTATTGGAATTTAGTTGCAAAACAACTAACCGAATAGGGGTCATATTTTCAGCAAATTTAAAAGGTGAGAGAGACAGAGAGAAGGAGCTAGAGAGAAAAGGTGTGTGTGTGTGTGTGTGTATGTGTGTGTGTGAGAGAGAGAGAGAGAGAGGGGAAGAAAACGAGAGGTAGATGCACTAAAAGCCAGAAAGCGCGAGAGACGATGTTAGGATAGAGAGAAAAATTAACCCAATGGTGGATGTCTTCATACTATGAAAGAGGATGAAATAGAAAAAAAAAATGGAAGAATTTTATATATGTAATCAAAACAGGGAAAACAAAATGCATGAGATTACAACAAAAATAAAATAAAAGAGATTAAATTAAGAAGAGAATAACATTTAAAAAAGGACGTGAAAAATAGAAAAATAATTTTTAAAAATTACAACCCCCCAAACCTCTGTTAACAAAGAGAAAAAAATCGAACAAAAAATACGTTATTTTCTTGAATATATGTTGCTTCATTCGTTCTTACACCAATATGGCTTCTGACAACAGCTACTGTAACTACTCCTACTGCAAGTTCTACTACAATTTATCTTTTATTTTTATCTCTTTTTTTTTATGGTGATGGAGTCGGCAGAAGGGGAGCTGATCGCTCGTTATCATCGTCGCTTGAATGTTTCGCTGGCTTCTAATATTCTATCTGTAGTTCTTCCTAATTTTCGTATGGTAGTAAATAGAGTTATACTCTTGAAGTATTTCATTGGGGTGTGCAGTTACTGCTTTTCCCCTACACTACCTCAGTCTTTTTATTCTGTGTATTCTAATTTGAATGTATTTTTTTACTAGATCTCCCCCTCCTAATACTGTTCATGTCCCCCTCTCTCTATTATTCTTCCCCGCTATTCACTGGCGAGTTTTGGTGGAAGAAAACAAGTCGGAATTAATATTGTAATGTGGTCAATCATAATGATATCAGAGATCAGAGTACAAGCATTATAATTATTTTCTCTAATCAAGCAACCCCACCTTATTATACTGACGCCTTTCCTATCTGGTTCTCTTCCCCATTGAGAACGGTAGTGTGGCAAAGGGAGTAGAAAAAAGAAAAACGAAAAACGAAAAACGAAAGAAACTCCTTTGCTTTTTAGTTTTATTTCTTCTAATTATCGATAATTACCAAGCCCTGCTTAGTACGTCACAAGTCTAAATATGGCAAAGAATAGCAAATAAAGATGATTGTATAGCACCAATAATCAAAATTTCGAAATTTCGTCACAGTCCGAATTAAGAGAAAAGACGCCGATATGAAAATTCCTATCTTAGCCACGTGACTTGGCCTCTTTGACAAATTTACTAAACTAAGTTGAAAAGGCATAAACGTTGTGGTCCAGTGGATATCGACTCGGAACGAGAAATCGGAGAACCGAGTTCGAATTCCAGTTGAATTCGTTGCAATCGCATACACACAAATATCCTTGGTAAAGGTATTAATCCATCTCTCCCCTCCAGCTATGGGTTAAATAACAGGACGGATTGGGTTCTATAGCCTTGGTTGGCAACCAGTCTACCGCAGGAATCAATGGCAACCTATTGCGGGATAATCTTCTGCCCAGTCAGTCATGTCTCTTTCGAGACATGATCGCACAAGCCTGTATCACGTATGGCACTTAACTAAGTGATATATGGAATACCTCGTTAGAATAAAACGGATGGTGCTATTTTTTTATACCACAGCGTAATATTGAAAACTTCATTATTAAACATTACTTAGGTTCTAGAGTTGCAAAATGTTTAGCTCGTTGATCTCGAAAACCGTGATTCGTAAGAACGATCCGTCCTCATCGATTGAACGAAAAATCTGGTATTTCGCCAGCCTGGATAGAGATTTTCTAAACGCAGCTTAGATGTGACACAAGGCATAAAGTATGGGGCAACCAGTGAGGATCAAACTCACTACTCAATTGTAACTTTTGTAGAGCAAGATAAGCTAGTTAACCATTACCACACGTCGAGGTGACCATGCTTGCCTTTGAATAAACGGAGCTAAATACACACACACACATACACACACACACATACACGCACGCACACAGACACACAAAAAGCACATACACAAGCACACACACATATGAATGTATGTATGCATATATTTAAGAAAATCGATTAAACTCGATATATTTTCATTTTTCTCGAATATTCAGGCCGGTAGATGCAAATAAATAATCAAACTGCTTAATATTAAAAAAAACAAAGTATCGACTCAAATATATCTGTCCACAAAAAAAAAATACGTTTAAACAAATAAATTAATATATATATATATCAGTAAAAATCCAGAATAAGATTGGTAGATAATCCGAGTGGATCCTCCTAATATCGTTTAAATTTTGAAATTAATCCAACAGAGAACGCAATGTGAACTTAATTTACAGAGCAGATATTCAGTTATTTATCTGTAAATTCAGATCACATTTAGTGGAAAATGGCTATTTCAGCATGTCAGTTCGAGACATGCATTGTCAAACCTAGTCAACCAACTGGGGTTGACAATGCATGTCTCGAACTGACATGTTGAAATAGCTATCCCCACTAAATGCAATCTGAAATATATATATATGCAATTTGTTATATATATTATATTATTTATATATTATATATGCGTGGTATTTATTTGAAAGCGCTCAATATCAGTGACAGAGCTGACATATAGATAGGTATCAGTTTGTGATCCTGGGTTTCACGCTTTTGTGATCGTCAGCTCTGACGATCGCAAAAGCATGAAACCCAGAGTCACAAACTTACACCGATCTAACTGAATATATATATATATATATATATATATATATATATATATATATATATATATATATATATGGAGAGAGAGATAGAGAGGACAGATAGAAAAAAAGAATGGTATTATATATATATATGTACACACATATATACATTTAAATAATTTCTTTTGGTTATTTAAGTGTAAACTTCGAATTCGAAATAGACGCTTGCTTTTATTTATCAAACAGTGTGTCTTGCATCTCCCGGCCTGCTCATTCGACAAAAAATATTTTTAAAAAATGTGTTCACTCCAATCAAACAGTGGCTTTCACTACAATGGGTAATGCGTGTTCAATCGCTGTACAATCACACTTTTTTTTTACTAGGATTTTTCGAACGCTTAGGACGACAGACATAATAGATACTGTTTTACTAAATCAAAAAAGGGCGTCTATTTCAAATACGATGTGCCCACGATAACATCTGAGGCAATACACACACATATAAGTGTTCTTCTTTTTATATTACAAATATTCGTTGGTCGATAATATATGGGTCACTCAGTTAGTTAAGTGCCATACGTGATACACACTTGGGCGATCATGTCTCGAAAGAGACATGATTGAATGAGCAGAAGATTATCCCGCAGTAGGTTTCCATTACTTTCTACGGTAGACTGGTTGCCAGCCAAGGCTATAGAACCCAATCTGTCCTATTATTTAACCCGTTATGTTGAAATAGCTATCCCCACTAAATGCAATCTGAAATATATATATGCAATTTGTTATATATATATATATGCAATTTGTTATATATATTATATTATTTATATATTATATATGCGTGGTATTTATTTGAAAGCGCTCAATATCAGTGGAGAGAAGAGACAGATTAATACCTTTCCCAAGGGTATTTGTGCGCAAGTGAATGCAAGGAATTCCATTGGAATTCGAACTCGGCTCCTCGATTTGTCGTGACGAGTCGATATCCACTGTACCACAATGTGAATAAATGTAATTTCTATTGAAGCTATTCAGAATAATATATATAACTGTCCAAGTTTATGAGCAGGCATCTCGATTCTCTGTAGTCGTCTTATATTTTTAGATGTTTAACATTTATGAAATCGCGATTATATTTCTGAAATTAATGAAAAATACAGTAATTATTTAGAGTAACATCGATTTATGACTGGTTCTATTTTGTACTATTTTTCTAAAGTTTATGTAGTCATTTTATCTTGCAGTCATAGCAGTGTGCGTTATTCGAATGCGGCAACTCTTGTCAGAATGAGATGCCACTTCTACTACCAGGTATGTGCCTTGAAAGTCGTGCTCAAGACCTACTTGTGGCTTCTAAGCTGCAATCAGCCATTTTATTTTATTTTATTTTTTTTTATCAAAGAGATGATTGAAAAGTAGCAGCGTTTTGCCTTGAGTACCCCACTCCGTCAAATATGCAGAAGCTGATTTTAGCAAAAGTAGTTGAAAATCTATACTAAAAACAAAATAAAAAAAACGAAAAACACGAAAAATCACTACGAATATATAGCTGAATAAATCTAATTTTCTCTTTCTTTTTCATCAGTTCTATTTGCGAATTCGCTATTTAAGCGTTACAATCTGAGTCTACACCAGAAAAAAAAAAATCGCACGTATTAAATTTAACTGCTTGCGGTGTAAGGAAAGTCGATAAATAAACGTCGCTTAATAGAACCGTTCCATGCTGGCGTAAGAGGACTGGATTTGAAAATGAAATCTCATTCTAAAACAGGCATCTTAGTCATTTATATACCAGAAAACAGGGAGGATATCATGTTGAAAGAACCAAGATGAAAATTAATGTCCGGTTAAATTTATTTTGCGTAAAGAGTACGCACACAAACATGCACACACACACACACACACACACACACATATATATATAGTTTTCAAATTTAGGATTGATGTAAGTCAAAACATGGCATGAAGTATCTATCTATCTATCTATCTATCTATCTATCTATCTATCTATCTATCTATCTATCTATTCCAGTCTGTGCATTATCTATCTATCTATCTATCTATCTATCTATCTATCTATCTATCTGTTATAATATGAAGAGAGATAGACAAACAGATATAAATTTTCACCCATAGATTTACATCGAATAATTGATAAAATTTATTATCAACAACAACAAAAAAAAAGAAGGCAAATTCGATTGTCCGCAATTAATTTCTTGTTTGAAGATAATTATATAACCCCTACCAACAACAATAACAACAACTCCAATACACACACCAAGTATTATTCACACACACACACACACACACACACACACACACACACACACACACACGCCTATATATGTATATAGTTGTTTGAAAAGATCGTCCATTTTATTGACCAAATTGTATACTTTCAATAGACGAATGAACATTTTGGCCACGCTATTAATGACAGAGTTACAATGTCAGTCGAGTTTATTATAATCAATTACGTACTAATACTCTTGGGAAAGGTATCTATCTAAACTTATATAATAAACGGAACATTGTCTGTGTGTGTGTGTGTGTGTGTGTCCGTTACCTATAGACTCCGAAACGGCTGAACCGATTTTTTTGAAAATTTACACAGTTGTACTATAAGCGTCCCCGAGTGTTCTAGCTAGATTTTGTGTCGAGGTACCCCTGATAAATATCGAAAATCGATAATCGAAAAATCGGCTTATAAAAGAAGTGGTCAGATTTTAATCCAATTTGATACACTCATAGACAAAGACATAAGAAACGATATTCAGAAGTTTCACGGTTGCAGTTCTTACAATAGTGCAGAAAATCAATAATATATATATATATATATATATATATATATAAAAGGCATGATGTTTGTCTGTATTTTTTCAGTCCTGTTCTTTTTTAGTTATTGCTTCGGGTTTGACTCTAAGTAGGTAAAATTGTAGTTCTTAGTCTCAGCCATGATACCATTTACTCAGAGGACTTATTTAGCCTTCAAAATTCAGTTTACGACGGAAAAGACTTATTTGATATCGATACCAGGCAATCAAAATTTGACTTACATCCATTTTTCTTTCAGTCTACGGTTTCGCTTTAACTGGAAACAACTATTGATTTTTAGTATTTCGTGCTAACGTCCAAAGAGTCTGAGCTGCAGGTGCATGGATTAGTTTTAAAAGTTTCATTACACCCGAGCAACGTCGGGCTATACTGCTAGTAAATCTATAAATAGCAGAACACACTGGGTCCTATAGTCTTGGGTAGCAACCAGTATAGGAGAAAGGCTACTCTGATTCAGAAACTTGTGGAAGGTCGCTTGTAGACCTATTGACCTACTGCTCACCAATTCTCTGTATTTGGTTCTTTCGAAAAGTGTGGTTGGTTCTTTCGAAAAGTGTGGTTGGTTCTGCCCAAACCTTCACCACTCTAAACAAATTATATATGTGGGTAGGCTGTCAGTTAGTTCTACGAATTGAGTTGCTTGACCCTCATACATTGAAATGTATTTGGCTCTTTTAAAAAGTGTGGTTGGTTCTGTACAAACCATTTTAAACAAGTGCGGGTAGCCTGGCTGTTCGTTCTACGAACAGATTTGCCTTTACGTCGAAAATGACAGGTGAGTCATGTATATATGATAAATATTAGTATTGTTCAGTTTCGTCGGTGAAATTGATTGTATATTGTATTCTGTATAAGTTTTATAACTAATGTATCGTGTGGGTGTATATAGGATATATATATATATACATGACATCGTCAATAAGTCGGATTCATGTCGCTGAAACCAATGACCAGACTCTGAAAATTCTAGGAAGAGGTAAACTTGTACTAATTTGTATGGCGAATCCATCAGTGGTTCAAATTTTTGGGTATAAAAATTCCCGTTGAAAGAGAAATAACATTGGACTGTAATGAGTAACGGAACAAAATATTCTCATGATTTTTGTCTATTGGTAGTGGAAGGTTGATTGAAAAAGCATGTAATTTACAATCAACTTGCCACTAGCAACAGACAAAATTAAGAACAGGCCGTCTCATCTCTCTCTCTCTCTCTCTCTCTCTCACACACACACGCATATATATATATATATATGTGTGTGTGTGTGTGTGTGTGTGTGCGTGTGTGTTAAAAAATAAAACCGTTGTTGGAACCAACAAAAAATACCGTTGATAAATACTTTTAAAGCAGAGAAAACAAGCAATAAGTAAAAATAAAAAATAAAAAAACAAGAAAAAAAGAGACCTAAAATCAAATATCTAATCGCTTAGTAATCCAAAGTGCTCATTACCAAAATTACCTAGACAGAGCCAAAAAGCTTGGTGATGTTAATTACTATAAATTATGACTTGGGTTACCCTTTCAATATATATATAGTCGAACTTGATGTATTCGACCCCGTCGTCAACGACCACCTGCGATTAACGATCGTTTTTATATGCACGGACTATTTGCTAATGTTAATTAACCCCACAGTGAGTGACCTCTTCCAAAACACGACCACCGACCAGCATGAAAGAATAAAAATCACTGGTCAAGCGATCACTTTAACAATGTTTCATGTTGGCAGTACAGTCCTAACTTCTAAATTAAGAGAATTTGACTCTAGTTCTTATTACATCACCCTGTATATCTTTTCCTTTCTGTCTATCTTTGCAACTGTCATCGCACCTGTATCCCCATCCTTCTCTTGCTCATTTCTCTGACATCCCCTACAACTGGTTCGTCTTTTTCTTTACTCCCATCCTATCCAATATTTTACTTATGTAGCCCCTTGCGCATCAGTGGCGTTACCACCTTGCATGAGTTGAAACGATTAAAACAAAAGTTCATTTTCCTTTATTCTAAGCCAGAAACACTTTCTCGTTGTTTTGTTATTGTAGTGAAGCGTCAAATTTTTATTCTTTGTTGAAATGGCGGTGGTCAAACGGCGGCTGTCTTGTATTAACATGTACTTATTACAGTTGATAAGTTCAAGAGATTTGTCGGTTTCTGTACCAACTTTGTCGTAGGGGAAAGAATCACATCTATGTGAAATTTAAATTTTCAATGTTTATCTCTTTCATTATCTTTATTTTTTTCTCAATCGTTTTACTCTCTCTCTCTCTTTCTCTCTCTCTCTCTTTCTCTCTCTCTCCCCTGATCGTTGTCAGTTTGTTCTTGTATGTTATTTTTCCATATATTATCGCAGATTCTCTTTTACTATCACTCAGTCAGTCAGTTAATTGCCATACGTGATACACGCGTGGGCAATCATGTCTCGAAAGAGACATGACTGACTGGGCAGAAGATTATCCCGCAGTAGGTTGCCATTGCTTTCTGCGGTAGACTGGTTGCCGACCAAGGCTATAGAACCCAATCTGTCCTGCTATTTAACCCATAACTGAAAGGAAGAGACGGATTAATACCTTTCTCAAGGGTATTTGCGCGTAAGTGAATGCAAGGAATTCAACTGGAATTCGAACTCGGCTCTCCGATTTCTCGTTCCGAGTCGATATCCACTGCGCCACAACGCACATAAAGCTTTGGTTCATGAAGACCAAGAAATGATGGACCAAATAAATAAATGCTAAACATCAATTAGAATCGAAGGGGTCACATTACAAAAAAAATCGAAGGGGTCACATTACAAAAAAAACCAAAAAAAAAAAACAACAAAAAAACAAAAACAAAAACAAAAAAAAGCACCACACAGACCGCGATAACTGATTTTTTCAAGCGTGAATAAATCATTTTTATTTCTTTTGTTAACCGTTGTAAATACGTTTTTAATGTTAAAAAATAATTAGGCTGAATAATTTTTTTCAAATTTAGATCATCTTATGCTCTCATTTATTTATTACCAGATTATACGCGAAAATACTAAAATACGTACATTCTGGAGAGTGAAATATACGATCGTGGAGAGGATAGGTCTCGTGTCTTTATTGGGCGATCACCTGCCGTATACGACCAGTTTTTATGGCGATAGGTGTGGTCGCATACAACAGGTTCAACTGTACATATATATATATTTTTTTTCTTTTTTTTTCTTTTGACGGTACAAAGTTGTATCATGGCGTTGAAGACAAGAATTTATTTGCTATAATAGGCCATGATAAATTTTAAAACAAGAACCGAGTTCGTCCCCTCTCATCAGAACTATAAACGGGGTAAAAATTATGAAAAGAAATTCTGTCATGGATAACATGAATGAACGGAACAGGAAAAGATAAGTGTTATTATATCTAAAGATATTAGTGACCATGCAGAGGAAGTTCAAGCAAACCGTCCCTTTGTTTACAAAGAGAGGGTCGCCTGGACCTGATAAACAGCGTCCCCAAAACCTTCAGTGTGCGCTGGCCAAAATAGAAAATCAGTTTACACTAAATTCGGCAGCACTACTCGGACTATTTACCAAATTTAAACAAAGAAGCTGTTTGCTTAGGTTTTCTCTGCAAGCCTCATCATCATCATCCTGCGGCCTCAACCGAGATAGAACTCACTACACCCTTCCAGTATTCCCTATTTGTCATAGCTCCTGTAAGGTCTTCCTTGCCGATAGATGTAGCTCTATGCATCCTGTCTGGAAAGGTTAACTTACGAGATCGATTGTGAGATGATGGGTGCCTCCATTATACAAACGATGAAACAAGTTCACCCGTGGCACGTTTCCAATGCCCAGCAAACTGGACACGTCTCTTTTGAACTAAGGTTGATACTCTTGGTAGGTCTCCATATATTATTTCTAGAGTTGGGTGGTTTCGCCATGAAAGATCAAGTACTCTTCTGAGAAGACGAGTATAGCATCCATCTAAACGGCGTTGTTGTTTTGCTGAAAGAGTCCAAGTTTCAGATCCACAGACTGGTTCAATAAGTGCGCGAAAAACTTGGATTTTGATCTTACGATCAAGATTGCAAGTCTAAGCAAACAGTTACTCATAAATTTTTGGCGAACCTGTACGACATTACCACCACCTGTAAATTCGTTATCTTTTTTGTTTTACTTTTTTCAGTGCAATATCATCAACTAGACCCTAAACTTTCTGATTATCAAAAAAAAAAAAAAAAATTGGAAAAAGTTAATTATTTAAGATTTTTAAGAGGTGCTCAGTTTCTCATACAACCTTATAGTAAATCGATCCTCCACTTTGCAAACACTTGCGTTGGGTTTGCATTGATGCCGCTGAGACCATGTATAAAGAAGCTTACAATCTGAAGATCGACAAACCCATGGAAAATTTTTAATTATCTCCTCTTCATATCAAAGAAAAATAAGCGATTTGAAACATAAAAAAACGTTTTGGAAAGAGTTTCTTTAAAATAATTCCTGTTGCAAAAAAATTTGGAATGAAAACATTTCTGGAACAATTTTTTTCATTAATTCCCTACAAGTTTTGGAAAAAAAATTGAAAACTCAAAGCGAGTGTTTCCAAAATGGAGGATCGATTTACTAGAACGTTATATGAGAAACTGAGCACACCCTAAAAATCTTTAGATATTGAATTTTTTCCAAATTTCTTTTGAAAATCGGAAACTTTATGTACTAATCAATGAGAATAAACAGAAAAAATAAAAAAAATGATAATCAACAAATTTACAGGAGGTGGCAATGTCGTACAGGTCCGTCAATTTTTGAATTAAAAGAAGATCTTTTTCCGATAAAACTGTATACTCGGCAATCTCTTTAATTCGACATTTGTAGGTACTGCTTCTGAATATAGCTATCTGTACATCTACATTCTACCTAATCCATTCTATCGTATTTAGTCTGAACAATGACATCCTATATTTGAAAATGATTACCAGTGCATTATTTCTAGAGTCTCGTTTTGGTATCAATGTTAAAAATAGCCTATCGAGCTCATGTCTGCTTATGTTAGCATATAATGACCCTGCGGAGTAATGTCATGTTTGACGCTTCTTAGTGTTTTTTAATGGATATATAATGGTATAAAGATTTACTGACAGCCTCTTTAGTGAGAAAAATACATAGATATAGCGTACGAGAAATAAAGAATTATGCCTAGCTAAACCCAGCTAAAAAAGAATATGATTTTTGAAATGCCATGGCTTTTAAGGGCGGAAGCGCACAAAGATCTACACTGCAATATATATATATACTAGCAGTATAGCCCGGCGTTGCTAGGGTGTAATGAATGCTTTAAAACTAATCCATGGTCCTGGAACTCAAACTCTTTGGGCGTTGGCACGAAAGACTATAAAGCAATAGTTGTTTCCAGTTAAAGTGAAACCGTAGACTGAAAGAAAAATGAATGGATGTAAATCAAATTTTGGTTTCCGGTATTGATATCAATGTTTCTGCACTATTGTAAGAACTGTAACCTTGAAACTTCTGAATATCGTTTCTTATGTCTTTGTCTATGAGTGTATCAAATTTGATTAAATTCGGACCACTCCTTCTATAACCCGATTTTTTCGATTATCGATATTTATCGGGGGTACCTCGATACAAAACCTAACTAAGAGCACTCGCAGACGCTTATAGTCAGTCAGTTAAGTGCCATACGTGATACATGCTTGGGCGATCATGTCTCGAAAGAGACATGACTGACTGGGCAGAAAATTATCCCGCAGTAGGTTGCCATGGCTTTCTGCGGTAGACTGGTTGCCGATCAAGGCTATAGAACCCAATCTGTCCTGCTATTTAACCCATAACTGGAAGGAAGAGACGGATTAATACCTTTCCCAAGGGTATTTCCGCGTAAGTGAATACAATGGATTCAACTGGAATTCGAACTCGGCTCCCCGGTTTCTCGTTCCGAGCCGATATCTACTGTACCACAACGCATATCCTCGACGCTTACAGTACAACTGTGTAAATTTTCAAGAAAATTGGTTCAGCCGTTTCGGAGCCTATAGGTAACGGATACACACACAGACACACACACACAGACTTCCGTTTATAAATAAGTTTAGATATAATTCCATGTGAAGAGGACTCAAGGTTTTATTATTTTGAGTGCCCTGAGTGCTCAATATAATGAGTATTATAGAGTTTAATATAATTATATAGTTATGAATTAATTGTACATTGCGGCACGGAAATTTCTATGTTTCGAGATAGATTCTCATCATCAGGCAATGTTTGATGTTAGTTGTGCAGATGATTTACATTTAAATAACAAAAACCTTTGGTTTGCTGTGTACGTATGTGGGAAGATATAATATTTAAATGTTTGTTTCTTTTGACTAATCAGAGCGAAGATTCACTTTGGGATTTGGCCCCAAAGAATACATACTAACCAACTTTTTCTCTATTTTTCTTTATTTACTTATTTCTACTTTCCTCCCTCATCTTAGCCTTTTCCCTTGTTTCTTTTCCCTCCTTAACAGTATTCTTTGAGGCCAAATCCTGAGGTGAATCTCCGCTCTGAGTAGTCAGATATACAATTAGTTCATAACTATATATATATATATATATATATATATATATATATATATATATATATATATATGTTACGGAAAATAACGGATTTTAACGAAACTTGGTTATAAACAACCGACAATTTGAAATGAATTGTTTGAACATTATTTACAAGAAACTCTTTTTACGAAAATGTAGATAGGGGTCGCAGGTTCGAATCCTACCGAATGACATACATTTTCGTAATAAAAATTTATCGTAAATAATCTTGCCAGTTAAATTTGACACTCCCACGGGATTTAAGATTTCAGTCTTCCGACTCCTTATTAATTCTTTAATAAACAAACAAATTATTTTCTACTTTGAAATGTAAATCATTTTCGCCAAAGTTTTTGATGACGAGATAAAATATTAAAATCTTGAAACCTAGAAATTTAAATGTCGGAATGTAAATTAATTTTCATTAAAAATCAATGCAATTATATTACGCTCCCCGTTGGTTTTCTTCATATATATATATATAGTATATATATATATAGTATACACTACCGGCCATAATTATTAGGTCACCCAGGTGTTTTAAAAAATGATGTATTTCATACTATTTTTTAGTATTTATTGCCAAGTGAATAACTGTAAATGAAAATAGAATGATACTTTTGTTCATACTGCACAATAATATGTGCATCAAATGAATTTATAAATATTTAATTATCTATATTGCAGTTTCATCAATGAAGGAATGAAGAAAATTTAGGGTGATTCGGACGAGTTCATTTTTGTTTCCTTGCTTGTAAAATTTTGCAAAGTAATAATAACAAAAAAACATTCTATTTTCATTTGGCAATAAATACTAAAAATAGTATGAAATACATCATTTCTTTAAAAAAAACTGGGGTTGCCTAATAATTATGGCCGGTCGTGTATATATTGGTAATTCAGTAATGAATTAGAGCACTCTAGTTATGGGCGTATGATACATCATGCGCTAAAAGTCTGCCGCCTTCTACCGAGCGCCCATAGCTCAGAGGTAGAATGGCCGACTGATGCCAATTCAGTCGGGTTTCAATCTTGGGTAAAAAGCAATCGGATGTCTAACCGTACTGTTGAGTTGTGATACAGGGAAATGTGGATTAGTCATCCACATACAAGCCCGTTTTGCTGTATCACAGCTCATCAGTGTGGCTAGACATATCCACTTGCTTCTGGCCGGGGTCTCTACTCCCTAAGCCATCGGCGCATATACATACATAGAAAGATATGAACGTACTCATATTTATATGTATAGAGAGGGAGTAGATATATATGAACAGAGTGAGATACATAGATATGAACAGAATGAAATAGATAGATAGATAGATAGATAGATAGATAGATAGATAGATAGAATAATTATAAAGAAATCGATAGTTAGATATAGACATACTGTGATAGAAAAATGCCTATGGAGAGATATATCAAATCACATGGCCACTGTAATTTGCAATCAAAGAGACATGACATAAAAGTCAGGAACTAAATATGAAAAGACCTGTTATCTTCTTTGAATTGAAATTCAATTTCTGTTTAATGTTATGAGTGAAAATGAAATTAACTCTTAAATGGATTTATCAAAAGATTAGCAAACACAAGTTTGTGAAAACTCGAATAAAACGAAAGGAAACGCTTGCAATGAGAAAAAAATGAAATCAAAATGTCAGTTCCCGAAAACAATAAGACTTAATCTAAGCCTATCTTATTAAACTCAGTAAAGAAAGCCAAAAAAAAACAAAAAACGACAGCACTGAATACTAAAAGTTCAAACAATAATGCTAAATTTAACCGAAATGACATCGAAAACAAAATAAGGAAAATAAAACAAAACTATCCAGTCTCAAATAAAAGCTTTTGCCAAGTGAAAAAATTCAACCTTGTAACGACGCGAGCAAATGTCTGTCCATAAAAAAAATCTTTCGGTCAAAGCACAGAATTAACGATGGAAACAAGTTTAGGCTTTGTTTTAAAATAAAAGAAAAAATATCCATCTGAAAATGTATCCTTATAAGCAGTTCGTGACACATCCCTTGCCTCAGAGGCTATTCGAAGAAAAAAAAATTCTGGCAGATGTTCACGGTCTGGCCAGCCATAACCATTAAGGAGTCTTTGATATTTCTATCAGGAACTGTTGGATAGAATTCGATAGTTTAATCGGCGCCATTTTGCTTATTGTTCGAGTGTTTTCTTTTGTTCGCTATAGTCTTCTTGCAATGTTTGTGATCCTCTTCATGTCGGTAACGTTTCGTTTGCTTCTCAGCTATCCAGAATTTGTCGAGAAAAGGTGAGATTATTTAAAACGCCCGAGATTCATAATACAGGGACGGCAAAAATATTTCACACAGTTAACTTCCAGAAATACCTACAGCATAATGGTTAGAGATTACTAACAATGGTGACTTTAGCTAGCTAATGTCTTAGCATTATGTAGGAAGTAATTTTGGTAATCAAGCAGGTATAGAAATTTAAATACTCCCAAAAAGTGTCATAACAGGGAACGCAAAGTGTGGCACTGAGATCCGAAGGCCTATTGGTATGGTTGAATATAATCCTGCACATATATAAATCTACCATCCGCCCGTGCATTGAATACTGCTGCCATATCTAGTCGGGTATTCATGCTATCCACCTAGGTGTCCTTGACAAAATCCAAAGGCGAATCTGTCATGTGATCGATCCCAACTTGGCAGTTCGGATACAGTCACTTTACTCACAGGCGCAATGTGGCTTCCCTGTGCCTCTTCTAAAAATACTTTCACGGATTTCTGGTGCCCCCTATATATAAATCTGCTCGAGCCACAAGATTAGCAACTAGGTCCCACCCTTTTACTGTGAAACCAATAAATTGTAAACGCAAATTATACTCCCTTAGCTTCTTTTCTAGCACTTCCCGCCTGTGGAATTCACCCCTGTTGACTTGCTTCTCCGACAGCTACAATCTCCAAGAATTTAAATGTAAGGTCAATAGCCATCTCCTATCTCACTAAACTGCATCCTCTCTCTCATACGTTTTTCTCCGTCTACTCCACTCACATCAGTATTCTCATTCTTCTCTTACTCACTTCCTGACTCATCCATAACCTGTCACTCTTTCTCATAACTTTTCTTTTATGTAACCCCCTGCAAAACAGTGGCAGTAAACTGCCTTGCTTGGGGCGATATGATTATAAGATAAAAAGTATTGAGAGACAGGAAGATTTCGCTGGAAACAAAGAAGAGAGTGCTGGACTGTTTTGCGATGTCGCTACTTAAATATGGCAAAGGAAACTAGACAATATTATTAAAGATAAAGGAAAGACTTGAAAGAGCCTAAATGTGGTTCTACAGAAGGATGCTGGGGATACCATAGCTAGAACATGTCAGTAATGACAAGGTTTTGGAAAGGATGGACACGGAAAGAAAGCTTATAATTAATATCAGGAAAAGACAGTTGAAGTTTCTGAGAAATGTAGTGAGAAAGGACGGCTTGGAGAAAGTGATACTCACGGGACGGATAGAGGGAAATGAAGATAAGAGAAAGAAACGCGTGACATAATTCATGGACTAGAGCAGATGGGTGGCGGAGCGTGGATTTAGCGGTATAACAGAAGAGTTGTTAAGATGTGAAAGAAACAGGAAGATGTGGAGGTCTATGATCGTCTACATCCTAAAGGAACACGGCAAAGAAAAATATTTCTGGAAGTTCTATGTAGGAGGTATTTCTGCCACATCCTCTACGGGACGAAATGATTGATTATTTTTTTTTCGCATCAGACTCATTTTTCATATTGATTTATTTTTCGTTCTTTTCCCCCCTAACGTGAATAAAGGTGTTGCTTGACGGACACAAAAATAACTTGAGCCAAAGAGTTGCGTTTTCAGTACTTGGTCATAGATGAGGGAAGAAAATTTGAAGAGGATGTGCGTTGTGGTACAGTGGATATCGGCTCGGAACGAGAAACCGGGGAGCCGAGTTCGAATTCCAGTTGCATCCATTTTATTCACTTACGCGCAAATACCCTTGGGAAAGGTATTAATCCGTCTCTTCCTTCCAGTTATGGGTTAAATAGCAGGGCAGATTGGGTTCTATCGCCTTAGTCGGCAACCAGTCTACCGCAGAAAGCAATGGCAACCTACTGCGGGATAATCTTCTGCCCAGTCAGTCATGTCTCTTTTGAGACATGATCGCCCAAAGCGTGTATCACGTATGGTACTTAACTGACGAACTGACTGATATATCCAGAAAAAAGTATGGCACTTTGTTATGTCGTGAGTAAGAATAAATAACTCAACAACAGGAATAGGTTAATTGTTGTATTCCGTGAAAATAGTATTTACAAAGGTTATTAGTATCCAATACAAGAATAAAGGTTAATCGTCTCAACCGTCGTAAGACGTAGTATGAGCAATGGGTACTTCCGGGTCGTCACCGGAAGTCTACGACTGACTTGTCGATCGGCTGCTCGGCACACTCTCCTACGTA
Organism: Ascarosepion bandense; assembly: GCA_037127315.1. Taxonomy (NCBI): domain Eukaryota; kingdom Metazoa; phylum Mollusca; class Cephalopoda; order Sepiida; family Sepiidae; genus Ascarosepion; species Ascarosepion bandense. The sequence continues at coordinate 716,731 of JBBBDQ010001423.1, forward strand.
GATGCCACCATTACTTTACATAGTAATGGAATAGTCCATTATAGCCGAATAGGCGCGGGCGTCCCAACACACTTGGAATTAGAACAATCTACCGCTGTAGACTAAAACACAGATTCAAAATTTTAACTAATATCAAGTAAAGAAGGCCGGAGCACACAAGCGTCAAATTGTCGTGAATATAATTATAAAGAGGAGGACAACAGTCAGAACAAAGTGAACAATGTAGATATTCCTATTTCCATTTTGTTAATGACATTTCTTTTTTTATATCCCATTCTTCTTCTTGTTGTTACTATTATTATGTTATTTTCATTATAATTCTATTTCTGCTATGGTCGCACTACCTACCATATCAGCAAGACGACCTAAGACAGGTCGTGGTGTGTTGTTATGACTCCATTTCTAGTTTTTTTTTCATATCTCCCTAACGTCCCTAGCGTTACAGAGACAAAGTTCTTCTAAGTGTATTGTCTGTACTTAACAAAACATTTTTGTATAACTCTTAAGCTGGGATTTCCAAGGATTCTTTTAATGTGTTGCTTTGTTCCATTTGTTATCATTCCAAGTGCACCCACTATCACTGGTACGATACTTGTTTTCAATTTCCACATTTTTTTTGTATTTCATTTTCCAAGTTTTTATATTTTGACAGTTTCTTGAATTCCTTGGTTGCTAAGTTACAATCCGCTGGACAAGCCATATCAATTAATTAGCAAGTTATTTCTTTTTGGTTTTTAATGTCCGGCCTATTTGATTCAATTTTTCTGTCTGTAAAAATGGTGTAATCCCATAGAATGGTGACATCTTCTATTTCTGTAACCGGTGCTGGGTGATGTTCATACCAGTGTTTGTTTACAGATTTTCCATAGTGTTTGCACATTGTCCAATGTAAATATTGCCCCACTCCATCGTGACGATTTTTATATTCATTTGGGGCAAGTACAGAACATCCTGAGATTAGATGGTCTATTGTTTCTTGGTATTTATCACAGAACCTGCATTTTGGATCCACATTATGATGTAACATATTTGCCTGAAATTTCCTAATGAAAAGACTTTGGTCTATTATTATTATTATTATTATTATTATTATTATTATTATTATTATCGTTCATACTTTCATCATTTATCTATAAGCAAACTACAAAAATAATTTTCCACGCTAACTCTGGCGATGAGGAACAATCCTGATCATACAGTGAATTTTTCTAACCGTACACTTCTCATAATCAATTTAAGTGAGAGGAAATACGATTTCGCGCAGAGAGCTTAAAGCAATCAATATAGGGTCCTATATCAAATAAAGGTTTCGATTTATAATTTCCAGGTCTCCAATTAAAACAGACTCCGAGAGACAATCGAATAACAGTGGTTGGAATGTTGCAAATTTTAATATACTCTGATATAGCAAAAGTTATTTTATTTGCCGAAACGACAACCTTAATATAAGAAAAGAAATAAAAAATGACTATATTCTAGTTTCATAAATTAATCATTGCTAAGTGATTATATAATAAAATGTACAGAAAATCATCTACCTAATATCTAATATAGAAAATAAAATGAATTGATAGTGAAAGCGAAAGTGAAAGTGAAAGTAGAAGGGCATTGGTTTGTTTGCATTGAATAACCCCCGACCGCTTCCATCAAACAGCGATAAAACAAACTGGTTGTAGGTGTATCAGCCAAACTTCGTGACACATAAGAAAATAGACTTAAAAGAAGAGAAATAACAGTTCCACACGCACTAAACAGACAGATTAAACAAATAAAAAAAAAAAGAGTCTCTCATGTAGTCCTTCCCAAATCCTAAGGTAAGTTTGCTTTAATAAAATGTATGTTAACTTTGGCAGAGTTCACGCGGAGGGACTGAGTGTTTTAACAATGTAAAAGGAACATTGATTTATTCGTGATGGGAAGCGGTTTCTTGGCTATTGTAATCATTGATATGCTACCTAGTTTAACTTGAATTAATGGAATCAGTGGGAAAAAGCATGGGGTACGGGTCTGGAGATGTTGAGTTAAGAGTTTGTACAAGTGGCGATCACACTCCCTCCCTCTCTCTCACTTTCTTTCTCTCTCTCTCTCTCTCTCTCTCTGTGTCTATCTATCGCAGACTTATTATCTCAGTCGAATGATCTATCTATCTATCTATCTATCTATCTATCTATCTATCTATCTATCTCGGGTTATCTATCTATCTATCTATCTATCTATCTATCTATCTATCTATCTATCTATCTATCTATCTATCTATCTATCTATCTATCTATCTATCTATCTATCTATCTAGGGCTTATTATCTATCTATCTATCTATCTATCTATCTATCTATCTATCTATCTATCTATCTTGGGCTTATTATCTATCTATCTATCTATCTATCTATCACAGTCTGCTCATATCTATCTATCTATCTATCTCGGGCTTCACTCTCTCTCTCTCTCTCTCTCTCTCTCTCTCTCTCTATGTATCTATCTCGGGCTTATCTATCTATCTATCTATCTATCTATCTATCTCGGGCTTATCTATCTATCTATCTATCTATCTATCTATCTATCTATCTATCTCGGGACTTATCTATCTATCTATCTATCTATCTATCTATCTATCTATCTATCTATCTATGTCTGGTGTCTTCCCGCTAAGATCAATGAAGGCGCGTTCAGTTATTTCTACATTTTACTAAACAACCTGCGCAGGTGAACTGTTTGATGTGGTCAATTGCCCGAATCCTGCAATTCACCTTTTTTCTCCATCATAGCACTAATGTCCTGTACTTGTGCAATGGCCGGCCACATGTCAGATTATCCTACAAATTGCAGGTTTTTTAAAGAGGGGTTTTTCTCTCTCCTAACTGCACGTTGGCCGCTGATTCCAATAGTAAGCTCATTAGCGTTTTGCCTATCATTTCCGAGTATGGTTGAATTCATAGTCTTCCTTCGCCTTGACTGTTTGCCAACGAGCGTTATAGGAGCCAGTTTTTGTGCCATCTCTTTATAGCTCGAAAATTTGGGTTGATACATTTCTCAGGGGTAATTGCATAGAAGTGAATATAACTCGATTGGAATTCAAATTCGCCTCTCTCTGATTTCTCACTCCAAATCGTTATCTGTTATAACACACTGAGAGAGAGAGAGAGAGAGAGAGAGAGAGAGAGAGAGAGAGAGAGAGAGAGCGGATTGTAACATAGCAACCAAGGAATTCGAAAAACTGTCAAAATATGAAGACCTGGAAATTGAAATAGAAAAAATGTGGAAATTGAAAACAAGTATCCTACCAGTGATAGTAGGTGCACTTGGAATGATAAAAAATGGAACAAAACAACACATTAAAAGAATCCTTGGAAACCCCAGCTTAAGAGATATACAAAAAATTGTTTTGTACAGCCCACACACTAAGGAGAACTTTGTCTCTGTAACGCTAGGAATGTTAGGGAGATATGAAAAAATCATGAAATGAAGCCATAACAACATACCACGACCTGCCTTAGGTCTTCCCGAAGACTTGGTAGGTAGTGCGACCATAGTAAAAATCGAATTATAATGAAAAATGTCATAGCAAGAAGAATGTGAAACAAAAAAAAGAAATGCAATTAACAAAATGGAAATAAGAGGAATATCTACACTGTTCATATATATATATATATATATATATATATATATATATATATATATATTGATTGATTGATTGTTTAATATTAATTTTTAGTCCTAATAAGGTTAGACCAGTATACATTTGTATTAAAAGTGTTCGATACATTTATATTTTAGAACTTTTGAATATTTTCCATTTTTAAACGAGTTATTTTGCTACCCAGGTTTCTACTATGAATGGTGTCTTCAAGCGATTTTTAATAACTGATTTTACCTTTTACCGTTTTTCTTTTTAAGAACGCTCTTGTAACGTTGTTTTATTTGAACGCTCACATGGCAAGGAATTTATGAACGCGCATTTTTTAAATTCAAACGAATTATGACGTTTTCATCCATGGTCGTATGAATCTAAGAGGTATTTCTTGGTGTGGATGCATTTTGTCATAATTTCTGTTATTTCATTTAACAATTCGGCTTCATTTGGGTATGTCATAATTTCTAATTTTTCTTCTTGGCACAGTTTACATATTTGTCCCCCATTGTAAGACTTGGCTGTTTTTACAATGCTCTACGTTATGTCTGGGTCTTTTTCATATTTTGATTTTAATTTCCAGATGTGGTTAGCTAATCTTGTATTGTTTTTTAATTTTTCTATTTTAAATGTAGATCTGTGGTTGAACCACCTGGTCTTAAAACTGTCTTTGGTTGAGCCCAAATATATTTTGTTTTAGCCATCTGGGTCATATACCTCTGCCTTATAAATTATTTCTTTTGTGTTGCAGAGACCTTGAAGTGGACATTTGTTTTGTCCCTGCAGTTGCGTTCTTTGTTGGTGGTTTTGTTTTGTATGATGCTATTTAAGTTTCTGGTGTTTTATTTTTTTAATAAAAAATCTAAATTATTAGTGCAACTATAACTTAGTTTGATTGTGTTTCATTGAAAATTTTGTTTAATTCTGATTCTTTTGGAAAGTGCTTATCTATTAGTTTAAAATCGCCCGAAGACACCACACGTGGTAGAAAACTTGGTAGCAAAAGACCTCGTTTAAAAATGGAATATATATATATATATATATATATATATATATATATATATATATATATATTCTCGTATAATTATGCCGGCACCCACTTACTTTAGTTCACACATCGGACGATTCCGTTTTGATTGCGTGAAAAGAGGGGAAAACAGATTATTTAGTTTCACTGAGAAAATAGAAAAAACGAAAAAGAAAACTGAGAAGATAAGTGTTTAACGTCTTCTGCTAATATCTAAAAAATGCGCTTCTTGGTTCCACTGAGAAAATTAAAGTATTGTAGAGTGGCTGACACCCCTGCAGTACTCTCAATAATGAAATTGACAATGGTCGGAAATGGTCTATTTAAGTAAAGAATAACAGCTTTCGAGGTGTAATATTCAAGTGTCATTCGAATAATATTCGGACTGATTATTTCGGTGACTATTGAGATCAAAACCCCTCTTCTCTGTGTTATAAGTTCTGTCTTGTCTCTCATTGTAACTGTTGTACTAATCAGTGTATATCACTGGATAACACCACGAATTGACCTCGGCGATACAACAAAAAGAAAGAAAAAATGTAAGATAGAAGTGTTTACCCTCTAGAGCCATTCGTATCATATTAGTGGGGGATCTGTTTATTACTTCATAACAATATAGAACTGATCCCCCACTTTATGACAAGTAGAAGCCTTAATCATATTATATTATTAACCCTCTAGGGCCATTCGTATCATATTATTGGGGGATCTGTTTATTACTTCATAACAATATAGAACTGATCCCCCACTTTATGACAAGTAGAAGCCTTAATCATATTATATTATTAACCCTCTAGGGCCATTCGTATCATATTATTGGGGGATCTGTTTATTACTTCATAACAATATAGAACTGATCCCCCACTTTATGACAAGTAGAAGCCTTAATCATATTATATTATTAACCCTCTAGGGCCATTCGTATCATATTTGATACAGTATGAAAACAAACCTTGAAAGAAATATTTTCCTGAAAAATTTTTTAAGAGAAATATTTTATAAATTTCAAATGAAAGCAGTACTGACTGCTCAGTCAATGAATACCAAATGTTTCCTTATAGGAAAATACCAAATGTTTCCTTATAAGGAAATACTGTATCAAATATGATACGAATGGCCCTAGAGGGTTAACGTCTGTTTCAGTGAAATGGAAGAGTTATCTATTTAAAATCTTTTTATTAGTTAATAAATTAACGACTCGTTTTCACAGACACAAATCAACCATTCAACAAATCAACAAATCAACCATCCGACCGTGCATGTAATACTGTTGTCATATCTGGTCAGGCGCCCGTGCTGTTCGACTCAGTGTTCTCGACAGGCTCCAAAGAAGAATCTGTAATGCTATTGGTCCCGACCTGGCGGTGCGACTCCAGCCACTTTCTCATCGGCGGGATGGGGCTTCCCTCTGTCTCTTCTATAAATATTTTCATGGCTTCTCCTCTGACGAACTTTACTTACTCCACATAAATTTACTAGGGCAACCAAACTAGCAACAAGGTTCCACCCATTTACAGTTAGATCAACCAAATGCACGCAACAATTCTACTCCAGTAGACGTTTTTCTCGTGCTTCCCGCCCGTGGAACTCACTTCCATATAATTGCTTTCCTGACGGATATAACCTCCAGGAAGTTAAATGCAAAGTCAATTCCCCTCTCTTATCCACAACTCCAGCCCTTTCTACATCACCCCGTGTATCTTGTTATTTTTCTTAGCATATAGACGTTGGTTATTTCCTGTGACTTGACACAAAGAGTTGTGAGTTCAATACCAGGCTACAGCAGGGGTGAACAAGTAACTTACAGGGTTAAAGGGAGATAACTCATGACTACCGAAAGAGCACTAATACGCAAGGAATAGAGTTCATATACCCCTGATATTTTAATAAAATGCTCGGTTCGAAATTCCTAGCATCTGAAGAAGGCCGGAGCTTACAATGGTCGAAACGTCGTACAAATGGCAACAAAGACGAAGACAATAGTCTGAATAATGTAAATACTGTAAATACTACTTCAATCTCAGAATATAGACAACGGGTTTGGTTCGAAATTCTTAACACCTGAAGAAGGCCGGAGCGTACAACGGCCGAGACGTCGTACAAATGGCAACAAAGATGAGGACAATAGCCTGAAAAATGTAAATACTGTAAATACTACCTCATCTCAGAAATATTGACAAAGGGTTTGGTTCGAAATTCTTAGCACCTGAAGAAGGAAGAAGCGTACAACGACCGAAATGTCATACAAATGGCAATAAAGATGGGAACAATAGTCCGAATCATGTAAACAGAGAGTTAATTTAATAACTAAAACATCGGGAAGCGGCACGACTCATAGAACGAGAACAATCTACCCCAGTGATCAAAATAAAGGGTTCGGTTCAAATTTGCAATCACCTGAAGAATGTCGGAGCGTACAACGACTGAAGCCTCGGAAATATGGCAACACAGATAAGGACAACAACCTGAACAATGTAAGTTTTGTGAATAATATCATACCTTACCTCAGAAATAAAGACATTCTAAGGAAGATCAGAGCGTACATTGGCCGAAACGTCATTAACATGGCAACAAAACTGAGGACAAGAGTCCGAACAATGAGAATAATATACGTGTAGGTTGCTAATTGAAGTGGGCTACCTTTGTTTTTGACGTATTTTCAATTAGCGTTGCTGGCATAAAATAATTCAACACCGTCGAAAGTTTGTTTTGATAGATAAATAGGTGCCAGACATATTTTGTTTGGTGGGAGAGGGTAATTTCTATATTTAACCCGAAGAGAATTATACATAAATCTTATTACATTAGAGCCGGCGCCTGACACATACATATGTAAACATTACTGCTTAGGTTTACTGAAACCTAAGATATATATATATATATATATATATATATATATATGTGTGTGTGTGTGTGTGTGTGTGTGTGTGTTCGTCTACATTTCTATTAGAAAATCTTCGGTTCTTTTTCTTCTTTATCCTCATCTGTTGTCATCTTTCTTTCTTTTTTTAAATTTTCACTAAGATTTTCCTATATTGTTTATCAGAAAAACAAACTGGACGACTTTTCCAGTTGATTTTAATTGAGTGGTTACTGAACTGTTACGTGATAGCTGTCCTTCTGTGTGGAAGCGAATGCTAGACAATCTCCTAGAAGATGAAGAAGAGCCTTGAAGAAACAAAAATGTGGTCCTAGAGAAAGATGCTGAGAATAGCATGGACTAAAAACGTTAGCAGCAATGAGGAAAATCAGAAAGAAGCAGTTGAAATTTCTGAGGCAAGTAATGAGGAAGGAAGGCTCGGAAAACCTGATGCGCACAGACGAGATTGAAGGAAATAGTGACAGAGGAAAGCATCGCATAACATACTTAATGAGGTTTCAGAGAAATAACAAAAAGCAAAAACATATTAAGAGCTACGATGGATCAGATGTGGGCGGCCATAAACGACTACGCACTGAAGACAATTTCACCCAGAAATTCAGTAATACGACCTTCGATTCTTCTTTAATATGAAGAGGTCACTTACGTCTAGCGGAGTCTAGTATAATTTGGACCTTCCGAAATTACTGAATCTAGTATACAAGAAATTTGTTCTCCAGAATCTATATAACCCCACTACATATATTGGTTTTACTACAACCACGCTCTCCCGTAGACTTACCTGCCACCTTTCTGATCATAGTTCAATTAAAAATCATTTCTTAGAAAAACATAGCCATGTAGATAATATTAGACAGATTTTAGTCGATAACACAATAATACTCACGCATACACACAGTAAAAAGAACCTTCAGATATTGGAGGCCATCTACATTAAATCAAAACATTTTAATAAAATTACATTTCAGTCTGGTTACAACACATTACATTGCATTTAAATATATGGTTCTGTTATCATTTCGAGCTCTTACGCTGTAACGTCATAGAACCGCATTACAAATTTACGAATTGCATCTGCTATTTGGTAACTGTTATCGTTGCTTAGCAAAGCTTTATATCAACACAAGATAAAATCGTCTTTGATGATGGATGTATTTATGTTAACGTCCCTGTAACTTCTCTGAAGATGGCTCACGTGAGCCGAAAGCTTAGAACCAGCATAATAAAAAAAAAGGTTGAACAATTTTTGTTTTTTATTTTCACCTGAAATTAAAGCCAAAATACAATATTTAGAACGGCTCATGATTAAATATAATAGAAACTCATTGTCTGTTATAACTTATTATAACTATAACTATAACTTATTATAACTATAACTATAACTATACAACTTACAACTATATAACTATACAACTATATAACTTATAACTATAACTATAACTTATTATAACTATATTATAACAATATAGGTTTAGAAAATTATCTGCTGTCTCGATGCGCTAAATTATATATATATATTGGACACATATATATATATATATATATATATATATACATATATATATATATATATATATATATATATTACACATATATATATATATATATATATATACATATATATATATATATATATATATATATATATATTTATATATATATATATATATATATATATATATATATATATATATATATATATATATATATATATATATATATATATATATATATATATATATATATATATATATATATATATATATATATATATATATATATATATATATATATATATATATATATATATATATATATATATATATATATATATATATATATATATATATATATGGACACACATATATATATATATATATATATATTCAATTCGGCCTTGTTTTGAATATTGTTGCCACATATGGTCTGGTGCTCCTGCTATATGTTTAAAGATTTTTGATAAAATGCAAAGATAAATCTGCAATGCTAATGCTCCTGTCATGGCATCTCGGCTTCAGTATCACTCTATGCAAGGTAATAAAGTCACTGAGAAACAAGAAGTTACAGGGGGTGAAAGAATTAGCAACAGAAACATTAATAATGTGCAGTATGAAGAAAGTACTTTATACTAACTACCGACTCCATAACATCTAGTATCAAAAACACTTTATCCCATCTAAACAACATCTAAATAGTAACAGCTACCTCAATATATATATATACATATGTATGTAGAAAAAACAAAAAATAAAAAATACGTTTTTCTCTAAGGCTGAAAAATTCACATGAGCCAAAGAAAAGTTTTATAGTTGCATATACCTGTCTTTGCAATTACAATTGTTTTTAGAATAGTACAGTGGTATTGGTACTATTGGTACAGTGGTATTGGTATTGGTATTGGTATTATTAAATAAATTATTTATGCATATAGTTCTTTACTCACCTTGAAGAGTTTTGAGATAAGGTTACCTATGTAGAGAGCAAACGTAACGTTTTTTTTGTATCGTTATCACCCCATACGAGACAGTAACGCTATTAAGACACCAGAGGTTACAGGGTGTGGGAGAATTAGAAACAGAAACATTAATAATGAGCCGTAAGAGAAAAGAATAATCAGGACACCAGGAGATAGCGATTGACATTGCAGACGTTTTTTTTTCTATTAATATTTTCATGTAATTGTTTTGATTAATAGCCCCCTGTGTTACGTAGACATTATGATCTATAATGGGCCCCTGTGTTACGTAGACATTATGATCTATAATGGCCCCCTGTGTTACGTAGACATTATGATCTATAATGGCCCCCTGTGTTACTTAGACATTATGATCTATAATGGCCCCCTGTGTTACTTAGACATTATGATCTATAATGGCCCCCTGTGTTACGTAGACATTATGATCTATAATGGCCCCCTGTGTTACGTAGACATTATGATCTATAATGGCCCCCTGTGTTACTTAGACATTATGATCTATAATGGCCCCCTGTGTTACTTAGACATTATGATCTATAATGGACCCCTGTGTTACGTAGACATTATGATCTATAATGGCCCCCTGTGTTACGTAGACATTATGATCTATAATGGCCCCCTGTGTTACGTAGACATTATGATCTATAATGGCCCCCTGTGTTACTTAGACATTATGATCTATAATGGCCCCCTGTGTTACTTAGACATTATGATCTATAATGGCCCCCTGTGTTACTTAGACATTATGATCTATAATGGCCCCCTGTGTTACGTAGACATTATGATCTATAATGGCCCCCTGTGTTACTTAGACATTATGATCTATAATGGCCCCCTGTGTTACTTAGACATTATGATCTATAATGGCCCCCTGTGTTACTTAGACATTATGATCTATAATGGCCCCCTCTGTTACGTAGACATTATGATCTATAATGGCCCCCTGTGTTACTTAGACATTATGATCTATAATGGCCCCCTGTGTTACTTAGACATTATGATCTATAATGGCCCCCTGTGTTACGTAGACATTATGATCTATAATGGCCCCCTGTGTTACTTAGACATTATGATCCTTAGCGCAGAACTGGATTCGAAAGAAAGTCTGGTTAAATTTGAAAAGGCTAGATGTAACCCCATGTTATATGCTAACAGTTTATTTTCTTGCACTTCTAGATATGGAAGTCTCTTACATCTTTATTCACTTTCAGAAAACTCTGATCTTTATCAAGTATTTCCGGATATATAACATGAATACCAGGTCAGGTTTAACAGAAGTATTTGTCGTATTTACCACGCTATAATGTTACATCAGTATAAAACCCCACTTTTCAGTAACTAAAATTAGGAAATAAATTAGGACCTTGAATATAAAACGACTCTGTACTACAACAATATCTTTCTTTATGTAAAGAGTGTAAATAATTATTGTTAAATTATAAAGTTTCTATTTATAAAACGCATTAAAAATAATTTAGAACATCATTTCTAAAGCCTTAAAAATAATAAAAGAAATAAAGAAATAGTCCCGGAGTGTCGTGTGGAAGAACACAAGGTCTTGCCTCGGTTTACGCGCACTAATACAAACAATTTTCCCCCCACCACAACCATACTTCTGCTTCGATTGCAATCTTTTTATACAAATGGCTGCAACACACAATAGCAGTAGCAGCAATAAGAGGAGAAGTTAAGAGCGTTTAAAAAGCGTTGCCGTTTGATGTTGAATGCTGGCAATCGTGGAAATCGAATGAACCTGTCGTAAGGTTCATCCCTTCTGAAAATAAGATCGGTAAATTTGAAGAATTACTTTTAGCTGCTTTCAAAGATATTCTTAAGGTAAGCTCACATAACAACTGTTAGTGTAGTACCCCATTTCTTTCTCAAAAATTGTGGTCATTTTCTCAATTACGTGAACAGTGAAAATGGTGAATATTCTTCGTCTTTTATGTGCCACGTCCTTTCAGGACGTAGGCGATCATGGCCTTCCACGTCTCCATATTCTTGCTTAGCACGCTTTCTCTTGCTACACGATGCAAAATTCGTTCCGTCATCCACCTGATTAGGTTCTTCTAATATGTTATCCGCGGTTTTCCCATGTCTCTTTTTCCCCTCTATCTGGTCTGTTAGTATCAGGTTCTCCAAGCCCTCCTTCCTCATTGCATGTTCCAGGAACTTCAGCTGCCTCTTCCTGATGCTCGGTATTAATTTCCTTTTCGTTTTCATCTTTTCCAAAACCACGTCATTGCTCCCATGCTCGGTCTATGATATCCGCAGCATCCTTCTGTAGAACCACATTTCAGCAGATTCAAGTTTTTCCTTCATCTTCGATTATATTGTCCATTATTCACTGCCATATTGAAGAACTGACATCACATAGCAATCCAGTACTCTCTTCTTTGTTTCTAGTGAAATTGTCTTGTTTCTTAATACTTTACTCAACTTCTGGAATGCTTCCTTCGCCATGCCAATTCGCCTTCGGATCTCTGTGTTGCACTTTCCATCTTCTGTTATAACACTTCCCAGGTATTTAAATTTTTGTATCTGCTTGATTTTAGTATCCCCGACCTGTATTTGGTATATTGGGCTGCCCTTTTTGCTGATGACCATGCATTCGGTTTTCTTGCAATTTATTTGTAGTCCTTTCTTATCACTCTCTTCAGCTACCTTCTGTAGGGGGTCTTGTAGTTTTCTTTCTGTGTCTGCTACCAGCACTGCATCATCTACGTACCTTATGTTGTTTAAATTGTGGCCTTCGATGACGAATTCTGGCATAACTTCTCGGGTTCTCAGAGGGGTCTCGCTGTACAAGTTGAATAGATTCGGTGAAAAGGCACATATAGTAAAAGATAAAACTACGGAGAATAAAGAAACCCAACACGGCCTTAAGAATGCAGTACAATAGACTCGTGAATGACCCTAACCTACAGTAAATGTATACGGAGAGCGTGAAAACGATTTACGAAGGAGAAATTGGAAATTGAAGCTCAAAAGGGGCTCACGATGGGCCGCTCTAGTGACATCAGAAAATGACATCATTCCAAAGGATAAAGCACGCCGGAAAAAAAAAACAAGTGGATCACCAAAGAGATTTTTTTCTGATGCAAAATAGGCAGAAAACAATGCCAAGTTATGGCACGGAATACAAGAAAATACACAAGGAAATACGGAGCAAGTGTAGACAGGCTAAAGAAAGATGATTCAACCACAAATGCGGCGAAGTAGAGATACTGAGCACAACAGATATTGGAGACATGCATAAAAAAATAAAGGAACTAACAAGGCAAAAGACATGGTCAGTAACAGGATGTATGAACGCAAAGGATGGTACATTAATATTAAAAAAAGACTTCAGAGATGGGACGAGTATATCAGAGACCTCTTCTCGACAAGAAAGAGCAACTAACAATGCAGAAAATTACAGATGGACCAGAAATATTAAAAAGAAACCGAAGTGGAATCGGCAATGGCCAAATTGTAGAGAAGTACAGGACGAAACGGTATTGTAATAGAGATGTTGACGTCCCTAGAAGGATTTGGCGTAGAGAGACTAACAGAAATAGTGAACGAAATCTACAACAGCCGCTATATACCAGAGGATCTAAGAAGATCAATTTTCATAGCACTACATAAGGAGCCAGATGCAAAGGAATGTGAATTCCATCGAAAATCGGTTTAATGAGCCACATAACAAAACTCATCATCCGGATTCTGATGAACGGATCGCACAGCAGAATCGGTCCAGAGATAGGAGAAGAACGACGTAGCTTCGTTAAAGATACCGGAACGAGGAATGCGACATTCATGCTCAGAATGCTATCTGAACGAGCAATACAAATGAAGAAGGACCTTTATATAGACTACGCAAAGATTTGCTAGAGATGCTCGACAAACCTCGACATTTTCGGAAAAGATGTTAGAATAATCGAGAATCTATATTGACAGTAAACTGCTTGTGCACGGATAGAAAGTGAACTCAGTAGGTATGCAAAAAAACAAAAAAAACAAAAAAAAAAACAGAAAGACAAGGATGTGTTTTTTGTCACTGGAACTTTTCAACCTGTAGATCGAGGCAATTATGAGAGAAAAAAATGCTTTGCCTGGATTCGTCATTGGCAGCAATAATCTCAAAAATATAATATACGCGGATGACACGGTGCTGATAACAGACACAGAAAGGAAAATGCGGGACCTTCTACAGAAAACAACAAAAGAAAGTGAGAAGAAAGGACTAAGCATAAACTTAAAATAAAGTGAATATATGGTCATCAGTAAAGAGTGGGGACAAATAAGCCAACTATAAGTCAGAGAAACTAAAATAAAGAAAGTAAAAAAATCAAATACCTGAGAAGTGTTTTGAGAAAGAATGGAAAGTGCGATACGGAGATCCAAGGACGCATTTCAGAAGCTAACCAAAAGACCGGAAAATCTCATTAAAAACAAAGAAAAGAGTGCTGGAATGCTATGTGATATCTGTCCTATATAGAAGAGAATGTTAGACGATCTCATCAAAGATATGGGAAAGGCTTGAGGCTGCAGAAATGTGGTTTTACAGAAGGATGCTGAGGATACCATGGACAGAGCATGTGTGCACTGATAAGGTGTTGGGAAGGATATATACGAGGAGAAAATTTATACGTCAGGAAAAGAGTAATGAGGTTTCTGGGACGCGTAATGAAGATGGAGGGAGAATTTAATACTCACATGTTGGATGAAGGGAAGGAGAGACCTGGGAAAGCAGCGCGAGACGTACTTGTTAGGTCTGAGCAAACAGACGGCGGAGCGGGGTTTAGAAGACATAACAAGAGAAAAAATATTTAGAGCGACAAGGGACAGAGCCAAGTGGAAGTTCATGATCGCTTACGTCCTGAAAGAAACAGAGCACGTGAAGAAGAAGAGCATGGCACCAGAAGCCATCGTCAAAGACGTTAAGATGCGTTCATGAAAATTCGGCAACCTCCCCAGGAGTTTAATCCCATACAAATCTAAACTTATTTATAAATGGGACTTTGTCTGTGTGCGTGCGTGTGTGTGTGTGTGTGTGTGTGTGTGTGTGTGTGTGTGTGTGTGTGTGTGTGTGTCGGTTACCTATAGACTCCGAAACGGCTGAACCTATTTTCTTGATAAATTTACACAGTTGTACTATAAGCGTCTGCGAGTGTTCTTAGCTAGGTTTTGTGCCGCGGTATCGCCGATAAATATCGAAAATTGATAATCGAAAAAATCGTGTTAAAGAAGGAGTGGTCCGATTTTAATCAAATTTAATACACTCATAGAGAAAGACATAAGAAACGATATTCAGAAGTTTCAAGGTTGCAGTTCCTACAGTAGTGCAGAAAATCGATAATATATATATATATATATATGTAAAAGGAAAGATGTTTGTGTGTGTCTCTTTATCTGCCTGTATGTCTGTATTTTTTTCAGCCCTTTTATTTTAATTTTTCCTTCGGGTTTGGTTCTAAGTTGGTATAATTGTAGTTCTTAGTCTCAGCCATGATACCATTTACTCAAAGAACTTATTTAGCCTTCAAAATTCAGTTTACGACGAAAAAACTTATTTGATATCGATAGCAGGAAATCAAAATTTGACTTACATCCATTCATTTTTCTTTCAGTCTAGGGTTTCGCTTTAACTGGAAACAACTATTGCTTTTTAGTCTTTCGTGCCAACGTCCAAAGAGTCTGAGCTCCAGGACCATGGATTAGGTTTAAAGCTTTCATTACACCCGAACAACGCCGGGCTATACTGCTAGTCGAAAATAAGAAAAAGAATATAAATTTTTGATGCGTAGATACTTCCAACGGCATTAGCATTTGAGGGCATGTCTCAGTGATCAAATCTTGACACTTAGATTACATATTTAAGTGCATGCTTTCCGGAAAGAGTCTTATTTCTAATCACCATGTTTTGCCACACACACACACACACACACACACACACACACACACACACACAGGGTTACACAGAGTTGCACAGTGAACTATTCTAGCAGTAGAATTAACAACTGCTTCAATATAACCTTTCTACTTGTTTGCAGAAAAGGTTAGCCACAGAAGGCGCAAGGATTCCCTCATCTGCATCAGTAGAAAAGGGTGCGGTGAACTCGACACACACATGACATTCAAAAGATAGAGCCTTTATTTTAAGTGCTTATCACGATGGCATAAAACTCAGGGTCTGATCGGTAACGATGAAAGGCAGTAGATTTTTTTTTTAAATACTGAAAGTTAAAATGGTTGGATCTTGCTATCACTAAAAATCTTCATGGATAATATCGGCTAAATTAACATGCCCATCAATTTTTCTTTTTCTTCGTTTCTATGGAAGCTAAATGTAACTACCAACAAGAGCGAAGTCACGAAAGATGATCAGATACAGAAAAATAAATTAACCTTTTAATATAAATTAATTGCATTATGTGCAATTAATTTATATTACGAGGATGTGCGTTGTGTTCCCGTAGATATCGGCTCGGAACGAGAAATCGTAGAGCCGAGTTCGAATTCCAGTTGAATTTCGTTGTATTCACTTACGCACAAATACTCTTTGGAAAGGTATTAATCCGTCTCTGGGTTAAATAGCAGGACAAATTATTTTCCACAGATTTAGTTGGCGACCATTCTACCGCAAAAAATTAATGGCAACCAACTGCGGGAAAATCTTCTGTGCAGTCAGCCATGTCTCTAAAGAGACATGATTACCCAAGCTTGTATCACGTATGGTACTTAGCTGAATTTTATTAAATATGTATTTCATTAAACATGTGCAAGAACGCACGAAAATTCTAATTTTAAAAAGTCTACATATGCATAAGTTTTCTTGGAGACATGTATTGATGACATCTTTTTTTTTTTTTTTAGAGAGATTCATTTATTAATAAAATGATTGTAATTATTATGTGATGTTCGTTTTTAAAAAAAAATTAGTTCATTTTAGTTTCACTTTTACTTTCACTTTCCATATTCATACCACATTCATGTTTTCCGATATGTACAGAGATCCGAAGGCGAATCGCCATGGCAAAGGACGCGTTCCAGAAACTGAGTAAAGTACTAACACACAGGAAAATTTCACTAGAAACAAAGAAAAGAGTGCTAGATTCCTATGTGATGTCAATTCTTCAATAAGGCAGCGAATGCTGGACAATATCATCGGAAATGAGGATAAAACTTTAAGCAGCGGAAATGTGGTTCTACAGAAGGATACTGCGGATATCGTGGACTGAGCATCCAAGCAACGAAGAGGTGTTGGAAAGAATGGCAACAAAAAGGAAATTAATACTGAGCATCAGGAAGAGACAACTGAAGTTCCTGGGACACGCAATGAGGAAAGAGAGCCTGGAGAACCTGATACTGACTGGCCAAATAGAAGGAAAGAGAGACAGAGGAAGGCAGCGGATAACATATTTGCAGGGCCTGATCAGGTGGATGACAGAATGGGGGTTGCCAGGAGTAACAGGAGCGAACATACTAAGAGCCACAAGGGATAGGGAGACGTGGAGAACTATGATCGCCTACGTCCTGAAAGGACAGGGCACATAGAAGAAGAATGTCAACAACTTCTATTCTGCTCCGAATGATAATATTTCTGCTTCCTATAATGTTTCTAGTATAAGTATTGCATAGTCGTTCAAAATCTACGCGAAGTGACATCATCAATGATTCATATTTTAACGTATATACCGTATATTTCCGCTTATAAGGCGACATTTAGACAAGATGATTTAAAAATACTAGCTAAACCCATAGAATTTCCACGGAAAGATAATTATGATTTCCTGGAAAAATTTTACTTTGTCATACTACAAATGATAGTAACGTCTTCAAACATAAAGATATTGGATAATAAAATAACGATAACACAGAGTGTAATTTTATTAAAATATCTATAAAAGTAATGTCCATAGAAGCTACTGTACTGTAATCTTATATTGAGCGGCGTATGCACAGACCATAACCAAAATACTGTAGGCTATTTTGTGAGAGACTTTGAAAGGGAAAATATTTTTTTTTATTACTGGAAAATTATGGCTCCTGTGTCAGTTGTAAACAGAAAAGACCAACTGAGTAATGGCCAAGGGTGTAGAGGCCAGAAATTTTGTTATTAGGTCGCGAAAACGACAACAAACACACAAACAGTACACACACATATACACACACACTGCTACAACCACCAGCTTAATCTGCTACTGCTACGGTAATGCTATAGGCTCTCTCCTCCTAATCTTTCACACATTACTAACCTTCTGTTTGGTAAAGTGAGAGAAAGGCCGAGGAGAATAAAAAGATAGAGGGAAGGAAAAGCTCGTGTAGAGAGTAAGTGTTATATTTCTTCAGTGGCGTAACGGACAAACGAACTAAGTAAGTAACTAAGGAAGGAACAAGCAGAATTACTATATGATACGAAATTTTCATGAACCTGTCATATGAGTCGACTTACTACTAATTATATAAGAATATTTTTTATAATAATATCGCCTCAAGCAAGGCACCCTGTTGTCACTGTTTTGCAGGGGGTTACATAAGAGGAAAGTTCTGAGAAAGAGTGACTGGTTATGGGGGAATCAGGAAGTGGGTAACCGAAGGATGAGAATACTGATGAGAGTTGAGTGGACGGAGAAAGGAGCATGAGAGAGAGGATGAAGGTTAGTGAGATAGGAGATGACTATTGACTTTACATTTAAATTCTTGGAGATTATAGCTGTCGGGAAAGCAAGTAAATGGAAGGGCATTTATACAATTTATATATAGAGGGCACCAGAAACCGTGAAATATTTGTAGAAGAGACACAGGAAAGTTACATTGCGCCGGTGAGAAAGTGACTGTATCTGAGTTGCCAAGTCGGGATCGATCAAATTATAGATTCTCTGCTCGATTTTTTTCTAGGACACCTAGGTGGATAGCAGGAGCACCCGACCAGATATAGCAGCAATATTCAATGCACGGACGGATGGTATATTTTTATATATGTGCAGGATTGTTTCAGGCAGAAAAAAACTTCCTGGCCCTACACAGAGAACCGACTTTCTTAGCAGCAGATTTAGATATGGATTCTAGATATTCATTTCACTTGTTAATTACTGTAGCCTTAGAAATTCAAAATGAACAAAATAACAAAACCAATTGTATATCATATCTTTCCTATTGACGTCCTCTTAAAGGGAAAATATTTTTTTTATTTACGTTTCATCACGTGATCTACAGCGAATACTTATTCTATCTGAAAAGAAACTTTTATGTAATCCTAATTTGTGTTATTATTTAACATCAAACCGATAAAGGATTTTTAAAGGGAAATAAATATTATGTTATCCTAAATGTTGTGATCGTCGTAATTAACAATGCGATGATGATTATTGAAAGTTTAGTGAAAGTTGTTGTGAACGCAATCGTAATTCGATGTTTACATTTTCTCAGCTGAGCTTGCATGAATATGATTGATTTTATTGATACGGAATTATTCTTCGAATAGGCAATTTATTATGAAATTATTCCAGTAATAGACAGTATAGGTAAAAAAAAACTTTTATTATCAGTTAATTTGATAATATCAATATTTTGATGTATGTTATTAGTTATCCCACTGAGGTCGAGGTTAACCTACTGACAAACATCACTCAGAATTTATAAGTGAAAATATACCGTGTATATATATATATATATATATATATATATATATATATATAACATACAACGTGTTATATATATATATATATATATATATATATATATATATATATATTTGCGCATATTAGATCGTGATGTTGCGCGAATTTTGTTTGCTTGTTGTTTTGATCTCGACCAAATCCAGCTTGAGCGCGTGCAGTACCCTTGCTCGAATACGGTGCGAAGCGCTTTTTAAACCACGGTCAGTGATGCCTATTTTTGAAAGTTTATATGTATAATTGGAGTAGATAGACTGAACTATCGCCCGGTTCACACTCCACCCACGTCTATTGAACAGGTGTAGAGGCTCATCCCTTGTTCCCCGTTTAGGATGTGGTTTCCGGCTTTCTCTTCTCCAATCTTTTCACTCTTACGTAGCCCCCTGCACACCAGTGGCCTTACCGCCTTGCCCGGGGTGATATATATATTATCATTTCACCCCAAGCAAGGCAGTTTTACCGGCACTGTTGTGCAGGGGTTTACATGGGGGAAAGTGATGAGAAAGTGGTGTTAGCTATAGAGGATGTCAAGAGGAGGGTAATAGACGGATAAGAATTCCAGTGTAATGGGGGTAGAGTGGATTGAGAAAAGAGACTGAGAGAAAGGATGCGAGTTAGTGAGGTAGGAGATAATGATCGACCTTATATTTAAATTCCTGGAGATTGTAGCTGTCGGGGAATCAAGTATATGGAAGGAATTTCTCAGGCGAGAAGAGCGAGAAAAGAAGCTGTTAGAGTAGAAATTGCGGTTAAATGTTATTGGTTTCACTGTAAAAGAGTGGGGCCTAGTTGCTAGTCTAGTAGCTCGTGTAAATTCATACATAGGGGGCACCAGTGAGCCAAGTTCATTGGAGCAGAAGCTGTGAAAGTATTTATAGAAGAGGCACAGGGAAGCCACGTCACGCCGGTGAGAGAGCGACTGCAGTCGAGCTGTCAAGTCGGGATCGATCACATTATAGATTCTCCGCAGGATTTTGTCAAGAACCCTGAGGTGAATAGCCAAATGTGGCAGTAGTATTCAATACATGGGCAGATAGTAGATTTTTATATGTGCAGGATGGACTCTGATGGGAAAAACTTCCTGGCCTTGCACAGTGAACCGACCTTCTTAGCAACGAATTTAGCTACGGATTCGATGTAGTCATTCCATTTGAGGTCCGCTGAGAGTGCTAGTCGAAGGGAGCGTATTGTTTTGCTTTCAGCGAGGCTAGTGTGATATATGCAAATGAGGGGTAAGAGTGATTGTTTATGATGTTTAATAGAAAGAAGCTTCATTTTGGAAGCATTAAAATATACGAGCCATTTCTTATCCCAGTTCACCACAGATTGGAGGTCCTTCCCAAGCTCGGCAGCGAGGTTAGTTTCGTCAACCTTAGTAGATTTTTGATCGAGGCGAGAATAAACGGTGGTGTCGTCAGTGTATATGCCTACTTGGGATCTTATTACATCGGGGAGATCGTTAATGCTCAGATATATATATTCCTTTAATACGTACAATATTTTACTTATATTTGTCCATTCAAAGACATTCCTACTGAATACATACATACATAGGTACGTACGCATGTACTCTTTCAATAATTACAACTACGAATATTTCTACAAGTCTTGATACCCATAACTTTGTCATTGAACACAAACTCTACTCTTAACTTCTTAATAATGTTTCTAATTGCACATTAATTTCTACAACTTGTGTTATTCTTTCCTTTTAATAAATTTCTAATTTAAAATGAAAAATGTATATTTTATTCTTACACTATTCCAGACTATTCCAAGGCCGAATCAAAGAAGCATTAAACAGCTCCCCATAGCTACACATCTGTCAGCAGTAAATATGAGTTCAGGTTCTTTCACCATTCTTGACAAGTTTTCTGTTATTACAGCGTCGGTTATTAAATAACACAGATGTTGGAAACAAAACGAAAAATTAAAAAAAAGAATCTTAATGAAATT
Source organism: Ascarosepion bandense (assembly GCA_037127315.1). Classification (NCBI taxonomy): domain Eukaryota; kingdom Metazoa; phylum Mollusca; class Cephalopoda; order Sepiida; family Sepiidae; genus Ascarosepion; species Ascarosepion bandense. Next base: position 738,363 of record JBBBDQ010001423.1, read on the forward strand.
GGCTAGATTATATCACCAGAACACATATAAAAAAATATTATTTTTTTCTAAATTGAAAATTCCCAGCGTCTCCTATTCGTGCGCATGTGTAGTTGTATCAACGGAAACAAACCTAATCCGATGAAGTTCTAAAGAACGAAATGCGTCACAGCTTTTTTTTTTTTTCATTTTTTCACATATAAATATTACGGTGTCGTTTCTAATCTTTTCTTCTAATTCATAATTATTGATTAAAAAACGTAAAAATTAGATGTGAAAATAATTTCAAATTTTCATCTGAAAAGAACGTGATGAAAACATTTTACGTCAACAAAGTTATTAAATTCATGCTGCCACAACCGCTGCTGAAGAAAAACCGTCACCAAATCAACATGCAGAGGGCCTTGAAACATAAATAATGACAACTAGAAACACACACACTTATATATATATATATATATATATATATATATATATATATATATATATTCTAAACATATGCTGTTAAATATAAGAGACAATGAATGTCTATTATGTTTAATCGTGAGCCGTTCTAAACGTCGTATTTTTGCTTTAATTTCAGTTGAAAATAAAGACAAAAATTCTCCAACATTTGGATAATTATTTATTAGTTTTCTTCTAAGCTTTCGGCTCACATGAGCCATCTTCAGAGAGGTCGTTCAAACTGAAATATTATAAAATCCACCATCACCGACGATTTTGCTTGGTGTTGACATAAAACTCCGCTTGGCAACGGCAATAGTTACCAAAAATAATAAACGCAGTTCTTAAGTTTGCGGTTTTTGGTAACTATATATATATATATATATATATATATATATATATATATATATATAGTGTAAATTGTGAGGATGATTAATGCCAAGATTACTGTTGTTTTCAGTGGTTTACTGGAGGAAATGTATTTTGGCAAGCAAGTTTTTTGTCATAAAGTGCTCGATATCGAGATAGAATTAGAAACAAGTGTTCTTTATTTCCAAGGGCTTTCGGTTATAGCGTTTATCAGTGATTAATTATTTTTACTTTTAACGAAAGTTTTATATATATATATTTATCTTGAAGATCCAATTTGGTGAAACCTTGGTAGGTCCGTTGGCTCTCTAGGTTAGTTATTTATTTAGTTTGCTCTACTTGCGTATTGAGCGCTTTTTGTCTTAGGTTACTCGTCTCGGGTTTTTTTTTGGGGGGGGCGGGGGTGGGGCTACGTACATTGACTGATGTTCGGGTGCTTAGCTCGTTCTTTTTTTATTACCATTTTTCCTTCCGAGTATGTACTCGAAGGATTTTTCGAAACGAGTATAACGACAAATTTACATATATATATATATATATATAATCGCAGAGGAATCTTGAACTCAATGTCACTGTGGCAAGACATTTCTCACCATGCTGGGTCGCTTGAAGCCGGCGCGTGGTTGATAGAGCAACGAGTGTGTGTGACAGCATTTGAAAATTGGCTGTCTTTACGAGCCTTTAGTTTTCTCTCGGATACACACCCGACTACCATTGGCCAACCTTACCATTCTTGTCACAGCGGAAAGTTCATTCTGTGTGGAGACGTGAAAAACTAATAAATAACAAATCAATGATGTTCCCACCTGGAATATTCCGATATAGAATCGTAGCAAAGTAATGCAACTAGACAATTTGTTTCGATGCTCAACTGATACGATTAAATTTTTTACAATTCAAAATCTTATTATAAAATGAAGGAATAGATAGGTTCGCTCTTCGCATGATTAACTCTCCCCTCAGTTTTTTGAAGAAGATTAGAGCTTTATCATGTACTGTTTTGAGTTTCTGGTTCCATCTAGAGTCTACTTCAAATCTATACTCCCAACTTATATGCCAACACTCTGAAATTTAATTTACTCTTTATTTTTTTCTCAATAAGATTAGACACGTTCACTTATCGTCCGGTTTATACTCTTCCCCGATATTTGAGACAGGAGTAGAGATTTTTCTCTTGTTTCCTGTTTGAAGTTTTCTGGTTCGTTTAAAGTCTTCAAATCCATACTTCTAAATTCTTCGCCTGAAGATCTTTTTATAAACATCTCAGATACAGTCACTTTCTCACCGGTGTATGTGGCTTCTCTGTGTCTCTTCTACAAATACTTTCATGGCTTCAGCACCGATGAACTTAGCTCTCCGGTACCCGCTATATATGGATTTACTCGAGCTACAAGATTAGCAACTAGGTTCTACCCTTTTATTGTAAAAACGCTAAATTTTAAACGCGAATTCTACTCTAATAGCTTCTTTTCTCGCACTTCCCGCTTGTGGAATTCCCTTCCGTTTACTTGCTTCCCCAACAGCTACAATTTCCAAGAATTTAAATGTAAAGTCATCAGTCATCTCCTATCTCACTAACTTGCATCCTTTCTCTTCTTCCTTCTCTTATCCACTTCCTGATACCCTCTATAACCTGTCACTCTTTCTTATAACTTTCCACCTATGTAGCCCCCTGCGCGCAACTGGCAGTAAACTACCTTATTTGGGGCGATATGATTATAAAAAAAATTCACTCCAAGTAAGGTAGGACCGCCGATACTGCATTGTAGGTTACAATAAAAGGAAAAAAAAACAAGGTACAGGTGATAAGAGAGGATGGGTATTTAAGAAATAGAGGACGTTGCATTTATACTTTTGGAGATTGTAGCTATTGGGATGTTGAAGAAAAGAAAAGAGATGGCTGGGAATCAAGTAAATAAAAGATGGCAATTGTCGTTGCATTTAAACTTTTGGAGATTGTAGCTATTGGGATGTTGAAGAAAAGAAAAGAGATGGCTGGGAATCAAGTAAATAAAAGATGGCAATTGTCGTTGCATTTATAATTTTGGAGATTGTAGCTATTGGGATGTTGAAGAAAAGAAAAGAGATGGCTGGGAATCAAGTAAATAAAAGATGGCAATTGACGTTGCATTTAAACTGTTGGAGATTGTAGCTATTGGGATGTTGAAGAAAAGAAAAGAGATGGCTGGGAATCAAGTAAATAAAAGATGGCAATTGTCGTTGCATTTATAATTTTGGAGATTGTAGCTATTGGGATGTTGAAGAAAAGAAAAGAGATGGCTGGGAATCAAGTAAATAAAAGATGGCAATTGTCGTTGCATTTAAACTTTTGGAAATTGTAGCCATCACAGAAGCGAATAAATGGACGGTCGTTCCATAGATGCGAGAAAAGAAACTGTTGGAGTAGAAGAATATAAGGCTTTTACTGAACATAAAGTGGGGTCAGTTTTATATTGTTATGAAGTAATAAACTGATCCCTCACTAATTACTACTTAATAATATAATACATAGCTTCCCCCTGTAGCTATGAGTCAAATAATAAAACAGATTAGGGTCTACCGCAGAATGTAATTGCTATCTACTGTGGAAAAATCTTCTCCCTTATTAGCCATGTCACATTGCTCCGGTGAGAGAGTGACTGTATCCGAGCTGCCAAGTCGGAATCGATCACATTACAGAATCTCCGTTGGATCTCGACAAGGACCCGTAGGGGGATAACAGGAGCACCCGACTAGAAATCACAGCAGTATTCAATGCACGGGCGGATGGAAAATTTATATATCTGCAAGATGGTTTCAGGCGGAACAAAAATTCCTGACCCTAAACAGAGATCCGACTTTTTTAGCAGCGGATTTAGCTATGGATTCTATATAGTCATTCCACTTGAGATCTGTTGTGAGAGTTAAGCCGAGGAGGCGCAATGTTTTACTTTCAGATAGGTTTTCTTATTTACGCGAAAGTGAATCAAACAAACACATCTTTAATTCGATCCCGTCTAACCGATTTATCTTTTAAAGACGCAAATCGTTCACGTACCTGCACATTAATGTACAATTGTTTAAATTTGCTTTAAGTCGAATATAAGACAATGGATCACAATCATGTTAAAAGCATCCATACAGTAAAGTGGGCCATTGTTTTTATTCCGGATTACACTTGCTGACTGCACTGAGAGCAAGGTCTAGATATAAAATATTAAAAGCAAAACACCCGCTATCGAAAAGTCGTTGTAATGAAGTAGATTACTTAAATAAATGTGAACAATTTCGGAATCATATGCCACTCAATCGGAAAGTAGGGAGTTCCGGATGTTGTCTTATGTAGTAAAAAATACAGATTTGCAGAAAGGAAGATGTTAAAAAGAGTTAACCGCTACTTTTTTTCCTTCCTTTCGCAAGAAAAATAATTGTTCCATATTTCTCTTTGTTTGTTGGCTTACTTCTAACTTTTTTTTAGATTTATGCGCCCTTAAGGAAGCGCGTGCAAACGTGTGTGTGTGAGTGGGCGCGTGAGTACGCATGCGTGCGTACGCAGAAATACACGGCGTTATATATATTGATCCGAGCGAATGATTTTGCTTTGGAATTAAACCTTAGCATAAAATTTCAATTTTTTTAATGATTTTTCTTTACAATTCCTTCAATATTTAAACACTGAGAATGCAGAAAATCTTTAACTATATATATATATATATATATATATATATATAGATAGATAGATAGATAGATAGATAGATATGAACAGACTGAGATAGATAGATAGATAGATAGATAGATAAAAAAACAGAATAAGGAAATACATCATGCCTTATAAAAAACTGCGGTGGCCTAATAATTGTGGCCGGTACGGTGTGTATATCTATCTATCTATCTATCTATCTATCTATCTATCTATCTATATATATATATATATATATATATATAAATACTACCAGACATAATTATTAGGCCATCCCAGAATTTAAAAGAAATGATGTATTTCATACTATTTTTAGTGGATAATTCTAAATGAAAATAGAATGGTTCTTTTGTTATTATTACTTTGCAAAATTTTACAAGGCAAGGAAGCAAAGTTGAACTCGTCTGAATCACCCTAAACTTCTTTCACTTTCTCATTAATGAAACTGCAATGTAGGTAATTATTAAGTATTTATAAATTAATTTGATGCACATGTTATTGTGCAGTATTAACAAAAAAAACATTCTATTTTCATTTACAGTTATTCACTTAACAATAAATACTAAAAGATAGAATAAAATTAATTTCTTTAAAACACTGGGGTGGCCTAATAATTATGGCCATTAGAATATATATATATATATAAAGTCTGGCCGGTATCTTTATATCTTCCTATTCTGTTTCTTATCTATCTAGGCATCTATCAGGGCATCTCGACGTGGTGTAGTGAGTTCGATTCGCACTGAATGCCCCATACATTCGGCTCCCAGCCAAATCTTGGCCACGCTAGGAAAATCATCTATCTATCTATCTATCTATCTCAGTATAAATTTGAGTGGTCGTCGTTTTCTTTCTCTCTTTAATCCTGATGATAGAGAGAGAGAGAGAGAGAGAGAGAGAGAGAAAGACACACATTTCCTTCATTCTCCCCACCCATTCATTCCAACCAAGCACATTCACTCACCCACCCACCCACCATCTATCTACCTACTGATGATTGATTCTAATCTTCATTGTATATCTATCTATCTATCTATCTATCTATCTATCTATCTATCTATCCCATTCCCATTTTATAGCTCTAGTTTTATTTGACTTCCTTTAGATTTTAAACACTCTCTTTTTCCATCCCATTCCTGTGGCCTTCCCTTCGTCGAAACTTCTCCATACTCGCTTTACCCTAGTGTAATTCAAAGAACCAATCGTAAAAATGTCGATCCTTACTGGATTCTACGCACGCGGTGCCATGTGCCAAACTAACCCTAACCTCTAACAACGACATATTCTTGTTGCTGCCGTTTAACTGATCAATTTCCTCCCTCAGATATTCTTAACCTTCCAACATCGAACGTTGTATAATCTATTTTCTGACTCAGACCCTCAACACGTGCCCGGCGTCTGCTAACCGTTCACGATTGGAAATCTGAATTCACTCTGTAATCATTCTCCCACTCATTTTCCTCCGCCCGTCGTCTCACTTTCTGTTTGTCAGTCTCGTTTCCTTCGCAGTAGTCTTTTGCAGTGACGCTCGTGATACAAGAATCGATGAAAGATTTTCTAACCAGTACGAAGCATTCAGTTCCTCACGATATATTGTTTGATTTGCTTCTACCATTTTCTATTTCTTTTCGTTTTTCATTCTCAAAGAATGTCACTCTATTGGTATCAACGTATTAACATTGAATCTATCTATCTATCTATCTATCTATCTATCTATCTATCTCAGTCAGTTCATATCTATCTATCTATCTATCTGTCTATCTATCTATCTATCTATCTATCTATCTATCTATCTCAGTCTGTTCTTATCTATCTCAGTCTGTTCTTATCTATCTGTCTATCTATCTATCTATCTATCTATCTATCTATCTATCTATCTATCTATCTCAGTCTGTTAATATCTATCTATCTATCTATCTATCTATCTATCTATCTATCTATCTATGCGGTAATCTATGTAATTTTCCACCTATATATGTTGTTTAATTTTTAATATATATCTACTATTCTATCGATAGCAATTGATATATCTATCTATCTATCTATCTATCTATCTATCTATCTATCAGTCTGTTAATATCTATCTATCTATCTATCTATCTATCTATCTATCTATCTATCTATCTATCTATCTATGCGGTAATCTATGTAATTTTCCACCTATATATGTTGTTTAATTTTTAATATATATCTACTATTCTATCGATAGCAATTGATATATCTATCTATCTATCTATCTATCTATCTATCTCAGTCTGTTCATATCTATCTATCTATCTATTTATCTATCTATGCGGTAATCTATGTAATTTTCCACCTATATATGTTGTTTAATTTTTAATATATATCTACTATTCTATCGATAGCAATTGATATATCTATCTATCTATCTATCTATCTATCTATCTATCTATCTATCTATCTATCTATCAGTCTGTTAATATCTATCTATCTATCTATCTATCTATCTATCTATCTGTTAATGTCTATCTATCTATCTATCTATCTATCTATCTATCTATCTGTCTGTTAATATCTATCTATCTTTCTGTCTGTTAATATCTATCTATCTATCTATCTATCTATCTATCTATCTATCTAGGGCTTATTATCTATCTATCTATCTATCTATCTATCTATCTATCTATCTATCCCTTTTCGACAGTCATAAATGCACATGTGCAATTCTCATCTGCATTCGTTCAAACTGAAACGAGTGATTTCAGACCGGATATTACGTCATCATAAAATGACATCATAGCGTCAGTGGAGCTTCCGACACAGTAGAAACAGGCTGCAGCTTCTGTTGAGAAGGAATTGTTAGGTTGGAGTTTCGAGCACAACTACCATTCAGCGTTTTCTGTGAATTTTGTCTCTGACGTTTCTTTTTTTTCAATGACTTACATATCATCTTTTGAAATTAGCAAAGTAACTGCACAAAAACAACACAACAAAACACAAAAACGAATTGGAAATTTTAGAGAAAATTTTCTGATTCTAATAATGAATATGTTTTCAGCCTATCTATCTATCTATCTATCTATCTATCTATCTATCTATCTATCTATCTATCTATCTCAGTTTTTTTTATCTATCTATCTATGTATCTATCTATGGCACGAATATATATATATATATATATATATATATATATATATATATATATAATATTTAATAAAGAATATACAAATTTATATCTATATATGCATACACACACACACATACATACACACACTCGCACACCCATATATATATATATATATATATATATATACTACCGGCCTTATTTATTAGGCCACCCCAGTGTTTAAAAAAAAGTATGTATTTCATACTATTTTTTAGTATTTATTGCCAAGTGAATGATTGTGAATGAAAATAGAAGGGTTCTTTTGTTAATACTGCACAATAACATTTGCATGAAATGAGTTTATAAATATTTAATAATTATCTATATTGCAGTTTCATCAATGAAAGAATTAAAAAAACTTAGGGTGATTCAGACTAGTTCATCTTTGCATCCTTGCCTTATAAAATTTTGTAAAATAATAATAACAAAAAAAAAAACATTCTGATTTTGTATTCCCTCCAAGAAGACATCTTCAGTGACCTAAAAACAGATCCCGTCTGTCTGCAGGATTTCACTGATATACCCTTGGGAATCATTTATGACCTGCGTTGCTTGCGAGACTTTGTGTTCTAATGTGTAAATTCTCACGAGACTTGATTTCTGAAAAATAAACCTTTTCTATTGATCCGGTATGAGTGTGTTCAACTGGGATTGTTATTTTATTTCCCGTCTATTTTTCTTTTGCCCTAGCTGTTTATTTCATGACGTCTTTATTTTTGCCAGAGTAATTTCATTTTAAAACCAAATTAAATTCTTGGCGTTCATAATTTATTTTTTCTATCTATTTGATCGTTTTTTTTTAAAGATCTATCCCATTGGCGTCAACAGAGTTTTTTTCTTTGATTCCTTATTAAGCTCTATACAGATATTGGCCGTTAGAACGACAGCGAAGACAGAAAGCGCAACGTTGGAAAACTGACTTGCATTTATAAAAAAAAACCGCCAGTGACTCATATCCACACACACACACACACACACACACACACACACACACACACACACACACACACAATATTTTTTCCAGGGTGTCACGGAAGGTGGCTGTATCACCTTAGCTACCGGACCTATGTTACCTCTGCTCAGTGGCGGATAGCGGGGGCAGGGTATCGCACGTACTTTCGCATGTTGTATGTAGAAAAACATTATCAGCCATATATCTATCTAATTACTTATATCAAAACCTAGAATGTGCGTGGTGGTGCAGTGGATATTGGGATAGTGGGAGTAAAAAAGAAGAAAAGCACTCAAGTCCATAACCGAAACAGCGGAAAGAACAGCTAATTGGTTATGGATCAAAAGAGAGGGTGCCTGGATTAGCTAAAATTCCCCGAAATTCTGCGTCTAAGTTAATGTCTCGGACGAGCTCATGTGCGGTTCGCCTCTAAATGGAAAGTGGTTCTGACTGTCGCCAATGGGAAGCATTTGCAGGGTTTCGTACCGGGCCTAAACGTAATTTTCCAGTGTCTGAAAGCGCTTATCGAGGGTGGGCCAGAAACTGATCATCTCTGGTCGGGTCGGCGCGGTGTGTTGGCTATAATGTTGAGAGACCCAAAACCCCCGATTGATCCTCGCGATGACATCACTGACGACACCCTCTAGCGCCCCCATGACGGTGCGTATGTTTGAAATATCAAATCCTAGAATGTGCGTGGTGGTGCAGTGGATGTACGCTAAAAAAGGGGGCAATCAGATAGCCGAGTACGAATTCCAGTTTCATTTTTATAAACATATCGTCCCAAGAAAGGCATTTTACTGCCACTGTTTTGCAGGGGGTTACATAGGAGGAAAGTTATGAGAAATAGTGACAGGTTATAGGGAGTGTCAGGAAGTGGATAAGAGAAGGATGAGAATACTAATGAGAGTGGAGTGGACAGAGAAAGGATCATGAGAGAAAGGACGCAGGTTAGTGAAATAGGAGATGACTATTGACTTTACATTTAAATTCTTAGAGATTGTAGGTGTCGGGGAAGCAAATAAATGGAAGGGAATTCCACAGGCAGGAAGTGCGAGAAAAGAAGCTAAGGGAGTAGAGTTTGCGTTTACAATTTTTTGGTTTCACAGTAAAAGAATGGGACCTAGTTGCTAATCTTGTGGCTCGAGTAAATTCATATACAGGGGGCACCAGTGAACTAAATTCATCGGAGCAGAAGCCGTGAAATTATTTGTAGAAGAGACACAGGGAAGCCACATTGCGCCGATGAGAAAGTGACTGTATCTGAGTTACACGCAAATACCCTTTAGAAAGAACATCTCTTTCCCCATTCATCTATGGGTTAAATAACAGGGACGATTGCGTTCTACATCCTTATATAGCAACCAGTCTACCGCAAAAGTAATGTCAATCGACTGCGGAAACATTTTCTGCCCAGTCTGTCATGTCTTTCTCGAGACATGATCACCCAAGCGTGTATCACTGATAGATATTGAAACCTAATCATCTGTTGACGATAAAAACATATGTCGCAAATCTAAACTTATTTATAAATGGAACTTTGTCTATGTGTGTGTGTATGTGTGTGTGTATGTGTGTTTGCCTGTCCGTTATCTATAGATCCCGAAACTGCTGAACCGATTTTCTTGAAATTTTACACAGTGCCTTGTAAAATTTTGCAAAATAATAATAACCATTCTATTTTCATTTGTCTATAAATACTAAAAATAGTATAAAATACATCATTTCTTTAAAAAAAACTGCGGTGGCCTAATAATTATGGCCGGTAATGCATAAATATATATATATATGTATATATATATATATATATATATATATATATATATACACTACCGTCCATAATTATTTGGCCACCCTATTTTTTTCATACTACTTTTAGTATTTAATACCAAGTGAATAATTGTAAATGAAAATCGAATGGTAAGTAATTTTTTGTTTTATTGTTTTGTCTTTTTTAATTCTTTGTTTTGTTGTCTTTTTCGTCATGTTTTGTTTTGTTTATTTTTTAGTCTTTTTGTTCTAATCTTTTTAGTATTTTCGTACATTTTTATGAGCTGAATACGACTCTTTAGAATGAAGTTTCCACCAACTCTTGCTGAGAAGAAACAATGAAAAACTCACGAGACACAAGTAGACGAACAAGCGAATTGATCGATTAATGTCTTGATCAATACATTTAGCATGATCGCCATACGGAAATATTATCGGCATTATCTCTGTGTTTCATATATATGGATTTTTTATAATAAAATACTTGGATTCATATATATATATATATATATATATATATATATATATATATATATATAATCATTTAATTGCTTAGATTTTGATTTTGTTCATAATAAAATTACACCAGTTGTACTAAAAGTGTTGAATACAGTTATATTGTAGATCTTTTGAATATTCTTCCTTTGTAAACGAGTTATTACGCAACCTAGGTGCTGTCTTCAGGCGATTTGCAATAACTGGTTTTACCGATATTTTTAAGAACGTTCAAGTTTCAAAATTTGAAGAATCTGTAATGTTTTCATTCATGGTTGTATGACCTTAATAGGTATTTTATGGTATGGTTGCACTAAGTAATAATTTTTATTCTTTCATTCAGTAATTCATTTTTTGGGGGAATAACATAATCGATAACTTTTCTTTCTGGCACTGTCTACATATTTTGCCAACGTTGTTAGACTTTTCTGCTTTCACTATACTCCACGTTATGTCTGGATCTTTTCCATAGGTGTGTGTGTGTGTGTGTGTGTGTGTGTGTGTGTGTGTGTGTGTGTGTGTGAATATAAGTGAATAATTGTAAATGAAAATAGAATGGTTCTTTTGTTAATATTGCGCAATAACATGTGCATTAAATGAATTTATAAATATTTAATAATTACCTGCCAATGGTTACCTATGAATAAGTGTTGGCAAAAAGTTACAGAAAGAAGAAAGATTTACATCATTTGTTTTTTAAATGTTATGGAGAAATAGGTACAAAGAATGAAGGAAAAGCGAGAAGATCGTCAAGTGTATATTTGATGAGAGTGGGGAGAGAGATAAAGAGAATATAAGATTGACTAAAAGGAATAGAGAATTGTTAATTGAAGTCAAAATGTTAAGAAAGACATAAGGGGGGGGGTCATTGAAATAAAGAAAAAAGAAAGGATTTAGCAATGTATTTGATATAGTCATTCCACTTGAGGTCCGCTGAAAGTGTGAGACCAAGGAGAAGTCTTAGAAATGATGGAAACAAAAAGAAAATTAATACTGAGCATCAGGGAAAGACAACTGAAATTCCTGGGACATGTAATGAGGAAAAAGGGCTTGGAGAACCTGATACTAACAGGCCAGATAGAGGCAAAAAGAGACAGGGGAAAGCAACGGATAACGTATTTGAAGGACCTAATCAGGTGGATGACGGAACGAGGTTACATGGTGTAACAGTAGAAGGCGTGCTAAGAGCTACCAGGGATAGGGAGACGTGGAAAGCTATAATCGCCTACGCCCTGAAAGCACAGGGCACATAGAAGTATATATATGCCAACTATTTATAAGAAATTATAATATGGATATAAAATGGGGGATCAATTCTATATTATAATCAGTATAAAAACTGATCCTTCATTTTATAGCCATGCTAGTTTCTATACATTTCTATTCTTGATTTATGGGCTTCAGCTAGTGGATGACAGAACGGGGTTTGGGTGGTGTAACAGGAGAAGGCGTGCTAAGAGCCACCAGGGATAGGGAGACGTGGAAAGCCATGATCGCCTACGTCCTGAAGGGACAGGGCACATAGAAGAAGAAGAAGATATATGCCAACTGTTTATTAGAAATTATAATGTGGATATAAAATGGGGGATAATTTCTATGCTATAAACAATATATAACCTGATCCCTCATTTTGTAGCCATGCTAGTTTCTTTTCATTTATATTCTAGATTTATGGTCTTGAGCTAGTGGATGGCAGAGCGGGGTTTGGATGGTGTAACAGGAGAAAGCCATGATCGCCTACTTCCTGAAGGGACAGAACAAACAGAAGAAGTTAAATATGTTAAATATTCCAAGCAACAAATGACGATTTACAAAGCAAAAGAATTATCGGAATGAATGAGGATGGGGGGGGGTAGAAGAAAAACGACGATACAAAATCTCAGAAATAGAACATCTTCTGAAAACGAATCAAACCAACCCAAATAAACCCAAACGAACAAAAAGTGTGAAAGAAGGAGACGACGAGATGACGAAAATAATAAATTCACTGAATGTTTCATATCAGGAATAAAAGACCGTGAAGCAAAATTCGAGAATAAGGAAAAAGCATAGGAGGAAGAAACACAACGACAGCAGTCTTGCCGAATTAAAAACTGAAATATTTAATCCATTTTCGTCCGTCGTCTTTGTTTTTGTTTTTTTTTATCTGGCCCTCTCTTTAAATGGATTACATTCTTCCTGTTTGCTCGTGTTCTCTAGCGACGTTCTAACGTTCTGCGCATGCGCACCCATACACTATCTTGGCCAATTCCAGGTTGTCTTTGTCTCGATGCTGGCTTTAATCTTCTGCTTTATCCGACTGCTTTCATTGTTTATTTCCGTTGTTAGTAAGGTTTATTTCGTTGACACATTCCATTAATATTGCCGAACTATTTGTAGTTAGTACAATTGCAGAATTCCAAGCCTCTATTGTACGGATCGTATAGGCAGGTTTTTATTCACTGTAATATTCGGATGTGCGTTGTGGCGTTGTAGATATCGGCTTGGAACGAGAAATCGGGGAGCCGAGTTCGAATTCAAGTTGAATCCATTGCATTCACTAACGCACAAATACTCTTGGGAAAGGTATTAATTCGTCTATTCCCTCCAGTTATGGGTTAAACAATAGGACAGATTGGGTTCTATAGCCTTAGCTGGGAACCAGTCTAACGCAGAAACTAATGGCAACCTACTGCAGGATAATAATCTTCTGCCCAGTCAGTCATGCCTCTCTCTTTCGAGACATGATCGTCCAAGCGTGTATCACGTATGGCACTTAACTGACTGAATATTCGGAGGTAGTTATTTATACATTGCGTATGAAAACCAGTGGCGTACGAAAATAGAATCAGCGAACAAAGTTCGAGATTCAGTTAAGACAGCCTACGTATATCTCAAATAATACCTTCAAGAAACGTTATTGTCATCAGTCAGTAAAGTGCCATGCGGGATACACGCTTGGGCGATCATGTCTCGAAAGAGACATGACTGACTGGGCAGAAGATTATCCTTCAGTAGGTTGCCATTACTTTCTTCGGTAGACTGGTTGCTAGCCAAGGCTATAGAACCCAATCTGTTCTGTTATTTGACTCATAGCCAGAGTGGGGAGAGATGCATTATATTATTATTAAATAGTAATTATCGGGGGATGATTATTACTTCATAACAATATAAAACTGATCCCTCACTATTATATTCAGTCAGTCAGTTAAGTGCCATACGTCATACAAGCTTGGATGATCCTGACTGACTGGGCAGAAGATTATCCTGCACTAGATTGCCATTGATTTCTGCGGTAGAATGGTTGCCAGCCAAGGCTACAGAACCCACTCTGTCCTATTATTTGACTCATAGCTAAAGGGAGAAAGAAATGTATTATATTATTATTAAATAGTAATTAGTTTATTAATTTATAACAATTTAAAACTGTTCCCCTATTTGATGTCTAGTAGAAGCCTAATCATGTTTTCAACTATTAGATTCAGTCAGTCAGTCACGTGCCATACGTGATACACGCTTGGGCGATCATGTCTCGAAAGAGACATGACGGACTAGGCAGAATATTATCCCGCAGTAGGTTGCCATTGATTTCTGCGGTAGAATTGTTGCCAGCCAAGGCTAGAGAACCCAATCTGTTTTGTTATTTTAGTTATTTAGTGGGAAGAGATGGATTAATACCCTTCCCAAGGGTATTTGCGCGGAAGTGAATGCAAGGAAAGCAACTGGAATTCGAACTCGTCTCCCCGATTTCTCGTTCCGAGCCGATATCCACTGCACCACACAGCACATCAGTCATAACGAAATGATGGTTAGAGTTAGAGTAAATGTTTACTGCCATCGGTACGTTGGACGAGCCATTTGTAGCGAAAAGCTGATACATCCATAGTCAACCTTGAAAAAGACCAATTAGTTAGAGAGTGTTGCCAATTGGTATTTGAATTGGCGGGCCTATTTTAGCATAAAATTCATATTAACTAAACCTGTGTAATCGAACGAACGGATGTTCTTTAATGCAAAACTATATTGATTAATACTTTTGAATAAATATATTTCGCTTAGAAAATGAAAGATTAAACGCGAGAACAAGCAAGAATTGAAAAGATTTTCCAAGTTCATTTCAAATATGACAATTCACAAACAGTGTCAACCGTAATTAATTATTTCTTTGATATTTCCTTCATTTAGCAATATCAGCCGTAATATTATCTCAAATCTTTATTACGAGATGTAAGCGTGTCAAACATTATGAATTGTTCAAAGCGTTTCTTTTCTGATGATTTAACTTATTGTTTTTATGTAGTTGGTTTTTGCTACAAATGAACCATTTTCAACTGCTATTAAATTTTGATTAGGATTTCATTCATTTTAATTGATGAAATATTATGTGCTGATTAGTCTGACACAAGAAAGCAAAATTAGTAACTTTGGGTTGCTTTATTTCCTTACGGTCATATCACGTTGAATACATCGGTTCTCGTTCGATCACCGAAGTTAAGCAGCGTTGAGCCTTAGATGGGTGACCGCTTGGGAATATCAGGTGCTGTAAGCGCTTAATGACGGTTGTGGCGCCGTGGATATCGGTCTCGGAATAAGAAATCGGTGAGCCGAGTTCGAATTCCAGTCACTTACGCGCTGGTACCCTTGGGAAAGGTATTAATCCGCCCTTCCCTCCAGTTATGAGTTAAATAACAAGGGTAGGGCTTGGGAACTTGCCCTTAAACAAATTCCGATGATTCTTTCTCCATCGGAGAGGAAGCCGGCTCAACCCGATTAGGGTGAATGCAGCTTGCATAGCATAGCTTTATTTGGGTAGACGAGAAAAAAAAACTACCGATAGTAGGCTTTTGAACAGATCGACTTCCGACAGAATAATAGATATAGAAACGGGTAAAAAATCTAATGTTTTTTCAGACCGTTGTGATGTTTTTTTTTTCATTTTTTTTTTCATTGTTTCACCCCAAGTAAGGCGGTAACGCCACTGATGCGCAGGGGGCTACATAAGAGTAAAATATTAGATCGAAGGAGAGTAAAGAGGAAGACGAACCAGTTAAAAATAAGCAAGAGAAGGATGGAAACAAAATGGCTAGAAATCAAGATAAGCGTACGACACTCTTGCCTAATATCAGTTCTTGTATATATTTTTAATCGTTTCACCCCATGCAAGGCGGTAAGGCTACTGATGCGCAGGGGGCTTCTTCTTCTAAGTGCCCTGTCCCTTCAGGACGTAGGCGATCATTGCTTTCCACGTTTCCCTATCCCTAGTGGCTCTGAACACGCCTTCTTCTGTTACATCATGCAATCCTCGTTCCTTCATCCACCTGATCAGGTCCTTCAAATACGTTATCCTTGTCTCATTTTCCCTCTATCTGGCCTGTTATTATCAGATTCTCTAAAGCCCTCCTTCCTCATTGCGTGTCCCAGAAACTTCAATCTCTTCCTGATGCTCAGTATTAATTTCCTTTTTGTTTCCATCATTTCAAAGACCTCATCATTGCTCACATTCTCAGTACATTATATTCGCAGCATCCTTCTGTAGAACCACATTTCATCTGCTTCATGTTTTTTCCTCATATTTGATGATATTGTCCAGTATTCGCTGCCATATTGAAGGACGGACAGCACGTAGCAATCCAGTACTCTCTTCCTTGTTTCTATCGAAATTGTCCTGTTTCTTAAAACTTTACTCAACTTCTGGAATGCTTCCTTCGCCATGCCAATTCGCTTTCCGATCTCTGTGTCGTACTTTCCGTTTTCTGTTATAACGTTTCCCAGGTGTTAAAATTTTTGTACCTGCTTGATTCTAGTATCCCCGACCTGTATTTGGCATATTGGGCTACATAGGAGTAAAAGATTAGATAGGAGGAGAGTAAAGAGAAAGACGAACCAGTTATAAGATGTATAAGAGAAATACAGACAAGAACCACTTTTCTGTTGCATTGTCTCTTCTTTACCTGTGAGGATATGACCAGGTGTCATGGTCATATGAAAGAACCGATATTATATAACAATTCTGAATTCATTTCTTTATTCCTAACGAAATTTTCCTGTTTTCTAATACTTTGCCTAGATTTTGGGTGTCATCTTTCGCTATTTCAATGCTGCTTCGGATTTTGGTGTCACATTCTTCTAATTTTTTAATAGGGATTTTCACGCACTACAAGGTCCACCTTATTGTATGAACGCAAGAAGTTGAAAGTTGTTTTGAAAGAAACGTAAAAAATTAACAAGTGAAACTCATGAGCTTATGCAAGAAGAATAACTGTTAAACTCAACCTTAAAGAAGTCAGAATTGTTGTAAATGGGGAAAAAATCCTACCTGAAGTCTGTTCTAAAATGCAGCAGTACTAGGCAACAAAATGACCGACTGGAACTCTTTCCCTACTATTTATTTTAATCGTTTCACCCCATGCAAGGCGGTAACGCCACTGATGCGCAGGGGGCTACATAAGAGAAAAGTATTAGATAGAAGGAGAGTAAAGAGAAAGACGAACCAGTTAGAGGGGTTGTCAGAGAAAGGAGTAAAAGAAGGATGGGAATACAGGTGCGATAACTGTTTCAAAGGTAGAGAGAAAGAAAAAGATATACATGGTGATGTAGAATGACTGATGCGCAGGGGGATACATAAGAGTAAAAGATTAGATAGGAGAAAAATAAAGAGAAAGATGAACCAATTATAGGGAGTGTCAGAGAAGGGAGCAAGAGAAAGATGGGGATACAGGTTTAAAGAAACTTGCAAAGGTAGAGAGAAAGGAAAAGCTATACAGAGCGATGTAGAAAGACTGATGCGCACGGGGCTACATAAGAGAAAAGGATTAAATAGAAGGAGTGAAAAGTGAAAGACGAACCAGTTACAGGGGGTGTCAGAGAAGGGAGCAAGAGAAGGATGGGAATGCAGGTGTGATGATAGTTGCAAAGGTAGAGAGAAAAGAAAAGATATAGAGGGTGATGTAGAAAGAACTGGAGTCAAGTGGTTAAGAGATGGGTATTGACATTGCATTTAAATTCCTGGAGGTTGCAAAGGCAGAGAGAAAGGAAAAGAACAAGATAGAACAAGATATACAGGGTGATGTAGAAAGGATTGGAGTCAACTGGATAAGAGATGGGTATTGACATTGCATTTAAATTCCTGGAGGTTGCAAAGGCGGAGAGAAAGAAAAAGAACAAGATAGAACAAGATATACAGGGTGATGTAGAAAGGATTGGAGTCAACTGGATAAGAGATGGGTATTGACATTGCATTTAAATTCCTGGTGGTTGTAGCTGCTGGGAAATCAAGTATAGCACGGACATTCGCAGGCGGAAAGTGCGAGAAAAGAAGCTGTTGGAGTAGAATTGCCGCCTGCATTTAGTTGATCTAACTGTAAATGGGTAGGATGTTGTTGGCAGTCTGGTTGCACGAGCAAATTCTTATGGCGGAGGCACCAGTGAGTTAAGTTCTTCGGAGCAGAAGCCATGAAAATATTTATAGAACAGACAGAGGAAAGCCACATCCCACCGGTGAGAAAATGGCTGGAATCGAGCTGCCAAGTCGGGACCTATCACATTACAGATTCTTCTTTGGAGCCTGTCGAGAACACTGAGATGAACAGCAGGAACGCCTGGCCATATATAAAAGCAGTATTCTATGCACGGATGGATGGTTGATTTGCATATGTGCAAGATGGATTCAGACAGAAAAAAACATCCTGTCCAGACACAGTGACCAAAACTTTCTAGCAGTTAAAAAAAGTACGCGGCAATTCGATTTGTTGTAGCTGTTTTAAAATTTAATCTATCGGTTGTATCTATAGGATATTTTGGAAAACAAGCGTTCTAATAAAATTATCATCCAAACGTAATGCAGATTTTATCGCAGGTACAATAAAATTTTCTTTGTAACTAACGCCTGAAGATGATACTTGAAAAGATCAAAAGTACTTGGGTTAGAAAAAACTACGAAGCCTTATTTTATGAATTTCATCTTAACACATTAACTGTTTATACAACTCGAAAAGATCAATATAAAAAAGTGTCACAATATGTGTGCATTATTCAATGAAACACACACACACACACACACACGCACACACATAAATGTAGTATATATATATATATATATATGTGTGTGTGTGTGTGTGTGTGTGTGTGTGTGTGTGTGTGTGTGTGTGTAGATAGATAGATAGATAGAAATAAAAAATCCACTATTTCTCTATCATTCTCCCTGAGTATATATTTTCATATCTATCTATCTATCTATCTATCTATGGATAAATAGAAAAATACGGATATATATATATATATATATATATATATATATATATATATATAGAGAGAGAGAGAGAGTGTGTGTGTGTGTTATTTATATATACCTTATTTCTTCTTTCTACCTTCCTTTTTTATTTTTTCCTATTTTTTTATTAAGTCTGGCCGTTATCTTTCTATCTCCTTTTTCTGTTTTTTGTTATCTATGTATGTATGTATGTATGTATGTATGTATGTATGTATGTATGTATGTATCTATCTATCTATCTATCTATCTATCTATCTCAGTCTGTTCTCTATCTATCTCAGTCTGTTCTCTATCTATCTATCTATCTATCTATCTATCTATCTATCTATCTATCTATGTAGAATTGTTTGTTAGCTACTGCCTCACAACAGAAAAAAAAACATATCAGCCTACGATCGTACTTTCGTCAAGCCTAGTAATCGTGGTTTACTTAGAAGAGGGGGGCAATGTACACGTTTCATAGCAAAAGCCGAGTCGCAATTATCTTTAACGATGAGCGTTCTTTGTGTTGGTTGCTTTTAAGTCGGATTCCAAAATAATTCGTTTTTATATTTATTTTACCTTTATTTCTGAACTTTTTCGTTTTCTTTCTGTCTTGTGCGCTTGTCAAGTTTTTGTTTGTATTTTAATTGCATATTGGACTTTTTATTCTTGATTTTCTTTTTGCATGATCGGTTTGGGTTCGATGGAGTCTTTTTTTATTGTTGTTGTTGTTGTTGCTTACTTTCTAATTGTGTTGTAAGTGGATTTATTTGCTCATACAGTTTATTTTTTGTTGCATCCTGACAAGTTGTTTTGAAGGCAGTCGATTTTGTCTAATTAGAAATAAGTTGCAGATTTTAGGGGGAAAAAAAACGTTCGGTCTAAGAAAAGATGAAAAGCAAAGAGAGACGCAGAACAGAGAAAAGAAGACGTTCTTAGCTTGAGTTGGTTCTAAATGAGTCGAAAAACAAATACCTTTGCAAAATGGAGAATGAGTAGGAGGTTGTATGGAGGAGGGTCTATGAGGAATGCTGAGAAATTCTGTGATGTAAGTAGTACCAACTGCAGACGAAAAGGAAGAACGTCATGACAAATTGGAGAAATTCTCAATTTTGACATTTCTAGTTGAATCGCTGCAATGAATGACGCGAAAATACCCTTGGGAAAGGTATTAATCCGTCTCTTCTCTCCAGCTGTGGTGTAAATAACAGGACAGATTGTTTTCTATAGCCATGGTTGGCAACCAGTCTACCGCATAACGCAATGACAACCTACTGCGGGATAATCTTCTGCCCAGTCAGTCATGTCTCTTTCGAGACATGATCGTTCAAAGAGTGTATCATGTATGGCACTTAAATGACTGACTGAATATAATAATTAAAAATATAATTAAGGCTTCTACTGGGCAACTAGTGGGTATCAGTTTTATATTGTTATGAAGTAATAATTTGATCCCTTACTAATTACTACTTAATAATATATCTCTTCCTTTCTAGCTATGAGTCAAAGCCTTGGTTGGCAACTAGTCTACCACAGAAAGCAATGGCAACCTACTGCGGGATAATCTTCTGCTCAGTCAGTCATGTCTCTTTCGAGACATGATCGTTCAAAGCGTGTATCATGCATGGCACTTAAATGACTGACTGAATATAACAATTGAAAACATGATTAAGGCTTCTACTGGGCATAAAGTGATGGATCAGTTTCATATTGTTATGAAGTAATAAACTGATCCCCTACTAATTACTGAATAATATAATACATTTCTTTCCCCTCTAGCTAGAACGTGTAGGCAACCTACTGTGGGGAAATCTTGAGTTCAGTTAGTCATGTTTCTTTCAAGACATGATCATCCAAGCGGGTATCACGTATGACACTTAACTGACTGATATAGTTTTCGGTTTAAAAGGCTTACAGAATCAGCATTGTAATTTACGAGAAAAATTACATTTTATTTACATCGCAAGCAAAAATATATATAAATCCACACACACACACACACACACACACACACACATATATATATATATATATATATATATATATATATATATATATAAGGTATAACAAATATTCTTTTACAAATTTTGGTGCCCGGTTCTCCACACTAACAGAAGAAACACTAACAGCAAATCCTTCGTTTTTGACTTATCAAGTTCAAAGTATAGGGTCAATGTTATTTAATGTACAGTCCAAGTTACAATCCCAAACACTTATTACCATAGTTTGTGATGATACGGATCCTGTCTCGGCAAGGCGACGATAAACGGCAGCAACGGTTGGATAACTCGGATGCCTTAGGTCTGGAAACCTAATCTGATACAGCCGTGCGGACTCGCGTCTATTACCATTCATCCGGCCGTATGTAAAAATCATCTCTACCTGCACACGATATGAATACACTGCCACTGTTAAACGGGACAATTCTCACTGCTACACGTTAAGCGTTTAAGACAGACGATCTACGAATATACACAAATGACAAATGTACCCTTATCTACGCGGAAACACTACGCCATCAACCATATACTGTTTTCAAATTTGTAAAAGTATTTTTACTACACCCTATATATATATATATATATATATATATATATATATATAACATATATATATATATATATATATATATATATATATATACTGTAATGGTTGTTACAATGTTTTTAAATTTATAGTATCACTACACAAAAAATGTTTCATGTTTCGAAGCCAGCCCATTATGTTTTGGCTTCATCCTCAGAAATAAGAATTACCAACACAAATAAACGGTCTTTTCAACTAGAAAATTCTCATTTCTAAAAAAAAATCACCTGAGGATGAAGCCAAAACATAATGGGCTGGCTTCGAAACATGAGCAATTTTTTGTGTAGTGATACTATGAATTTAAAAATATTGTAACAACCATTACAGTATAACGCTCTACATTTGTATCGAGCACTCTTTATAAAAGTAAATGCATGAACAAAAGGTAAATAAAACTACGAGTTCAACAACTTAGTTACAACTTTATATACATATATATATATATATATATATATGTGTGTGTGTGTGTGTGTCTGTGTGTGTGTCTGTGTGTGTGTGTGTAAAAATATACTTAGTTATGATCTGAGATTAAGGACAGGATGGTTAAATAAAATAAAGACAAGAGGAAAACTGGATTTAAACCGCCTACGCGTTTCGTCCTGTGATTTTATCAAGGCAAAAAAGACGAAATGAGCTTTATTTCAAATTACGTATCTATAAACAAACAGGATTGGCAACTATAAAAAACGCTTACAAATCATTCAAAAAGATTAACAGAATATTTTAGTTTTAAAACTCCTCCATGTGCAATGTCACGAGATGTTAAAATGATGGGAATTCAACCGTTTTTCTTGGATTTTTTATTATGTATATTAGTTTGTTTCAGAATCAGTTCCATAAGCAAAGGTGAGATTGGGAAAAACAGGGCGCAAATTGATATTTGATATTGACATTGCACTACACATGAAGGAGTTCTAAAACTAAAATATTCTGTTAATTTTTTTTTAAACATGCGGACCTCCATAATTCCGGTTGCAGTTGAAGTTCTTGGATTGGCTGGAAAAGGTTCCTATAGACTCATTGAAGGAGTTCCTGATTGCCTTTACCTTAAAGAAATACACAAAGACTGTCCTCATAATTACAACTCGCACGTTAAAAAGAGCTTTATATATATATATATATATATATATATATATATATATATATATATATATATATATATATATATATATATATATATATATATATATATATATGTGTGTGTGTGTGAGATGTTAGATATTATTGTTTTATTTTACAAAAATGATCACGTATCATGAAGATAATTTTGACCTAAGGCCTCTGATCGAACCCGGAAGATAACGTGTATACAACAGAAATCAGAGGAAATAGAAGGACTACTTTTACTACTACCACTACTACTACTACTACTACTACTACTACTAATAATAATAATAATAATAATAATAAGAAGAAGAAGAAGAAGAAGAAGAAGAAGTAGGACATAGCTAATAAAAAGAATATTGTCACGAAAATAAAATATGTTGGACGAGGAAAAAAAGAAAGTAGGAATTAAAAAAAGCAAGAAAAAGTATCATTATATAAAATATGAGAAGAAGAAGAAGAAGAAGAAGAAGAAGAAGAAGAAGAAGAAGAAGAAGAAACTAGGAAGTTGTGACGAAAAAGTTAGTAAAAATGTTGACAAAAAAGAAAAAAAAAGAAAGAAAGAATTGATTTTTGTTTCAAAACACGAACAAGAAAGATGAAAAATTCTGGTGAAAAAACTGACTAAAAATAGACAAGTTTTTCAAGAAAGCCTAAAAGTTTGATAGGAAAAAGCAAAACGGATAAGGAAGAAAATGACAAAAACAAGCAAACTTATGCAAACTACAAAATGAAACAATAAAATAATACCGGATGTTGTGGATTCCGGGTGAGGAACCGCACAAAATAATGAACAACAAAAACAGATATGGATCTAGAAAAGTACGTTATATTGAACGTAATATACATACTTGAACGCAGGTTAGTAAATCCAGAAATACTATTAGTAAGAAATAAATATATACAAGCCTTGAAGTGAAGTCATTAGAAATAGTATATCAATGTAGATTATTCTAGCTTTGTGGAGTTCAGGGCTATTCTGACTTCTGATGCGGTAGTCTCTGGGTAACTTCGGTATCTCTCGGTAACTTACGTATCAGTTCCGATACTCTCCGATGACTGTAACGGATCTCTACGAATACTCTCTCTCTCTACTCTATGGCAGCAACGGTATTTACCAGCCTTCCTACGCAAGGTATTTTTTTTGTCGGTCTTCCCGGCCATATAGCCAGGCCAAATATATCTGTCTACTTTCCCCAGTCGTGATTCTATCCTTCGGCGGAACCACGACTGTGTTAGTGCTCTCTGCTCGGAAGCAGAGAGCTGATAGCGTCATAGTAGCAAAGCCAACTGCTGTTCTTCCTATGGCAGGAGTATATATATACTCAGTCAAGTCCATTATCATGTACAAAGGGGAGATCCCACAATACGAGACATAAAATATAAACATAAAATGATAGGAAGTTTACTAATCTAGAAGATGTCCCATAAGTTTCAATACATATCGTTATTAGCATGTTATTTTTTTACATTTGTTGTAATGGAAGAACCTGTCTCCCACTAGCAATGGACTGCCATCCATATAAATACACCACGCATTAGATTACGAGCGAGCTGATGACCGGAAGACGACCAGGAATGGACGGAAGTATTCTACGCTCCATTTTGGTACATAGTGACTATTGTGTGGACTCTTAATATTTGTACCTTAGTACAATAAACCTTATTGTTCATTTAATCGTGTTTTACTTAGTCTTTACCACTCGGACTAACCACTCATTTGTTTGTATCGTATTTTCACGACATAACAATATTACAGATTCGTTAAAAGATGTGTTTGAGTAAAGAGAAACGACCTGAAATTATCCTGGAGGCCGGTTCAGGAAACAGTCGCATGGTTGCAAATGCATTAAAAGAAAACATGGAAACATCACACACGACACTGGCAAAACTTACTAGAAATTAAAAAAAACAGGAACCGTTGCAGATCAAGCGAGATAACTACGGCCACCAATGAAGGTTCAACAACTACGACACTCTCAGCGCTTACACGAAGTCCCCCAAAAAGTTTATGACGATTGTCAGCAGAAACTGATTTCAACAAATTGATACAAAAATACAAAACATAAACTATCTCAGTCTGTGAAACAAATAAAAATGATTTTTCATATTGTTGTGGATCCTGGGAATGGGACCTACACAAATAAATGAACAACGACCAGTAATTGAAATAGAAAATAAGTGTATTAACGTAAGGATATAGACTTGAATGAAGATTAGTAGTCCTGGTGTTGTGGATCCCGGGAATGGGACCCGCGCAAATAAATGAACAACGACCAGTAATTGAAATAGAAAATAAGTGTATTAACGTAAGGATACAGACTTGAATGAAAATTAGTAGTCCTGGTGTTGTGGATCCCGGGAATGAGACCCGCAAAAATAAATGAACAACGACCAGTAATTGAGATAAAAATTAAGTGTATTAACGTAAGGATACAGACTTGAATGAGTTTAGTAGTCCAGATGAAGATTGGTAGTCTAGGAATGCTTGTTAGTAAAATGTATATGAACAAGTCTCTGGAAGGGAAGGCGTAGTATATTGAGTATGTCCGCGTCGGAAGCTGACAGGTACTGCGTAATTATCTCGATGAGTGAAGCACAGAGCTACTATGAACTACTGTGTTCTGGCTGCCAATCTCTCTCTGGACTCTCGTATTCTCCCGTTAATTCTCTGTGACAACGCTGTATTCAGTATTTATTTGCCTTTCCACTAGGGCAAAATGTGGCACAAGGCCTTTTTGACGTGGGTTCTACAGGTCATATAGCCCAGCCAAAAATACCTGCCTAATTTCCCCAGTCGTGACTCTACCCTTCGGCGGAGCCACGGCTGGGTTAATGTTCTCCGCCCGAAGGCAGAGAGCTGACAGTGTCAATGGAATTACCGCGAGAAAACGCGGTATTCTGGTATTTATTTACCCTACTAGGGCAAAATGCGGCACAAGGCTTTTTTAAATGTGGGTCGTCCGTGCCATATCGCCCAGTCAAAGATTTCTGTCTACTTTTGCCCAGTCGTGACTCTACCCTTCATGACTGGGTTAATTCTCTCTGCCCGAAGGCAGAGAGCTGACAGTGTCAATGGAACTACCGTCTCGCTTCTATAGCAGTAGTATAAGTATACTCTGGACGAGTCTATTTTTAAGAAAAGGGAGAACTCCACAACACATATAAAAAGTTAATTTTTTCCATGTATGGAAATTTATAGCACATCCTCTATTTATTTTCCTGCAACGCTAGTCTACTTTTAAATACTTAAGTTCAAATCTTAGGCTCGAGACCCACTCAGTCTAGAGGTAAGTAGAGGCGGTCGATTATGAGTATAAGGTTAGAGATAACGATTGACGTTTTGAAGAATTTTATATTTTCATAATCAGATAAGCAAGGGTGTTGGAGTGAGCCTGTTCCACAAAGAAAAACTTTTAATGGAACTTTCAGTTTACAATTGGAATACGTAGGGAATGGTTATATTACGTGGATGTGGTATAATGTGTTCTATCAGTAAATTATGCTTTCTGCATTCTCCCTTGAAACAGGGGTGATTATAATTCATGCACTTGGAAGCTCTATGAATTGTTTCACTGCTAAACAATGAAAAACACCCAGTGTTTATAGTCATACTAGACTGTTTTACACATAAGGTTGATATATGCTGCTTCATCCAATCTTCAACTCTTCAGCGGTGTTTCTTATCAGTTATCTGAACCTAAACTCTTATCTGAATATATCTTAATATGTTTATCAAAGTTGCGTTACGTGTGTTTGTAATTTAACTTATCTAATTGGTGACATGTATTTATAATTTCGAAATAATAAAAATGATAATCTCCATGAATCAATAATAACTGTACAATTAGCAGTGTATCAACGAAATCAATCTGGCGATATATACAATTTGAAAACATTCCAAGTAAAACTCTAACAGGAATTCATTGAGAGCAAGAGTAATTGCAACAATATCAACAAAAGTCTCACGCCAAATAAGAAAGTGAAAGTGAAAGTGAAAGTGAAAGTGAAAGTTCTTGCTAAAAATGTCCTTAGGGCATTTCAAATGAACTTTATTCAGATTGATGCAGCTAAAGACAATTGCATATTTTAATTCTGGGCACACACCATTCATCTTCAATTTCAGTTTGCTTTCTCAAGCGTTTGCCTTCTTTTTTCCTTTTTGTTTATCGTTTATTATCGTTTCCGGCAACGTTTCTACTCTCGTGTTAGCTCGGCGGTCAAACGAAAGTTGAAGAATTGATTACTTCGTAGCCAATTTGGTACAGGCAATGTGCTTTTCTCTTTCAATTTATTGCCGTCTTTCTCCAAAGCGCTTTCCGTGGTTTCATAAGAAAACGCAGCCTCTCTCGAAAGAACATATTCACTACACAATGTTAGCTGATTTTAATAACAGACAACCAAGTGTTAGTAACTGAAATTTATTTTAATATTAATAGTATAACAATACATCTTCTGTTTACCTTGATTAAAAAAATGTTTTAAAAAGGTTATCTAATTTGAAAATGGATGTGCGTTGTGGTATAGTGGATATCGGCTCGGAACGAGAAACCGAGGAGCCGAGTTCGAATTCCAGTTAAATCCATTTTATTCACTTACGCGCAAATACCCTTGGGAAAGGTATTAATACGTCTCTTCCTTCCAGTTATGGGTTAAATAGCAGGACAGATTGGGTTCTATAGCCTTGGTCAGAAACCAGTCTACCGCAGAAAGCAATGATAACCTACTGTGGGATAATCTTCTGCCCAGTCAGTCATGTCCCTTTCGAGACATGATCGCCCAAGCGTGTATCACGTATGGCACTTAACTCACTGACTGAATAGTTGGAAACATAATTAAAACTTCTACTGGACATAAAGTGGGGGATTAGTTTTCTATTGTTATAAAGTAATAAACTGATCCCCCATTTATTACTACTTAATAATATAATACAACTCTTCTCCCTCTAGCTATGACTCAAATAACAGGACAGATTCGGCTCTATAGCTTTGGTCAGCAACCAGTCTACCGCAGAAAGCAATGGCAAACTACTGCGGGATAATCTTCTGCCCAGTCAGTCATGTCTCTTTCGAGACATGATCACCCAAGCGTGTATCACGTATGGCACTTAACTGAATGACTGAATTTGAAAATGAATACTGATGATTTACGGTTTCATCATCACTAATAATAATAAGCCACAAATTGTATCTTTTGAAGCTGCTATCATCTGAATTTTTAGTATTCAGACAAATAGCGAAATTCATAAATGGACTAAATATAATTGGAAAGAAATTATACTGAAACATGTTTTCTGGTTGATGTTGTATCCTCAGCCGACAAAAACACTTCTTTGAAAATGTTTCAGAAACTAAATTAATATAAGGACATTTTTCGTTTGACATTCTAGTATCTTTTAATCAATTTAATCCAAGAAGGTAATATTAGTAAGATGCAAGGGACTCCTCAGAGTGAAAGAGAAAACAGAGGAAACGGGGAAGCCAATAACAGTATAAATTTTAGATTTTAGAAGTATAGAGTTGAAGTAGATTTTAGAAGAAACAGTAAGATCAATCCTAAACAGAATACAAGGGATAAACCACTCCTCCTGTTCAAATGACCGGGGATGAGTGGAAACCGTGTGATAGGCGACGAAATGAAATCCGAAGACGTACTGGGATAGTGAATGATACCTTCCAGAAGCTAAGGAAAGTATTAGCAGAACATCTCGTTAGAAACAAAGTAAACAAAACCCACTAAACTGTGATGCAATATCAATCAATTTTTATGACAATGAATGTTGGACAGTCTACTGAGAGGACACTTGAAGCAGCAGAAATGTGATTCTACAGGAGGATGATGAGGATACCATGGTCAGAAAATGCGAGCATCAACGACATTTAAGAGAATATGGAAACAAAAAGGAAACTGATTTTTGAGTCTTGTTGAAATTTTTCCGGCATATGATGAGGAAAGAAGTATTGGAATATTTGATACTAACAGGGGGGAGACTTGACCAAATGGTTGGCTGAATTACTAATGACTTTTTCTGCTTTGTTTTCTACTCATTGCATTTCTGACCCATCTCGATTTTCTAATTTTATTAGAATTTATGAATTGTGCTCTGAGATAAAATTTTTGTTGTTCTTTGACATTGTTAGGCTGGACACAAACATCCCCTTTCAAAATAACATACAACTTTGTAACGATGTTATTTATATAAGTAAATTCAGTTCCACTTTATTTCAGGAAAATTTGTTTTGAAGTTTATGCATATAGTAAAATGATGGGGTGAATTTTGCTTTAATAATGCTATGTATTCCCAAGTTAATGGGGTTTCGACAGGTAGTCTCCTATAGTTGGCATTAGCTAATATTTTTATTTGTTTTCATGAAAACCTTTTATTTGAAAAATACAGTAAACTCTATGTTTATTTACGTTACCTTCATGGCACTCTTTAAATATTTGATTCTATCAACAAATCTACGGCTTTTCATACTAAACTCAATTTCCTTCATCAGTATCTGCAATTTACTACACAAGTGGAAATAATTGTACCTTTTATTTTTTGGGCGTACTGCTTGAAAGTAAAGGATGTTCATTCATTACAAGCATTTATCATGAAACTGCGTCCACAGGTTTGTACAATGACCGGAGTTCTTTTGTTGCTAGGTCCCATAAGATGAACCTGATATTTCCCTTAGTATATCACGCATCAATGATTCCTTCTCCCTGTACAATAATTGGAGATCATTTATCATATTTTAAGTGACAAAAGATATCCTAGGACTGTCGTAAAATGCATACGATTGAGCGTAAAGAACAGGTAATTTTTTTTCTGCATATTTGAAATTATCGAGGCTATCTAGGAAGAATCCAACGTTCGCTGACAAAGTGTCGGCTTGCATTACATCAGATTTTTCGACTGTCAGATTAGGCGTTGTTTTCTGGACTAATTCGGTGTTTCTCTCTTTTGTCAAAAAAGATTTGTCTCACTTTTAAAGCAGTTCAATTGTGTAGAAATTTAAATGTCGGCATGACGCTGAAACATTGGACGAACCAATCAAAGACTGGAAATCTAATTTTGTCGGCATTTTCCTGACCATATTTGTTCAATTTGATTCACTCATGGAGGATGACTCTGTCCTCGAATGATTCGGTCATAGGCCAGAACTTGTTTGACAACCAGGATTAAGTAAATATGCGAACGATTCTTTCACAGTTTTGAACAGAGACCGGTCAACTCATCATTTACGTTTGCTTGGAGCGGTTCATGTAAAGTTACATCAACCGGGTCTATGTTAACATAAGAAGCATTTTATCGGCTTCCTTTGTTTTTTTTGCAGGATCGTTTGTAATTTTGGTTTCGTTTTTATACTCATATGGAACATTTATTATTTTATTCTTAAATTAATTTATTAATATATTTTTAATAGTATTCCATAGTTTTCCCTCCTCATTTAATTCTTCATTTATGCTAGAATTGTCTTTTTTTATCATGATAATTTGCGCCATCGTTTTCCTTCTGGTGAAGTTTTGTCCAAAAGGAATTCTAAAAAAAATATTACTTCGTGCTTTTTCAGATTAGTATATATATATATATATATATATATATATATATATATATATATATTCTATTTGTAAACGAGTTATTACGTGACCTAGGTTTCTACCATGAGTGGTGTCTTCAGGCGATTTTCAATGACTGATTTTACCGTTTAACGTTTTTTTTTAAAGAACGCTTACGTAAAGGTGTTTTTTTTTTAACTCTCTCGTAGCAGGGAAATTTTGAACGCGCAAACTTTAAAATTACAATTTTTAAAATTTTCATCGATGAAAACGCCATAATTTCTTGTAATCTTAAAAATTACGCGTTCAAAAATTCCTTGCCACGTGAGCGTTCATAAAAACACCGCTACGCGAGCATTCTTAAAAAAACGGTAAACGGTAAAATCAGTTATTGAAAATCGCCTGAAGACACCACTCATGGTAGAAACCTAGGTCGCGTAATAACTCATTTATAACTGGAAAATATTCAAAAGTTATACACTATAATTGTATTGAACAGTTTTTAATACAAATGTGCACTGGTCTAAACTTATTATGACATTATGACCAGAAACTAAGTAATTAAACGATATATATATATATATATATATATATATATATATATATATATATATATATAAAGAAAAACTCATCACATCTAAGATGGCTATAAACTATAATTTAATTCGACGGATGTATCAAAATATCTCTTCAGATCCGGATTTAGTCAAGTTTTTTATTATGTATGACATATTGCTCTGGATATTAATCGTTGAGCTCTCTATACGAGTGTATCTTTAAATATTTTATATTAAATAGATCTTTTGGGGTTATGGATTCCCTATCTATCTATCTATCTATCTATCTATCTATCTATCTATCTATCCGAGTGAATAAAGAACATATAAAGTGTTAACAGCGTTCAAAACATTACTTTAAAAGAGTGCTCAATATAGAAATAGAGCTATGAATATTCATTATAAGTTATAGTTTAAAACAATATTTGTTTATTTTAAGTTATAGTTGAATTTGTACCGTAATTATTTCGTTAAATGTAATATTTAGTATACACATGACTAGGACTTCTCTTTTTTAAACAGTAGAAATGTGTCTGAAAAGCTTAATGTGAGAAATGTCCTCTCACGTAGATTTCTATCATGTAGGATTGTAACCTGTGTTATATGCAAAAAGACATTTACTCCAGACTTTCTATTTTGGGAACTTTCGGTTGTCCTGGGGTCTTCCGGTAATGGCTTTCTGTTAATAAAAACATTTTTAAACTACTCCCATGTCTATCTCCTTTTTATACCAGTTCCTAAGGGTATCGTAACCTCTTCTCTACCATGTCAACAAGGATTATTTGCCTACACGGCAAGACCAAATTATCTCATAAATATAACACTCCCAACTAGATTAATAAGATGTATCTCAACTTTGTCATAACAACGTGTGAACGAATATAGAACAACCTGTAGAGTTTTAATAAGTAAAAACATGTACATATATGTATGTGCTTGTGGAGACAAACTTAAAAAATATATTCAATACGTATCTTTCAAAATGTATTTATGTCTTTAATATGATTTGATATACAATATACAAATGAGTAAATATAGAAATATAAATTCATACATAAA
Source organism: Ascarosepion bandense (assembly GCA_037127315.1). NCBI lineage: Eukaryota > Metazoa > Mollusca > Cephalopoda > Sepiida > Sepiidae > Ascarosepion > Ascarosepion bandense. The sequence goes on from JBBBDQ010001423.1 coordinate 770,262, forward strand.
TATATATTGCAGTCTTAGCAATTTGACATTATCTGCAGCAACAATGACATATATATATATATATATATATATATATATATATATATATATATATATATGTATATATATAGATGCATTTCTCTGGTCTTAGGCATGCGGAAAATACATCTTTATGTCCACCTCTGTTTTCTGGTATCTATATCGGCTGCGATCAAAATTAAACGTTTTGTTTTTTCACGATTAGAAAATTGATTAAAGATGAGATGAATTTATCGAGGATAGATCTTCATCTTTTTAAAATAACATTTTTGCAGACATAACATCGATTAAGGTTTCTTTTATAAATAACATTATGTCTGTTATGGCTCTGAATAACAATAACAATAATCATATTACAGTTTGTTAATTATAATATTATATAATTTAAATGAATTTTTATATTTAGAAATATATATTGGTAGTATTTTATGAATTTTTATATTTTAAAAAAATTGATACTGGTTTTTTAAATTATTATATTTGGTAATATTTAAAATGTTTTTAAGTTATATTTAGTGATACTGAGTATATTTTTACAAATTTTCATATTTTCGAATAATAATAGTGTTTCTTAAATTAGCATATTTGGTAATATTGATGTTTTTATAAATTATTATTATTTTGTATTATTTATAGTATTCTTATATATTATAATTGTTGTTAATGAATAAAGATCGGTTAGTGATATTACAAGGTCGAATTAATAAGTTGAAATAATGATTATTTTAAATGCTTACATTGTGATAAACACAAATGGAATTCATTTTAGTGTAGCGGTTACTGTCGGTTTTAGTTTAGTCTGGCACAAGGCATTAAGTTACCCCGTAAAATAATCAACGAAAAATATTGCTAATCATTTTTCTACATGTTGAGGCACACTATTAAGTTTCTTCATTGATTGTCGGCACTACAAAAAATATTACTAAAAATAACTGTCCTCGTGCCAGACTTGTTATGACAACGACTGTAAATAGTGCTGGTCTTCTCCTTAAGTGGGATCTCGCCCTGACTCTTGCATTTCGTCTTCTCGTGCTGCGAGATTTGTGACGGTAACACATTCTTCTCTTTGCAAATGATATAATCACTCTTTTTCGTGGTCTTCGCCGCCGTCTTCTTCGTCGCCTTATTCGGTATCTCATCAACAATATTATTATTATTATTATTATTATTGTTGCAAATAATACCAGTAACGTTATTATTATTATTATGAGCAGCATTGTGAATGTTCTTATAACTGAAATGGCAGAAAGCCTTAACTGGCTCATAAAATGCATATTAATTTCTACAATTATATTTACTATTAATATAATAACAATTATCATCATTAAAGATGTCACCGACATTTTAGTTCTTAAAATTACCCCTGTCTACTGATTTTACATTTGAATTAAATATATTTTGACTGCGAGTGTTCCTTTATACAATTCTTATGAAAAAGAATAAACATTTTATGTCTACTATTTTATTAGTCTTTTCTTTTTTCAAATATGCGAATAGCGTTTCACAAATGTGACTTATTTATAAAATAAAACACCCAGATTCATTTTATGTAGTCGGACCTTTCAACTCACATGTGTCATCGTCAGGTTTTTAAAAGCAAAAGAAAGGAAATATGCCTTTTAAGCAGTATATTGTTCTTAAAATGTCCTTAGTCCTTTGAAAGATGAATCCATTTTAACGGAACGCTCCAAGTGACATGGCGGCAAATTGTATAAAAAAACGTGTAATAATTTCTTTTATATGTATAAACGAAGGTTCAAGCTGTATTTATTTATATTTATGAATGGTTGTATAAACTGAATGTCAATTGATTTAATGATTTCTAGTCGTTTTTGTTTTCAGGAGTATTCAGGAGTATTCAGGTGTATTCACATTAGAAAGTGTCTGTTTTATATTATTATAATTCTCATAGTGTTTAATAATTTTCTATTCTGCTTAAAGCACTTAAATATCTGATATTACATTTAATATTTCCACTTAATCTTTCTTTCAATTTCGTGGAACATTATATATAGTGCTTTGCAAAGGGATTAATGATTTTATTATTATTATTATATTATTTATATTAACATTATGCTATTTATATTGTTATTATATTATTAATATATTATTTATATTATTATTATATTATTTATATTATTACTATATTATTTATATTAATATTATAATATTTATATTATTATTATTATATTATTAGTATCATATTATTTATATTATTATTATATTATTTATATCATTATTATGTTATTTATATTGTTATTATATTGTTAATATATTATTTATATTATTATTATTATATTATTTATATTGTTATTATATTATTAATATATTATTTATATTAGTATTATATTATTTATATTATCATATTATTTATACTATTATTTATATTATTATTATATTATTTATATTATTATTATATTATTTATATCATTATTATATTATTTATATTAATATTATAATATTTATATTATTATTATATTATTAGTATTATATTATTTATATTATTGTTATATTATTTATATCATTATTATGTTATTTATATTGTTATTATATTGTTAATATATTATTTATATTATTATATTATTTATATTATTATATTATTCATATTATTATTTTTATTATTATTATTATTATTATTATTATTATTATTATTTATTAATAAATTTAATTTACTTTTTTATTTTCCTTGCCCATTTAACATTGTTTATATTGCTTAATATTTACTATCCGATGATTATCCGAAGGTAGTGTGTTTTACAGTGGTTTACGCTAGAGAAAGTCAATACAAGACACCAGCATTCACGTCAAAGTACATCCTTATATTAAGAAAAGTTACTGTCTGGATGTGACAGATGTTCTCTTGACTTTCGAATTATTTCACCTCATCATCTCATCGCCTGAAAGCAGTCGATAACGAAAGGGTACGCAAATCGACTCCCTATTCTCTCTTATCTGGCCGAGTAACGCTATTTTTAGTTCAATTGAGACTCGTTAAATATTCCCACTGAGACAATACAATCCTCTTCGGACGGAGTTTTGTTTAAGACGTTTAATTTTGTGGGTTTCTTGTTAGAAGTTGGTGGTCCGCTCGAATCGAAATCCAATAAAATACTCATTTTTTTTGTCTTTTGTACAGCATGGTTTTTACTCTTATGCATTTAAAACTAAATTGTTTGAACAGTTCCATAGACATCGCTGCTCCACATTGTCATGTGTACGGTTTTTCTTCTTTCTGGGCGTTCTTTCGCTGTTATTTAATTTAATCTCCAGATTAAAAATATTTAAAATGAATCAATCACTTTTAAAGTAAGAAAACGATGGGAATGTTTTTCCGAGATATATTGATTTTGTCCCTTCGTCAGAATCCTTAGAGTTATAGAAATGTTGATTCTTTTAAGAAATATAGCATTGGGTATTTTTTTTTTATTCCTTTCTATTGAATTGTATGCAAATATAAGTTTCTGATCTATCCTTTTATAATCCGTGCTTGAAAGCATATTTTTAGAAGGTGTGTCAATAATTAAAAGCACGTCGTTTATTCATCATTTTCATCATTATAATCCAAGCAATATCACTGGTACGCAGGGAGTTACAGAAAGTGAAAGTGAAAGTGAAAGTAGAGACTTAGAATAGGAAGGATTCACAAGCTGAACGGGATTCAAGAGAATATAAGATGCGACTGAAGCTGTTTTTAAATTTTTGAAGATTTTACTTATAAGCGAAGCAAGCAAACGCTTCTAGATAAAAATAAATATTTATAAAGAACATTTTGTCCTGTGAGCTACAAAGAACCAGGAAATTGTGTCGAACCATGACCAATTTCTTGACTGTTGCCACATCTGGTCGAGTGCCCCTGCTATTCATCTCAGGGTTCTTGACAGAATCCAACGTAGAATCTGTAATGTGATCGATACCGACTTGGCAGTTCGGCTGTAGCCGCTATCTCACCGGCGTGACGTGGCTTCCCTGTGCCTCTTTTATAAATACTTTCACGGCTTCTGCTCCAATGAACTTAGATCACTGGTGCCTTCTAGGTATGAATTTACACGAGCTACTAGATTAGCAACTAGGTCCCACCCTTTTATAGTGAAACCGATAAAATGTAACCGCAATTTCTACTCTAACAGCTTCTTTTTTCGCATCGCTCGCCTTCCCTTCTATATACTTGCTTCCCCGACAGCTATAATCTTCAGGAATTTAAATGTAAGATCAATAGACATTTACCTTACTAACTCTCATTCATTCTCTCAAGCTCTTTTTTCATCTACTCCACCCCCATGCCCGGTATCTTCATCCGTCTATTACACTCCTCCTGATATTTTCTATAACTAACCCCTCTTTCTCATCATTTTCTCTTATGTAACCCCCTGCGCAACAGTGGCAGTAGAATGCCTTGCTTCGGGCGATATGATTATAAAATAAAATATTTCTATACTATTATAATGTGGATATAAAGTGAGGGATCAATTCTACATTACAATCAATATATTAACTGATCCCTCACTTTATAGCCACAGTCATCCTTCCCTTACCCACTTCCTGACAACCTCTATAACCTGTCACTCTTTCTCATAACGTTTCTCTTATGTAACCCCCTGCGCAACAGTGGTAGTAGAATTCCTGGCTCGGGGTGTGATGATTAAAAAAAAAAAAAACAGCAGATAAAATTGAAAATAAGAAAGTCTGTTATATTTTGTCTTCTTTTTCGTTCGCGTTTTTGTTTTCTTTCAAATTATTTCTTTTTTCTTTCTTTCTTCCTTCGTTTTTGCTTTCTTTCTTTTTATTTATTTCCATTAATGGTTTCCAAACCATCATGTGTTTTAATTTCGTCTTCATTGTTTTTTTTTAATGTTTTCTTCCTTCATTCTCTCTGGGTTCTTCTTTCTTTCTTCATTCTCCTTTTGTTGTTCTCTCTTTTTTCTTTATTTCTTTCGTGCTTCCTCCTTTTTTCTCTCTCCTTTCCTTTCTCTCTCTCGCTCTGTCAGTCGTCCGCTCTGTTTATGTATATTTTCTTTTTTCTGGATATTAAATAAATAATACAGATGACAATAAAATCATAAGGTCATATTTTCTGAAAGATTTTTTAGTAGAGAGAGAAACAGGAAAGAAAAGTGGAAAGAGAAGAGGGAAAAGAGAAAGTAAGAAAAAATAATGGAAGAAAGAAAGCGTGAGCGAGTGAAAGTGTAGAAGGGAGAAGAGAGAAAGACAAAAAAGAGAAAAGGATGGACGGAGAGACACACGGAAAAGAGATTTGGAAAAGTGAAAGAATTAAAAGAGAGAAGGAAATAAAGAGAACAAAAAATAAAAAATAAAGCCAGAGGAAAAGGAAGAGAATGAGAGAAAAGAGAAGGAAAGGAGCTGATAAAGAGAGAGAGAGAAGGAGAAAAATAAATAGAGATCGACAATGAGAAAGAAGGGAAAACAAGGAGAAGAGAGGGGAAGAGAGAAAAAGGTCGTGTGTGAAAGAGAGAGGGAGAGAGAGAGAGAGAGAGAGATACAAATGGTTCAATTAATCCTTTATCAATGTCAAAATCAATGCATATTTCTCTTATGAAAATTCAGGTACAAAAAAGGCAGAACTATAAACAATATATATAATAAAATATATATAAATATGCAGTGTAGATATAGAAGAATCCAACTGAGTATCCAAAGGAGTATCCAGTACATAAATGTGTGTATAAACATCTGTCAATAAAGACGGAAGCTGAAGATGGTTCACCTGAAATAGGCACATACGTCCACTTAACCATGGAATAACGTGTCTGTTTTCATTTTTACACCAAAACGATTACCATAATATAAAATCTATATAGAGAGATCGATGGGTGTTATCCAGAGCGATATGAAATTTATATATATATATATATATATATATATATATATATATATATATATATGTATGTATATATATATATATATAGAGAGAGAGAGAGAGAAAGAGAGGCACCGACAATATGAATCCGTAACAGTAAGAATACTCTTGACTCTGTTTACTACTGCGTACTTTTATAACCTAATGCAGGAATATTGAGGCACTGTGTCGGGTCCAAAATATTTTCCTGATAGAATCCATCTTGTACATTTATAAATATAAATTCGTCCTTGCATTGCTTATTATTGCCCTATCTGGTCAGGTGCTCCTGCCATTGACCTTCACGTTATCGACAAAAATCCAAAGAATGATCTGCAATGTAATTTACCATTTACACTTCAGTCACTTTTTCTCCGACGTGACGTGGCTTCCCTCTGTCTTTTCTACATAAATTTTCATGGCAACTGGCTCTGACGAGCTTCTTTCATTTGGTGCCCCAACGACATAAATCTAAACGTGCTACTTGGTTGGCATCTAGGTTCTACCTTTTTACTCTTCAAATATTTAAATGCAACCGCTACTTCTACTTCAACAGTTTATTTTCTAGCACCTCCCTCCTGTTGAACTCCCTTCCATTTACTTGCTTCCCTGATAGCTACAATTTCCAAAAACTTAAATGCAACGTCAACTGCCATCTTCTATCTTCTTGAACCCTGTTCATCTTTTATCCTTTCTTCAATGCCCTCTGTACCCAATCTTTTCTCCGGCTGTATCCGCTTGTGTACGAGTGAAGGCCCCGCCTTTCTTAGGGTGAAATGATAAAAAAAAAAAAAAAAAAGGAAACAGGAAAAGAAAAAATCACACTTTCGGATATTATCAAAATATCTAACCCTTGACAAATCAAAGGCTAGATTAGAGTCAACTCGAGGTGGTGTAATGTTTAGCGAGCTTGTCTTACTAGTATTATAATTGAGTAGTCAGTTCGATCTTTACTGAGAATAATTGACCTTGTGCCACATAGAAGCAGCGCTTAGAAAATCACCATAATAATTAGATTGTATCAGTAATGGATTTTCAATATCTTGTATACTGACATTTTCCTCCGGATTTTACAAGTATGATGTATAACCTTTAAAATTTTCTAAAGCATATTTTTAGCGAAAATAGTAAAATTCAATATTTTTTCAGTTTTTTCACCTGAAGTCGATCAATAAAACAACTTCTATTATGAAATAAAATAGAAATAAGATAAACCATCCCACATTAAACAGATGAACACTGGTTCCTGAAATTCACAAATATATGTAGCAACGGACGTCAAAATGCTTAAATCAATTCCACCTCTAATCACATTTATGATAGCCTAATGTGTATCCCGATGTCTACAATGGTAGTTAGTCAATCACAATACCCAACATCAATTCAAGACCTGTATTTTGTATGTTAAAGCAAACATACATGAAAACATATCTTTTCCGAGTTCCAGCTGTCCTTGGGAAAAATGACATTTTACCAAATAACTATTTTTTATATTTCTCTTGAAAATATATTGATTAGATTATAATTTGACAGTCACTGTATAGTTTCAAACAGTCGGCAATTGAAAATCAAGAATTTAAAAATTGCTAAAAGATTCATGGTGAATTACAGTCAGAAATTTGCAAACCAATGTCCAATTGGCTTACGTACTACAAGTAGAATGTAGCAAAAACATAGAAAGATACAGTAAAAATTAAGTTACATCAGGAAATTATATGAAAGAAAAAAAAAAGAATAAATCACTGACAAGCTACGCGAAAACACAAAGTGACGCCAAATATTGAAAATCAATGAATTATTTTGCCAACGGCTTGAACGTAGAAGCATCAAAAAGCATTGTGGAATCATAAAGATACAAAGGAAAATATGTAAATATTGAGAAACACACGATAGACAATATTTAAACATCATTTCTATTGCTTATATAGGCCGGCAACTCTGTACAACACTCCGACTCGCACTTTATGCCTGCAATATATATATATATATATATATATATATTGTGTATCGAGGCAGCAGATAATTTTCTAAACATATACTGTTAAATATAAGAGAGAATAATTGTCTATTGTGTTTAATAATGAGCCGTTCTAAGAATCGTATTTTGGCTTTAATTTCAGGTGAAAATAAAGACAAAAATTCTCCAGCATTTGGATAATGTTTTATTAAGTTGCTTCTAAGCTTTCGGCTCACATAAGCCATCTTCAGAGAGGTTACAAGGATGTTAACATAAAAACATCCACCATCAGCGACGATTTTATCTTGTGTTGACATAAATCTTTGCTAAGCATCAATAACAGTTACCAAAAATAGCAAACGCAGTTCGTAAATTTGTAATGCGGTAAATTTGTAATTTGTAATTTGTAATGATGTCACAACGCGTGAGAGCTCGAAATGATAACAGAACCATATATTTAGAAGCATTATAATGTGTTGTGACCAGATTTAAACGTGATTTTATTAAGTGTGGGTTGTTTGGATTTAATGTAGATGGCCTCCAATATCTGAAGGTTATTTTTACTGTGTGTATGGGTAAGGATTATTACGAAGAAGGGAAAAAACGTTTTTAAAAAAGAAAGAGCTAAGTACATGAACATCAGTCAAAAGGGTTCGGACCGAGTCAGCTCGTACCCCCCTCCCACAAATAAAAGAAAGGAAGACAACAAACGCAAAAAGTGTGTGTGTGGGGGATTTAATAAGAAAGATAAACATTAAAAATAAAAATAAAAAACAAAAAGAGCCAACTAGCGAAGACGGAAACCTAAAACTACGAACGACAACACAGGAAAATAAGGGAAAAGTCAATGCTACCAAGCACTTCCAATTCAAAAGCCAAGACTTGATTTATTTTTTCTACAAATCTTGGTAGGTTTGCCTATTATATATATATATATATATATATATATATGTATGTATATATATAAGTAAATTAACCTAGTGAACCAACAAAACTTTCAGTTAATTTACTTATATATATATTGATTAAAAATATTAAAATGAAGTTATTAAAACTCGCCTGAAGAAACCACTCATGCTGGAAACCAAGGTTGCGAAATAACTCGTTTATAAATGAAAAAAAAAAAAAAAAAAAAAAAAAAAAATATATATATATATATATATATATATATATATATATATAAAAGAAATTGTAACTATACCCGTATCGAAAAACCTTCCACGAATCTACGAAGAAGGCAAAAATGGTTATAAAAAAAAGAAAGAGCTAAGTAAATGAACATCAGTCAAAAGGGTTCGGACCGAGTCAGCGCGTAGCCCAAAGAAAATAAAAAACCCGATACGAGTAACCAACTAATAAAAAAGCCCTCAATACTTAGGTAGAGTGGAATAAGTAAAGAATACCTAGTGAACCAGACGGACCTACCGAGGTTTCATTTAAACGGACTTTGTGTTTAGGTGAAACCTAGGTAGGGCCGTCTGGCGCACTACGTGTTTTTCACTTATATATATATGTGTGTGTGTGTGTGTGTGTGTGTGTGTGTGTGCATAATTTCGATATTTCATTTTTTTTACAAATATAAGTGTGCTTTGTTACTATATTATAATTATAATTCATATTAATGAGCTAAATTAGCTCATATTATCAGACCACACTATATTCGTTTCTTTCGGTATAAATATTTTACCGGAATAAACATTTCTTTAAAATGAAATGCAAAACAAGTAATATATATATATATATGTATATATATATTCTATTTTTAAACGAGTTATTTAGTTACCCAGATTTCTACCATAAGTGGTGTCTTCAGGCAAATTTTAATAACTGATTTTACCGTTTTTCTTAAAAAAACTGATTATGGCGTTTTCATCCATGGTTGTATGAACCTAAGAGATATTTCTAAGTGTGGATGCATTTAGTCATAATTTCTGTTCTTTCATTTAACAGTTTGTCTTTATTTGGGAATATCATAGTTTCTAATTTTTCTCATTTTTTTCTTGGCAGTGTCTACATATTTCTCCACCGTTGTAAGTCTTCATGGAAAATATTCAAAAGTTCTACAATGTAGTTGTATCGAACACTTTTTAATACAAATGTGTACTGGTCTAACCCTATTATGATCAAAAACTAAGTATTAAGCTGTTGTGGGATCGCCCCCCTTTGTATATATTAATGGACTCGGCTGAGTGTACATATAATCTTGCCTATAGAGACAACGGCCGTTGTAAGTTGTAAGATGAGAGTTGTTTAGTTGAAGTTGGATCTGGAATCACGGTTGTAGTTGCAGAATCAGTTACCCGGATATACTATTTCAATTCAAGATTGTATATATTTATTTCTACTAATAGTATTCCTAAAGTGACTAACCCGTGCTTCAGTTTGTATCATATGTTCTATATAACTTGCATTTTTCTATCTCCATATCTGTTTTTGTTATTTATTATTTTTACGGTTTCTCAATCGGACTCCAAAACATAATCAATATATATATATATATATATATATATGTGTATAATTTCGATATTTTATTTTCTTATATATATGAGTGCTCTGTTTTAATTCCCTTGATGTGTATTGCTGTTTATCTTAATGCGAATGTGCGGTGTAATGTAATGGTTAACGGTTCGGAATAAAAATTGATGGAAGCCGCAGGAAGAAATGACAACCTACTTCAGGAAAAATTTCTACCTAGTCAGTCATGAATCGAAAGAGACATGATCGACCAAGCGTGTATCACGTATGCTTCTAAATGGACTGAATTGAAACGATTTGACATTTAAGCGCAACCGACATTCTAATAATAATAATAGAGGTATTAAGGGTGATTAAATTAATGTATTTGTGCAAAACTCAATCCGTTCATCACGCCAGGTTATGCGTTCTCTCACAGAATTTGTAACTAAGGTCCTAGTTACTGTATAAGTAGTAGATAAATGTTTCTGAGTAAGTGGCTACAACAAGGATTGTCTAGCTCCAGATAGACGCGGGCCATTATCGTTAGTATTATAATTTGTCTACAGGAAAAAGTGTTTGTACAGAAAATTATATGGAGTTAATATAACCACACACACACACACACACACACACACACAAAGACACAGACAGACAGACACACACACACAAACACACACACACACATAAAGACACAGACAGACACAGACAGACAGACAGACACACACACACACACACAGACAGCTAGACAGACACATACAGACAGACACAGACAGACAGACACACACTCACAAACACACACACACATAAAGACACAGACAGACAGACACACACACACACAAAGACACAGACAGACACACACACACACACACACACAAACACACAGACAGACACAGACAGACAGACAGACAGACAGACACAGACAGACAGATACACACTCACAAACACACACACACACACATAAAGACACAGACAGACAGACAGATACACACACACACAAAGACACAGACAGACAGACTCACACACACACACACAAACACACAGACAGACACAGACAGACAGACAGACACACGCACACACACACACAAACATATATATATATATATATATATATATATATATATATATATATATTAGGAGAAACATTTTACCAATGAGTAAAAGTCTGAGTTAGTATCGATTAAAAAATCTATCTCTACCTCTCTCTTTACATATATATATATATATATATATATATATATATATATATATATGTGTGTGTGTGTGTGTGTGTGTGTGTGTGTGTGTGTGTGTGTGTGTGTGTTTGTATATGCGTAGATGTGTGTGCACACCCGGATTCAGACGGGCACATACACTCTCACACTTCAGTCCTAGAATCAAAGACATTTGAGGAAATCTGATTATTTAATTTTATTGCTTGTGACGACGAAGGCGTTAATAGAGGAAAGAAAAAAAAAACAGTATAAAAAGACATTTTGCTAATTTCATTCGGACTATCAAATTATTTATTAAACCTCTGACCCAGAAGCCTGCAAAATCCAATTCTATCGACCCTTTCCATCATCTTCTTCTCACACATAAGTTCTTAATTTCCAAGTAATGCTCTTTTCCACAAAACGCACTTCTTTCTTTCTTTCCATTTTCTTTCGGAATTTTTCCTTGTTTCTTCGCTAAAATTTTACAATATATCTTTTATTCTCGCTCTAATTCCGTTTTCGTAAATCTTATCTATTTTTTCTTTGAGTTCCTGTTTTCTGGGTTTTTGTCTGTATTGTTACTTTCACTTTCACTTTCATTTTCGATTCTTTCTTAGTATTTAAAAGAAAAATTCTTTCTATAGTTACGATCATGTTTTCACTCCGGTTCGGCTTTTCAGTTCGATGTTCTCTATTACATTACCAAGTCACCTGGATCGTTTATTTATTTAACTCAATTTTTATGTATTTACTCTTTATTTACGATTTGATCCACTTCTCGTTGCTTGATTTTTCAGATTACATTATGATGGCTGTCCTTGCTGCGTTCAGAGTTGAAACAGAATTACATAAAAGAGATTTAGAAAAAGAAAACTGTAAAGAAATACTCACAGCAACAGAAAAACAGTAAATATCACGCGGGTTTCTGTGTATCTTATTTCAAACAAGATACGCCAGTTGGGCTGTTTAAATCGCTTTTTTTTTTAACATTTACTTTGAAAGATTATAAAAGATTACACGGCAAATGCACGTTTAGACGTCAATTCGAACGTTAGCAACTGACATGAAACTTGTTTCATAATTATTAGTGCATTTGTTAAGATTTGAGGAATTTGGCGCATGTTTTCATTGCTTGGATCATGGATCGAACATCTCTGTAGGTTTACAAAATTGTTTTTTTCTAATTACAAGTAATAACATAGAGAGATTAGTTTATATGTCTTAGTATATAAACTGAAACTACTAAGACGCTAGATTTGCCAGTTATCCATTACACGCATTTCTTTTGTTTTTCTAAATGTTTCTTAATTCCATAGCTAAATCCACTGCTAAGAAGGTCGGTTCTCTGTGTAGAGCCAGGAAGATTTTCCCGTCTGAAACCATCCTGCACATATATAAATCTACCATCCGCTCGTGCATAGAATATAGCTGCCATATCTGTCGGATGTTCCTGCTGCTCACCTAGGGGTCCTTGATAAAATCCAATGAAGAATCTTTAATCTGATCACTCGCGACTTAGCATCCGTCAGTGCATTGAATAATGCTGCCATATCTAGTCGGGTGTTCCTGCTATTCACCTAGGGGTCCTTGACAAAATGCAACGGAGAATCGTTAATCTGAGCACTCCGGACTTAGCATCCGTCAGTGCATTGAATGCTGCTGCCATATCTAGTCGGGTGTTCCTGCTATTCACCTAGGAGTCCTTAACAAAATCCAACGGAGAATCTTTAATCTGATCGCTCCCGACTTAGCATCCGTCCGTGCATTGAATACTGCTGCTATATCTGGTCGGGTGTTCCTGCTATTCACCTAGGGGTCCTTGACAAAATGCAACGGAGAATCGTTAATCTGAGCACTCCGGACTTAGCATCCGTCAGTGCATTGAATGCTGCTGCCATATCTAGTCGGGTGTTCCTGCTATTCACCTAGGAGTCCTTAACAAAATCCAACGGAGAATCTTTAATCTGATCGCTCCCGACTTAGCATCCGTCCGTGCATTGAATAATGCTGCCATATCTGGTCGGGGGTTCCTGCTATCCACCTAGGGGACTTTGACAAAATTCAACTGAGAATCTTTAATCTGATAGCTCCCGACTTAGCATCCGTCCGTGCATTGAATACTGCTGCTATATCTGGTCGGGTGTTCCTGCTATTCACCTAGGGGTCCTTGACAAAATGCAACGGGGAATCTGTAATGTGATCGATTCCACCTTGGCAGCTCAGATACAGTCACTTTCTCACTGGTGCAATGTGGCTTCCTTGTGTTTCTCTTACAAATACTTTTACGGCTTCTGCTCTGATGAACGTAGCTCACAGGTGCACCCAAATATGAATTTACTCGAGCCACAAGATTACCAACTAGGTTCTTCAAGGTAGGCTAAAGGGTAACCTCTCAGCCATCACTGAGACTCTTATTAACTTCGGGTGAGTTGCCCCGGATAATAATCACTAGAAATACTTGTGGCAGAGACGCAACAGAAATTTCGAAATCAGTCGTATTGACCGGCTAAAAGATGAAATACAACGGCGAAAAGAGTTAAGAAATATCGCGACTGCTATGTCGTGAGGTCCTCACTGATGTACCATATGGAGATTTATAAGCAGGCCACGAGCGGAATTAAGTGTCATATACAACACAAATATGTAAAAATAAATGAAGTTATCAAATCTTTATTGGTGGAAATTGACAGGAGAGTACACACACACACACACAAACACACACACACACACACACATTATATATATATATATATATATATATATACGAATAAAGCCAGAATATATATATATATATATATATATATACGAATAAAGCCAGAAGTAGAAATTATTTCTGTCGACGTGTTACACAGGCAAGGCTTTAACGTACGTTTGCTTTGGTGCAGTGGATATCGACTCGGAACGAGAAATCGAGGAGCCGAGTTCGAATTCCAGTTGAATTCTTTTCATTCACTTACGCGCAATACTTACGCAAATACTATTGGGAAAGGTATTAATTCGTCTCTTTCCTCCCGTTATAGTTTAAATAACAGGAGAGATTTTTTCCTATAGACTTGACTGGCAACCAGTCTACCGCAGAAAGTAATGGCATCTACTGCGGAATAATTTTCTGCCCAGTCAATCATGTCTCTTTCGAGACATGATCGTTCAAAGCGTGTATCACTTATGGCACTTAACTGACTGACTGAATATAATAGTTGAAAACATGATTTAGGCTTCTACTGGGCATAAAGGAGGGATCAGTTTTATATTGTTATGAAGTAATAAACTGATCCCCCAATAATTACTACTTAATAATATAATACATCTCTTCTCCATCTAGCAATGAGTCAAATAATAGGACAGATTGGGTTCTATAGCTATGGCTGGCAACCACTCTACTGCAGAATGTAATGGAAACCTAAAATGGAATAATCTTCTACCCAGTCAGTCAAGTCATTATCGAGACATGATCGCCCAAGCGTGTATCACGTATGGCAATCAATTGACCGACGTAACGGATATTTATAAATGGTTGGTAGAAAGAACAAATATTGCCTGAAATGATATGAAGTTGTGGAGAGCCATGAAAGCATATTACTAAAGAAAACATCACTGAAAAGAGAATTAGTGATGGTAAATAAATAGTATTCTGAGAAACAAGTAGTGTCCAACCCACCTAAGAACAGTTCATTACAACTTTCTCCACAGTTATAAGGACTTTCTTCTAAAACGAATAAAGGTTATTTTTATAACATACTAGCAGTATAGCCCGGCGTTGCTCGGGTGTAATGAAAGCTTTAAAACCGAAAGAAAAATGAATTGATGTAAGTCAAATTTTGATTTCCTGGTATCGATATCAAATAAGTTTTTTTCGTCGTAAACTGAATTTTGAAGGCTAAATAAGTCCTCTGCGTAAATGGTATCATGGCTGAGACAATTATACCTACTTAGAGCGAAACCCGAATCAAAAACTAAAATAAAAGGGCTGAAAAAATACAGACATACAGGCAGATAAACAGACACGAACACAAACATCTTGCCTTATATATATATATATTATCGATTTTCTGCTCTATTGTAAGAACTGCCACCTTGAAACTTCTGAGTATCGTTTCTTATGTGTTTGTCTATGAGTGCATCAAATTTGATTAAAATAGGACCACTCCTTCTATAACCCAAATTTTTCGATTATCGACTTTTGATATTTATCGGAAGTACCTTGACACAGAACCTAGCTGAGAAAACTCGCAGACGCTTATAGTACAACTGTGTAAATTTTTAAGATAATCGGTTCAGCCGTTTCGGAGTCTATGGGTAACGGACACACAGACAAATTTCCATTTATAAATAAGTTTAGATCAACTACCATCGTTTAATGCTGCTTGCTACGGGAGCAGATGTGTTATGTTCGTTACCAATGGTAGAAGTTGTTCATCAAAATAAAGGGATTAGTAAATATTAACTCAACTTTCAACCCAGTTCACCCTTCCGTCTGTCTGTCTGTTTGTTTCAGTAGTTGCTGTGTTTCGAGATTTGAATCTCTTGAACTCAAATCGCCGCAGTTTCTAAATACTGCGCTTTCTTTTACCCCAACGTGAAAATTTTTAAGATAATCGGTTCAGCCGTTTCGGAGTCTATGGTTAACGAACACACACACACAGACACACATACACAGACACACATACACACACACAGACAAAGTTCCATTTATAAATAAGTTTAGATTATCAGCTTGTATATAAAGCTATAGCCCAGTTTAAGACACATGTGAGTCAAACACTTGCAACCTTAACCAAGAGAAAGCTCGGCTTTTTAAATAAGTCCTAATGAAACTAAAGAATGTAAAATCTCGAATATTTCGACAAGGAAAGAGAGAGAAAGCTATGATGATTATCAGGGATTATATCCATCCGACATCGCATGATTCAGACGTTCTGAATGCGAAAGAAAAATCAATATTCCGATAATTACAGGAGGAAATCGATTTAGGTCAAACTGAATCGAAAGTTGTATTTGGGATAATTTTTTTAAAAATCTGTACGCGTTAAAACATTTCAAAATTATTTTGAATGCTTATATATTCCTTATATAATCTCATTTCGCCGTTAGACATGTGAGCTTGTATGTCTATAACACACTTGTATATCGTTATAATGGGGCCTCACATTAGTGATTGGGGGCGGCGTGCAAGTGAAACCGTTGAGAGGAAGGCCCCGAGACGGTGCACATTCTCTCCTGATGACCCGAATTTAAAAATAGATTCGAGAGGAACGCATTAATTTAAAAGAAATTAAATGGAAGTCATATGCCAAAGAGAAGCTCGGTGCAAATGTCATTGTCTTGAGGAGCATTACTCATTCAGCTCGCTTCAGGTGAGATTCAATTATTTTTAAATAGTTTACTTCTTCTCCTCCTACTTTTCTTTGAAAAATAATGCAAAAAAGGATTTACTGGCTCGGATAAATCTTTGGATTGATTCTAAACTGGTTATATCCATTACATCAAAAATAACTTGAGACATATCGCCGTCGCACATTGGACCCAGAACTTGTTCCCTAAAAGTGAACCAGGGTCTTGAGCGTCTAATAGGATTTAAAATCAG
Organism: Ascarosepion bandense; assembly: GCA_037127315.1. Lineage (NCBI taxonomy): Eukaryota > Metazoa > Mollusca > Cephalopoda > Sepiida > Sepiidae > Ascarosepion > Ascarosepion bandense. The sequence goes on from JBBBDQ010001423.1 coordinate 787,325, forward strand.
TCCAAACCTCAACGGAAACATATGATCCATCGCTAAAGATTCTGGAAAAATGTTTAGTTCGTTCTATTGTATGTCTGTATTTCTTTCAGCCCTTTTATTTTAGTTTTTGCTCCGGGTTTGGCTCTAAATAGGTATAATTGTAGTTCTAAGTCTCAGCCATGATACCATTTATTCAGAGGACTTATTTAGCCTTCAAAATTCAGTTTACAACGAAAAAACTTATTTGATATCGATACCAGGAAATCAAAATTTGACTTCCATCCATTCAGTCTACGGTTTCGCTTTAACTGGAAACAACTATTGCTTTTTAGTCTTTCGTGCTTTAGTTTTAAAGCTTTCATTACACCCGAGCAAGGCCAATCTATACTGCTAGTATATATATATATATATATATATATATATATATATATATATATATATATATTAGATGCGATTGGTAAATTTTCGCAATTATTTTATTATTCCAAATATTCTTTAAACTGTGTTTGAACTCCTGGACCATGGATTAGTTTTAAAACTTTCATTACACCCGAGCAACGCCGGGCTATACTGTTAGCATATATATATATATATATATATATATATATATATATATATATATATATATAAGGTGCGATCGATTGGGAAATTGTCGCAATTATTTTATTATTTCAAATATTCCGTAGGCTGAATCTGAGCTCCAGGACCATGAATTACTTTTAAAGCTTTCATTACACCCGAGCAACGCCGATCTATACTCCTAGTATATTAGAGAGTGAGTAACATATTTGGGTATATTTTATTCATAATATATCAACGAGTTATTTGACTATATTTTCTATATGTAGGAATTATCAATTGCAGATCATATGCTTGCAGAAGGCATGAAAATCACGCAGTTTTCATGATTATAATGGCTGAACATATTAATATAAAAATAGCACGATATTTAAAAGAGTTGTATCCCGGGAGGGGATAAACAGAGAAAGAATAGTGCAAGAAATAACTCTTAACATTTAGAGATTTATTATACCTCAGTACAATAAACCAAATACAAGTACACCAACGAACAGTTAGCACGAATAACAATTAAGAAGGCAACGTCTCTGTATAGGACGTATGCGTCCGTCTTGAGAAGAAGGCTTCCGTCTAGTGACGGCTAACTCTCGTCTAAGGCCGATGGCTCTCGACTAAAGTCGAGGTCTCTTATAATAACGAAGACTCTCGATCACTCCCGTGTAATAACGAAGACTCTCGTATAGTCACGAACACTCTCGTATAATGAAGAACACTCTGTAGTTCGTTCTAGTCCGGGTCTTTTATAACCCTGGCCATACCCATTCCTGGGTAATACAGGATATTCCTCCACAACGAAAAGTTAATAAATCCTTTGTCTAGAATGTTCACAAGGAGTTAGATTCCAAAGGTGGAAACATATCGACAGTATCAAAATGAAAGAAACATTCTAGATGTGTTGATACCATTTTTGCACCTGCATTTATACGGCCATTACAAAAGTTCCATGGGGTCGTTTGCAAAAGAACACCTTGTGTCAGAAGAAACAATCCTAAATTTTATCCCGGAAGACAACAAATACCAGTCTTATGTGATAAGAGAATATCATTTTATGTCGGAAAATGTAAAAAAAAAAAAAAACGCTCAATCAGATCTGAAAAAACCTAGCAGAGAAAGACGTCATTTTTTTTCTTCTCAGAAGATCTTATACATTTGGCCTCATAAGCTCCCCAGATTTGAATCCACTGGACAATTATGTATGAAGCGTATTTGAGAAAGAGGTTAATCAACACACTCATAGCACTGAAGAGTTCTTAAAAGCTTCTATAATCACAGTAATGTTCAATATAAACAAGGACCAATTGATCATAGCATGTAGGAGATTCATGCCTCGCATAGAAGCCGTTATCAAAGCTGAAGGAGAGCTTATCGAATAAAATTACCAAACAATATGTTCATTCTTACTCTCACCACGTCAGTAAAAATTCGTCATTATCTGTTTCTAAGAATCAATTTTGTGAAAGTCCTCAAATCCGTACTCAAACTTCTAACGCACCTTATATATATATATATATATATATATATATATAGATAGATAGATAGATAGATAGATAGATAGATAGATATTCTTTTTTCTATGTCTACTTTTTCTTTATCCTTGCTTTTTTCTATTCTTTGGGGTTCTTTTTAGAGGAACGAGAAAGTTTTTTTAAATTACCGTTACAAATGTTGTACCATTTGGGTCTGACGAGCCGCAATAATAACATCACGATGCGGTTAAATATGTATTACCCATTATGATAAAGCAAAAATCTTTTCTAAATTATATTACTCTGTTAAACTAAATAAATGAATTTAACATTGAGTTCATTTGTGTTCGTCTCTATCAGAATTTACCTGGATAGTATAACAAATGTGATACGTTATATATATATATATATATATATATATATATATATATATATATATATATATATTAGAACTAAATCAAATACAGGTTGTACATAAAGTCCATATGCACTTTAAAACATTTATAACTTTATTTGTTTTTGTGATAGAATTAATTTCTGAAAAGGATTAGACAGAAGTAAATCTACATTTTTTTAATGTTTTATTGAAATTTTATTTCAGTTTCCACATGTCCTCCATCATTAGCAATACAAAGGGTAATACGATTTTGCAGTTCACGGAAAACATTTGCCAACTAATTTACAGTAATGCCTGAAATCACATTAGTTACCTTAGTTTTCAAATCTTCTAATGAATTAGAAAGTTGTTTTCACATGGAAAAATCTAATGAAATCAAATCTGGCGAAAGTGGAGGTCCACCCCTTTCGATCCATCTGTAAGGAAATTCCTGATTTAGAAATTAACACACTGAGCAAAGTGACAAGGAGTTCCATCTTGTTGTATTATCTTTCAAGCTTAATTGTTCAAGCTCATTTTTAAAGATTATTTCTATCACAAATACAAATAAAGTTATAAATTTTTAAACTGCACATGTTTTTATGGAAACCCTATATATATATACCAATCATATTTAGTGATCTGTTGACTACCTTTTAGCATTTGATTGTGCTACTATTTCTTTGAATATAGGTGCATTTAAATGCCAATATTTAGCATCATTGAAGTTTTTACGCCATTGAAAAACTAGCCGTTGGTCTACTTATCACAACCTGAGTACGTACGATTTATTCTGCTTATTCCAACGTGTTTCCATACAAACTGAGCTTCCTCCAAGCATCATCTTCGTGTCAACATATTTCGCTTGACATGCCACAGAATTCAATCAGACTCATGATCTTACCAGAAGCAAAACGAACCTGAAAAGCTTAACTGCAAATATATGTCTACATGTAATTAAAAAGAAAAGAAAAGAAATAAAAGAAAAGAAAAATGAAATGAAATGCCTTAAGGAATATGTCGTCGTCGTGGTAAAGGGACCTTTGATGAAAACGAGGTTTTCAACAATGTGGCGGTATAAGTCGTATTTTTCGTGACCTTACAACATTTCATTATTCATTATTGAAAAGCATTTGTGTTATTCATATTGGTTTCATTTATTTTGCCCTGGTCGAGACTTCTTTAAAAATATTTAGCGGAATCACTTCGAAATATGCCATACTACAGCTTAGCTTATGTACATCTATCTATCTATCTATCTATCTATCTATCTATCTATCTATCTATCTATCTACAGTCTGTTCACTATCTATCTACAGTCTGTTCACTATCTATCTATCTATCTATCTATCTATCTATCTATCTATCTTATTCTGTTTAAATCTATCTATCTATCTATCTATCTATCTATCTATCTATCTTATTCTGTTCATATCTATCTATCTATCTATCTATCTATCTTTCATATTCTGTTCATATCTATCTATCTATCTATCTATCTATCTATCTATCTGCGTGTGTGTCGGGGTTGGGGTGTATGTGTGTGTATGCGCATGCGTTGTTACGTATACATCTGTATGTTAATTCAGGTTCAGGCTTATTGAGATATTTCATATCAAGGCTTATTTCACTCTGGTAGACTGAAAATCAATGCCGTTGTCTTTAAATTCAATTTTCCCTATCCATTCGTTTACAGCTCAAAAGCAGCCATTGCCAACAGACAAAACCTCGTCACTCTGCAACAATTCATAGAGATGTGCGCATGCGCACGACAACACAGAATTTCGGCGGCACATGTCAACGCTTTTATATGTAAAAAAGAAAAAAGAAAAAAAATTACTTATACAAAGCCGTACAAAGAGATTAATGACCGATTGGTAATTTACGATGCTGAATTCGAATGTAGAACTATTGATAAAGAAAGGTTTAGCTAGAAAAGTAGAAACAGTGTGTAAAATCCCTGAAAAGAAAGAAAGGCAGAAAGAAAAACAAGAAAGATAGAAGAAGAAATAATACAGTAAATAAGAAAGAAAGATAGAGAAACAGAAAGAAAGAAAGAATAAGAGGAAAAAGAAAGAAAATCTAAGACTTGATGAGAAATATATAAAAATATTTGAAAAAACAAATAAAGAAAGAAAGTTACAAAATGGTCAGTAGAATAAAGACAAAACATAATAAAATGAAAAAAAAGCATGAAAAAAAAACATTATCTATCTATCTATCTATCTATCTATCTATCTATCTATCTTAGTCTGTTCATATCTATCTATCTATCTATCTATCTATCTATCTATCTATCTATCTATCTTAGTCTGTTCATATCTATCTATCTATCTATCTATCTATCTATCTATCTATCTTAGTCTGTTCATATCTATCTATCTATCTATCTCTATCTATCTATCTATCTATCTATCTACAGGAACAGGAAGAACACAGGAATAAGAAAACTGAAAGAATGAAAAAGAAAATCAAATAAAGAAGAAAAAATGAAAAAAACAGAGAAAAGGCCACGATGAAAAAGAAAGAAACAAGAAAAATTTTAAGAATAATAAAGAGGAAAGAAAAAGACTGGAAGGAAAGCAACAATTGAAGAAAGAAAAAGCAATGAAAAAAAGACAAATAAATAAAGTCAAAATCAATAAGAAAATGTTAAGAACAAAAAAAACGAAGAATAAGGGATTACGAATAAGAGATTAGGAATAAGGGATTCTGAATAAGAGAATAAAAGAACAAGAATGAAACCGGAATGGGAAAAGATGTGCAGAGAGTTCTGAAGGAAGATGATTATAAAAACGTTTATGAAAGTCACAGGCAATTAAATATTTCAAAATTCTTTCACTGAAAAATTTATTGAAATGTGCCCGGGGGGATAAAATACGAAGTAACAATGGAAATACGCGACAAATTGTGTAAGAAGAAAGAATGAATTAAGAAAACTTTGAAAAAATAAAGTATGAATGACAATTAGACAGAAATCTGGGCGAGACGTTAGCAGGGAACTCAAATAAATAATGAAAAAAATAAATCAGTTGATGAAAGAAAGAAAACAAATAAATTACGAGAACCAAGCATATGGTTTCGAAATAGGAGCAAGAGTGTGTCTTGAATCACTGCTATTATTTCTACATAGAATTGTCTATTCAGTCGAAGAGCACAAAACCGGAAGCATATGACCGGGGCTCAAGAGTGGGGTGAGCAGGAAAAAACGGTGCTAATCTAAACGTGGGGAGATAAAAAAATGAAGAAAAAACAAAGAACGGTAAGAAACAAAGAACGGTAAGAAAGAAAGAAAGAAAGAAAGAAAGAAAGAAAGAAAGAATATATTTGTAGGCCGAGACAAGATCAATAAATGGTACGTTACTGAAATAGACTCATTGATTGATTTGGTTGTTTAACGGCATATCAACTCCTTATGGGTCATTTTATGCTGAAATCTAATTAAAATATTTTAAAAGAAATTTATGCCTTCAGCTATATATATTTCGAAAGCAGGTCTATCCCTGGAACTATTACTTTTACTATAAGAATGTATTTTTACTCTTTTATAGATAGATAGATAGATAGATAGATAGATAGATAGATAGATAGATAGATAATGAAATGACTGGAGATAGATAGAAAGATAGACAGCTAAGGAAATGACTGGAGATAGATAGATAGATAGATAGATAGATAGATAGATAGATAGATAGATAGATAGATAGATAGATAGATAGAAAATGAAATAACTGAAAATAGCTAGCTAGCTAGATAGCTAGCTAGATAGATAGATAGATATGAACAGACTAAGATAGATAGATAGATAGATAGATAGATAGATAGATAGATAGATAGATAGATAGATAGATAGATAGATAGATAGTCGAAAATGTGTGCTACCCATGTGTCATTTGCTTGACATTACGATACATTACAGAGCAGATATGGTTTGTTTACGATAGATCGAAACTAGATAAATAGATAGATAATGAAGAGACTGGGATAGATAGATAGATAGATAGATAGATAGATAGATAGATAGATAGATAGATAGATAGATAGATAATGAAATGTTTGGAAATAGATAGATAGATAGATAGATAGATAGATAGATAGATAATGAAATGTTTGGAGATAGATAGATAGACAGATAGATAGACAGATAGATAGATAGATAGATAGATAGATAATGAAATGACATACGTTTGATATTTTAATCCATATGAAGAAAGAATGAAAAATAGATATCGCCTATCTGTCGTATATTATGGCTGCTTCTGGTTTGTGTTGATCCCATTGATTTTTATGTTCGGACGCAAATTATTGCACTCTTCCCCATGTATAATGATCTACTGTATGTATTGCCACGACAAACAAATGTTTAGGAATAAATTTGCAGTACAGAATTTGACATTTCCTATTCTGTCGAGAAAACCATGACAAGATCCTTTGTAAAGGCATTAGTTGTATCCTCATATGCAGAATCATACATGCAAGGAAAAAGAATGGATATATATATACACACACATATATATATATATATATATATATATATATATATATATATATATCGGATTCATAGCTGCATCTAGTAAGGTTGGGTCTCTGTGTCGATTTAGGTAGTTTTTTCCCCGTCAGACTCTATTTTGCATATTTATAAATTAATCTACCATCTGTCAATGCATTGGATAATATTGCCATTTCTAATCGGGTACTCTTGCTATTCATCTTCAGGTTCTCGACAAAATCCAAAGAAGCACCTGCAATTTAATCGGTCCTGGCCTGGCATCTCGACTTCAGTCACTTTCTCACCGACTTGGCGTGACTTCCCTCTCTTTTGTTATAGATCTGTTTTCATGGTAACTGCTCTGATAAGATTTTTCCCCTGATACTCCGACCGCATGATTTTAAGTGTGCTTCTAGACTGGCATCTAGGTTCCACCCTTTTACCGTTGTAATAGTTACATGTAACCCTCACTTCTACAGGAACAGTTTCTTTTCTCTCATTTCCCGCTTGTGGAAATGCCTTCAATTTACTTGCTTACTTGATAGCTACAATCTCAAAAACTTAAATGCAGCGTCGATTGCCATATTCTATCTTCTTGTTTCCCGTGCAGATTTTAATCTTTCTTTATTGTTCTTTCGGCCCAGTTTTTCTCGCACTGCACCCTCCTGTGAATCGGTTTCGATCGAATAATTTTGATGAACTTAAGGCACGAATACAAGTGGAAATCTAGACTGCAGATTTTGGCGAGATAAATAAGTCAATGATTTGATCAGACATACAGCCTTAGTTATGGAACAAAATGGAGGAATAATCGAAAATTCGTTGCAATCTCATAAATACCATTTCATAGCCATTTATTTCAAAATATATGTTGCTTTGAATTTTTGTTGTTAGCTAATTCTTTCAAGGATGTGATGCATCTTCGAGGAAGTGCGGTGTCATTTATATTTCTACCTATTCATATAAAAAAACAAGAAAATATTTATTAGAAATGGCGTTGAAGAAAAAGCTATTCATCAATGCTCATCAAATCGCCTCACCACATTCCCCCGCCTTTTGGCCATGAATTTCTGAAAAATTCAATATAGGAATTAGAAGAAAATGAAGCCATTCTTTACCATAAGGCATATATTACAGGAAGTCACCTACAAAAACACCAACAGAATGAAGTAAAAAGATCAATCAACTATAATAATAATAATAATAATAAGTCCGTGTTTTGCAAATCAAACACTCTAAACTCATTAATAACAGCAAATGGTCCAATGTCGGCGGAAGAGACCTAATAACAAACTTATCCAAATTCCAACTATCGGATTTCTGTTATGGAACCTACCCTTTTGGCACATTAATGACCTCTTCCAATTATTGAGTATACCGGGAGAATATGCCTCTTGGGGTGAAGTTGAGTTGGTTTGACTCACCCCGGTCTCATACTCGGCAGTCAGACTGACGTGTAACACGCTTGTATTTGTTTTCCGTTTAATATATGTTTCACTAATTCCTGAGTTCGAGTTTTCTTCCGGACCTATTCTGGGTCCACAACACTGGGAGTTGGGTTGAGTTGGGTTGAGTCACCGCGGTCTAATACTTGACAATCAAACTGACGTGTAACACACTTTGAATTTGCTCTCTCGTTAAATATATATGTTTCATTAATACCCGAGTTCGTGATTTTCTTCCGGACCTATCCTGGGTCCACAACAGATACACAACTAGAAGCTTTGGACATAAATTTGCCACTGAAATACCGAAATATGATACCACAGATTCTTCTTCTATGTGCCCTGTCCCTTCATGACGTAGTCGATCATGTCTTTCCACGTCTTCCTATCCCTGGTGGCTCTTAGCACGCTTTCTTCTGTTACACCACCCAAACCCCGCTCTGCCACCCACTAGCTCAAGCCCATAAATCTAGAATATAAATGTATAGAAACTAGCATGGCCACAAAATGATGGATCAGTTTATATATTGATTATAATATAGATTGATCCCCCATTTTATATTCACATTATAGTTTCTTGTAAACACTTGACATATATATTCTTCTTCTATGTGCCCTGTCCTTTCAGGACGTAGGCAATCATTGATTTCCACATCTCCCTATCCATGGTGGCTCTTAGCATGCTTTCTCCTGTTACACCATACAACCCTCGTTCCATCATCCACCTGATCAGGTCCTTCAAATACGTTGTCCGCTGCTTTCCTCTGTCTCTTTTTCCCTCTATCTGGCCTGTTGCTATCAGGTTCTCCAAGCCCTTCCTCCTCATTGCATGTCCCAGGATCTTCAGCTGTCTATTTCTGATGCTCAGTATTAATTTCCTTTTCGTCTCCATCCTTTCCAAAACCTCGTCATTGCTCACATGCTCGGTCCATTATATCCGCAGCATCCTTCTGTAGAACCAATTTTTTCCTTCATCTTCGAAGATATTGTCCAACATTCACTGCCATCTTAAAGAACCAACATCACATAGCAATCCAGTACTCTCCTCTTTGTTTCTAGTGAAATTGTCCTGTTTTTTAATACTTTATTCAATTTCTGGAATGCTTCGTTCGCCATGCCAATTCGCCTTCGGATCTCTGTGCCGCACGTTCCATCTTCTGTACATCGCGCTTCCTCAATATGTTGCTTTGACAACTGTTTATCTTGCATTGGAATGATTTTAAAACTTGCGTTCATCTATTTTTATATATATAATGATTCCTTTGAACATTATAAACAAATTGCACTTTTCAAGTTTATTCATCATTATTTCACCCGTTACACCCAATGGTGTGTAGGGCAGCAACTTTTTGTTAATGTTTCCGTTACAAAATGTTTTTATGTGGCTGGATAGCTAGATAGATATGAACAGAGATAGATAGATAGATAGATAGATAGATAGATAGATAGATAGATAACACCTGATGAATATTTTAGGCACATTCTGGATTAATCACGAGTTGTAAGACGTAAATGACGTACTCGTACCTTGTCTGAGGAACACGTTTCGCAACACGCGTTTCGAGGCGCTGATTGGTCCGGCCAAACAGTTTTTTAGATAATGCGCACCGTATTTAGCAAATGAGAATGCCAAAAACAACACGTCTTTTGCCAGCAGAAAAACATAACTTAATACAGGCAGATACTCTATTAGCAATATATATATATATATATATATATATATATATATATATATATATATATATAGCCTGGCATCTACGCATCGTTCATTCAGCAATGAATTAGAACACTCTCAGCTATTGGGCGTGTATAATGATAATATACACGCTAAAAAGTCTGCCTTCTTCTACCGAGCGTCCGTAGCTCAGAGGTAGAATCGCCGACTGACGCCAATTAGGTAAGGTTTCAATCCTGAATAAAAAGCAATCGGCTGTCTAACCGTAACTGATACACCAATTTAAGTACTGACCAGACTCGATGTTGTTAATTTCGGTGGTCGAACGGTTAATGTCGGTGGTCGGACGAGAACGTCCGACCACCGAAATTCAACACTATATCGCCGTATTCAACACTATATAGCCGTAGACTTCAAATTTATTGCAACCGTTTATTTCACGGATGCTTTTTTATTTTTCAATTTAGTGTTATATTTTCAATGCTGGTTGGGTGGTTTACGCCTTTGTTCATACGATATTCTTTTTTCTCATGCTTTTAATAACTTGGTTAGGCCGTCGTCAGTCAACTCTAGGATGTGCGTTGTGGTGCATTGGATATCGACTCGGAATGACAAATCGGGGAGCCGAGTGCGAATTCCAGTTGACCTTCTAGCATTCACTTACGCACAAATACCGTTGGGAAAGATATTAGTCCGTCTATTTCCCTCCAGTTATGGATCAAACAATAGAACAGATTGGGTTCTATAGCCTTGGCTGGCAAATAGTCTTCCGCAGAAAGCAATGGCAACCTACTGCGGGATAATCAGTTATGTCTCTTTCGGGACATGATCGCCCAAAGCGTGTATCATGCATGGCACTTAACTGACTGACTGAATATAATAGTTGAAAACATGATTAAGGCTGCTACTGGGCATAAAGTGGGGGATCAGTTTTATATTGTTATGAAGTAATAAACTGATCCCCCATTAATTACTACCGAATAATATAATACATATTTTCCACCTCTAGCTATGAGTCAAATAATAGAACAGATTGAGTACTATACCCTTGGCTGGCAACCAGTCTACCGCAGAAAACAATAGCAACCTACTGTGGAATAATCTTCTGGCAAGTCAGTCATATCTCTTTCGGACATGATCGCCCAAAACGTGTATCACGTATAGCACTTAACTGACTGACTGAATATAATAGTTAAAAACATGATTATGGCTGCTAGTGGGCATAAAGTGGAGGAGCAGTTTTATATTGTTATGAAGTAATAAACTGATCCCCCACTAAGTAATAGCTAAGAATATAATACATATTTTCCACCTCTAGCTATGAGTCAAATAATAGAACAGATTGACTGACTGAATATAATAGTTGAAAAAATGATTAAGGCTGCTACTGGACGTAAATTGGGGGATCAGTCTTATATTGTTATGAAGTAATAAACTGATCCCCCATTAATTACTTAATAATATAATACATTAGTTCCCTTTCTAGATATGAGTCAAATAATAGGACAGATTGAGTTCTATACCCTTGGCTGGCAACCAGTCTACCGCAGAAAGCAATGGCAACCTACTGTGGGATAATCTTCTGCCCAGTCAGTTATGTCTCTTTCGAGACATGATCGCCCAAAGCGGGTATCACGTATGCCACTTAACTGACTGAAGTCATCTCTAAATTGTTCTAATGATTTCTCGTGAGCAAATGTTCCTTATCAGCTGAGGCGGCGGCGTTGTCAATTCATCACAGCCCTGTCAACCCAAACTATTCATCAATGCTAAGCTGGGAAATAAATCAAATTATACCCAACTCGACTGCTAATGTTCAGACGTCCGTTACTTTTAAAATACCTTGCGTTTTGGGCCAATGATGTAAGCGGTGTGTTGTTTTCTACCTCCTTGCATAAATAATGTAATTTTCTAAGCTACCAACTATAGATATCACTCGTATACTTCTTTAAATATCCCAGAATTAATCATTTAATTTCTTGCTCCCCCCCCACCGCTTAATTTCTTCATTTTTGTTCACTATTCTTGCTGGTATTTTATCTATCTTTCTTACACCTTTAAAAATACTCCGTCTGAAAAAGGTTGACAAACCGTAAAAAATGAATCATTGAATAATACTTACCATTGTTAAGTAGTTTTATTTTTCAGAGTAGGAACTTCTTTCTTTATAATATTGACACTGTTTTATCTATCTATCTATCTATCTATCTATCTCTGTGTGTTCATATCTATCTATCTATCTATCTATCTATCTATCTATCTATCTATCTATCTCAGTCTGTTCATATCTATCTATCTATCTATCTATCTATCTATCTATCTATCTATCTATCTATCTATCTATTCCAGTCTGTGCATTATCTATCTATCTATCTTTTCTATCTATCTATCTCAGTCTGCTCATATCTATCTATCTATCTATCTATCTATCTATCTATCTATCTATCTATCTATCTATCTATCTATTCCAGTCTGTGCATTATCTATCTATCTATCTTTTCTATCTATCTGTCTATCTCAGTCTGCTCATATCTATCTATCTATCTATCTATCTATCTATCTATCTATCTATCTATCTATCTATCTGTCATGTGCTATCTATCTATCTATCTATCTATCTATCTATCTATCTATCTATCTATCTATCTATCTATCCTACACTGTACAAATCTATCCATCAAGCTATCTATCTATAGTGGTTGCTTTATATCTACTTATTTTCAGAACTTTATATTACAAAAAAAAGAAAACAAAAAAAAAAACGATAGGATAAAGAACAAAAAGATTATAAATTTAAAGTTTCGGCTTTATTAAATCTTTATCAGAGGATATTTTGGTAAAACTTTAAAAAAGGCAAAATGTTTCCAATATGTTGCTTACATACCATAATTTAGTTTATGCACATCTATCTATGTATCTATCTATGGATATATAGATATAAAGATGAATAGCCTGATATATATATATATATATATATATATATATATATATATATATATATATAAATAAAATAAAGTCAAGTGATGGACTTTTTCAAGGCAAAAAGACGAAATGAGCTTTATTCTAAATTACGTATCTATAAACAAATAGTGTTGGTAACCACAAATCATGGGTTAAATAACAGGACAGATTGGGTTCTATAGCCTTGGTCGGCAACCAGTCTACCGCAGAAAGCAATGGCAACCTACTGCTGGATAATCTTCTGCCCAGTCAGTCATGTCTCTTTCGAGACATGATCGCCCAATCGTGTATCGCGCATGGCACTTAACTGACTGTTAACTTCTTAGTGTTAAATATTATTCTAACTCAACACTAGGGAGGTATTATTTTAGAAAACCTTTATATTTTCTTCCTTCAACCAAACGGAAAAACGAAAGTACGCTAGAAAAACTAAATAAAAGAATAACTTAATTTTCCGAAAGTTATTTATAATTGCGAGCAGAATTATTCACGCCACCAAATATTTGAATATTTTCTAAGGAAATGCTAATATTTGCAAGAACTTACTGAATATTCCATAAATAGTTTATGCCGTATTTAGTTTTGAATAATTCGTGAATTATTCAGAAGTTTTCATCTATTTCTTCGTTGTTATAGATTTGTTCTTTAAATTGGTGCTGTGCAAAACTCTTCAACAGGCGCCTCCTTTGGAAATTATAAAATAATATTGTACCATGGTATTTGCCATGTTCTTTTTTCTTAGTATGACATTTAATACATTCTTTAAAAATGAAATTGTCTTGAACTGATTCCGTAATGTTCTAAAAGATTCTAAATAACAAGACAAGACTCTTTCTGCAAATATTTTCATGGCTTCTGCTCTGTAGAACTTGGGTTACTGATGCCCCCTCCACAAGGATTTAGTCGGGCAACCAGACTGGCAACAAAGTCCCACCCTTTTTACGGCTAGATCAACGAAATGCAGGCAACAATTCTTCTCCAGCAGCTTCTTTTCTCGTGCTTCCCGTCTGTGGAACTCCCTTCCATATACTTGCTTTCCCGGCGGCTACAACCTCCAGGAATTTAAATGCAAAGTCAATTACCATTTCTTATCGAATTAACTCCAGACCTTCCTACATTATCCCGTGTATCTTGTTCTTTTCCTTTCTCACTACCTTCGCAACTGTATTCACTCCTGTGTTCGCACCCTTCTCTTGCCCTTTCTCTGACACCCCCTGTAACTGGTTCTTCTTTGTTTTCACTCTCCTCCTGCCTAATACTTCAATTCTCTTATGTAACTCCAGCCCATTCTACATCACCCCGTGTATCTTGTTCTTTTCTTTTCTCTCTACCTTCGCAACTGTCTTCACTCCTGTGTTCACATCTTTCACTTGCCCTTTCTCTTTCACCTCCTGTAGCTTGTTTGTCTTTGTCTTCACTCTCCTCCTGCCTAATACTTCAACTCTCTTATGTAACTCCAGCCCTTTCTACATCATCTCGTGTATCTTGTTCTTTTCTTTTCTCTCTACCTTCGAAACTGTCTTCACTCCTGTGTTCACATCCTTCTCTTGCCCTTTCTCTTTCACCCCCTGTAGCTGGTTCGTCTTTCTCTTCACTCTCCTCCTGCCTAATACTTCAATTCTCTTATGTAACTCCAGCCCTTTCTACATCACCCCGTGTATCTTGTTCTTTTCCTTTCTCTCTACCTTCGCAACTGTCTTCACTCCTGTGTTCACATCTTTCACTTGCCCTTTCTCTTTCACCCCCTGTAGCTGGTTCGTCTTTCTCTTCACTCTCCTCCTGCCTAATACTTTAACTCTTATATGTAACCCCCTGCACATCAGTGGCAGTACCGCCTTGCTTGGGGTGAAATTATTAAAAAACAAAACAAGATGTAAGCGCTCCTTGGCCAGGTACACCGCCTATGTTGATAACGTTTGGTTCTTGTGTCGAGCAAAGAAATTGGCGGTTATGGCAGGGGCCAAGACCAACTGCGATAAGTCTGTTGGCTGGCGGTTGGGTGCATGGAAGGGATATTTTTTTCCCCGGGCCTTTTCTCTGGACTGACGATTCGGTCAAGATACTCAGCGTCTGGTTTGGTCCAGATCTCGTCTTGGAAATGAATTGTGCGAGAAAAGGCGGATATTGCAGTTCGGATATATCTGACCTTAAACGGGAGAGTTGAAGTATGTGCCTCGCACATCTACCAGATTCTCTTTTACCAACTCTCTTTTTTCCGTATTTGGGTAGCAATCTCTCTTTTATGCAAGTTTCAGTAAAAATGACAGACAAGGTATTATCGGTAATTTTTATATAATTTTAAAAGTGTTAAAATCATAACACACGAAAAATTAGATAAAAACTTAACGATAATTCATTTTCTGTCATTTTAAAAGAAACTTGCATATGTATATAAATGTGTGATGAATCGTATAACCACAATTATACTGAAACTAGCAGTATAACCCAGTGCTGCTCGGGTGTAATGAAAGCTTTAAAACTAATCCATGGTCCTGGAGCTTAGACTCAGCCTAAAGAATATTTGTGTGAAGTTTGGTGAGAATCGGATAAAAATTGTGTATATACATATATAAAGGACATACAGACAGATAGACAGACACTCACACAAACATCTTGCCTTATATATATATATATATTATCGAGTTTCTGCACTATTGTAAGAACTGCAACCTTGAAACTTCTGAATATCGTTTCTTATGTCTTTGTCTATGAGTGTATCAAATTTGATTAAAATCGGACCACTCCTTCTATAACCCGACTTTTTCGATTATCGATTTTCGATATTTATCGGGGGTACCTCGACACAAAACCTAGCTAAGAACACTCGCAGACGCTTATAGTACAACTGTGTAATTTTTCAAGAATATCGGTTCAGCCGTTTCGGAGTCTATAGGTAACGGACACACATACTCAGACACACACACAAAGTTCCATTTATAAATAAGTTTAGATTTAGATTAGATATTGAGATGCACATTCCCGAAAATACATTGACCTTCAAGAGTTACGCACTTGATTGTTTCTTGATGTCGATTGGTCAGTGTTCTTGGTCACGTGATTCGTTCCTGCCTCAAGTGGACGGTTTTCAATTGCCGCTTTGTCTAAAAATAAAGTTAACATCAAGAGATTTTTTCTCGAATTAATAAAGCGAAAAGTCTCTTCTAACGCATCTCCATGCTTGCAAAAGAGAAAGAAAGAACAAAAATTGAACCCGTATCGATTAAGTGATTTTTCAGGCATTTTGTCACGCCGAAAACTCGAAGGAAAAGAGAAAGAAAGTAGTCAATCTGTAACTAGATTTATCATTTATTCCCCGGATGCATTTAGAATCTCTTCTCAAAGGCGCCTTACTGTAGTGTAACGGTTTGTCATATAAACCCACGGACTAATTAATTCAAAGAAACGGCGTCAGACTAGTGTAAGTCTATTAAAAACCTGTTTTAAGCGAGCTTGAAAAACGTATATAAGAAAAAAAGGACTTGGAAAATTTGACACTCGCCGCACCTCCATCTAACTAATAAAATTTTTTAAATCAGTGGCAGGTAAGGGACTTAGATTTATAGCAAAATGAAAAACATGGTTTTCTTTTTTTCTTTTTTGCTTTGAAATCAATTCACTCTAATCACAGTATTAATGTCAATATTGAATAATAAACAAAGTATAAACATCTGTACTTAAAGTTACAAAGGCTACGGCTTAAGGTTGAATACACTGGATCTTGTTCGATCACCGAAGTTAAGGCAACGCTGAGCCTGGTCAGTACTTAAATGGGTGACCGCTTGGGAATACCAGGTGCTGTAAGCGTATAGTAACGGATGCGCGTTGTGGTGCAGTGGATATCTGCTCGGAAAGAGAAATCGGTGAGCAGAGTTCGAATTCCAGTTGAATACCCTGCATTCACATAAGCACTGGTACCCTTGGGAAAGGTATTAATCCGTCCCTTCCCTCCAGTTATGGGTTAAATAACAAGGGTAAGACTTGTGGACCCTGCCCTTAAAAACAAATCCCAATGAATCTTGATACTCGAAAAGAAAAATGTATTACTAGACACAAAAACTTATATAAACAACAATAAATTGTTGAAAGAAAAAGGTATTACCAGAAATAAAGTTTAGTTGGCAATAAATGACCCGCCGAGGCTGATTTGCCATAAAAACAAAACAACCAACAAAACGAATTCCATGATCACCCAGTTTAAAAAAAAAACAGTACCTTAAAGAAGAAGATTGACTTTAGCAATTGATTTTCTTTTTAATCGAGTCACCCAAGGCAAGGAGATAATGTCACTAAGAGGCAAGAGGCTTCTATAATTTAAAGAAAATAAATTGAATATAGAAAGAACTAGAATTCAAATCCTAAACAGAAAACAATGGATAAAACTCAACTCCTGTTCAAAAGGCTGGAGGAGGGGACAGAAGTATTTTTTTTTTCATTTTCTCAACCCAAGTAAGGCATTCTACTGCCACTGTTGCGCAGGGGGGTTTCATAGGAGAAAGTGATGATAAAGTGGGGTTAGTTAGGAGGAAGGTAATAGAGAGGATGAGAATACCGAGGATGGGGGTGGAGTAGAGGGAAAAAGAGATTGAGAGAATGGATGCGAGTTAGGGAGATAGGAGATGTCTATTGACCTTACATTTGAATTCCTGGAGATTGTAGGGGAAGCAAGTATATGGAAGGGAATTCCAAGTGATGAGAGAGAGGGATTGGTTATAGGGGATGTCAGGAGGAGGGTATTAGACGGATGAAGATACCGAGGATGGGGGTGGAGTAGAGGGAAAAAGACATTGAGAGAATGGATGCGAGTTAGGGAGATAGGAGATGTCTATTGACCTTACATTTGAATTCCTGGAGATTGTAGGGGAAGCAAATATATGGAAGGGAATTCCAAGTGATGAGAGAGAGGGATTGGTTATAGGGGATGTCAGGAGGAGGGTATTAGACGGATGAAGATACCGAGGATGGGGGTGGAGTAGAGGGAAAAAGAGATTGAGAGAATGGATGCGAGTTAGGGAGATAGGAGATGTCTATTGACCTTACATTTGAATTCCTGGAGATTGTAGGGGAAGCAAATATATGGAAGGGAATTCCAAGTGATGAGAGAGAGGGATTGGTTATAGGGGATGTCAGGAGGAGGGTATTAGATGGATGAAGATACCGAGGATGGGGGTGGAGTAGAGGGAAAAAGAGATTGAGAGAATGGATGCGAGTTAGGGAGATAGGAGATGTCTATTGACCTTACATTTAAATTCCTGGAGATTGTAGGGGAAGCAAGTATATGGAAGGGAATTCCAAGTGATGAGAGAGAGGGATTAGTTATAGGGGATGTCAGGAGGAGGGTATTAGACGGATGAAGATACCGAGTATGGGGGTGGAGTAGATGGAAAAAAGAGATTGAGAGACTGGGTGCGAGTTAGTGAGATAGGAGATGTCTATTGACCTTACATTTAAATTCCTTGAGATTGTAGCTGTCAGAGAAGCGAGTATATGGAAGGGAATTCCACAACCGATGAAAGAAGCTGTTAGTGTAGAAATTGCGGTTACATTTTATCGGTTTCACTGTAAAAGGTTGGGAACTAATTGCTAATCTAGTAGCTCGTGTAAATTCACACCTAGGAGGCACCAGTGATCTAAATACATTGGAGCAGAAGCAGTAAAAGTATTTATAGAAGAGGCACAGGGAAGCCACGTCACGCCGGTGAGATAGCGACTACACCCCAGCTGCCAAGTCGGTATTTATCACATTACAGATTCTACGTTGTATTCTGTCAAGAACCCCGAGGTGAACAGCAAGAGCACCCGACCAGATGTGGCTGCAGTATTCAATACACGGGCGGACGGTAGATTTATATATGTTCAGGATGGACTCAGACGGGAAAAACTTCCTGTCCCTGCACAGTGAACCGACCTTCTTAGCAACGAATTTAGCAATGGTTTCGATGTAGTCATTCAACTTGAGGTCTGCTGAGAGTGTGAGAAGGAGGCGTATTGTTTTACTCTCAGGGAGGCAAGCCTGTTCCATGCTAATGGGTTGGGGGGGTAGCAGCGATTGTTTATAGTTGAAGTAGACACCCTAAGAAACAGTAACGCCAATCCTTAACAGGAAACAACGGATTAAACTCAACTCCTGTTCAAAAGACTAGGGGTGAGAGTGAAAAGAACGATAGGCGTACTTATCTTCTGTTAAATTTTAAAATTCTCTCAGATTTTGACATCGATACTTGGTGTTCAATAAGTCAGTGTTTCTTGCAATAAATGGTAATCTAATGTTTATTTAGTGGCATAATCTTATAGACGAAACATTCTTAATCACAAATATTTCTTTAGTCAGAAACTTTCTACCTTTTTAGTAAATTAGTATTCTTGAATGAATTAAGAAATTTCTTAGATGACCATCCGCAATCTTTATTATTTTTTGATACCTCTTGCATCATGTAACAATATTAAAGAAAATGTTCGTGAGTGTAAGGTACTTAAATTCAAATCACGCCTATGTATGCTGTTTACTTAATTTGGGAGATGCCTTAAGACACACCGGAAATAGGAGAAAAGAAAATTATGGCAAAATTAATTAATTCAGTGCTTAGAACGGCAAATATTTCTTTACAGCATATTGAGATTTTGTATGGAAAAGCGACATAAGAATATATACTAGTCAAAATTTCTACATAGTTTTAGAAACGACAATGTTGGCTAAGAAATACCTACGGTATCGAGCCGAACACAAAGACCATCATTAAATATGTGTGTTCGCTTGTTTATGTAAGGAGAATGAGATAGCTGATCAGAATGTATTTGTGCGCATGCGTAACGCAGAGAGTAAAAAGAAGAGATTTTTGCGCAGGCGCGTGTCTCTAATCACCCATCGGTATTCGCTAGCTTATATTCACGAATGAATCTCAGTTCTCTTTTCTAAAGCCTCTGATTGTTGTGGGGGGGTAGAAGACAGAAATGAAACAAAGGACAATTCTTAACAACGAACGCCGGGAAGTAGTTTACGGATAAAACTGAATAATTTATTGAAATAAACGTGCCTGAAAAATTAAAGATATATACTTTGAATATACGCTTTTTTTTTTTTTTAGTCTTGCTGGAGGGCGTCGTTAGTGATGTTCTGAACTGGGTCATTGGGCAGTTTCAGGTCTTTCAAACATTATACTCCCCTCACCAAGTCGACCCTACCAAAGCTGACCACTCTCTGATGCGACCCTATTTTGAAAAAAAAATAAAAATAAATAAATAAAAGACTGCAGACACTGACTTATATAGGCAACCCATACCCCTCTGTCACGCATTTGAAGTTGACCAACAGCACGATGGTTTGAGCTCTTTTTAAGTTGATTATGGTGGATTTTTACTTTTTTCTTTTATGAAGATACTCGTCGGATACTCGAAAGCTATCATATATATATACTCGTCGGATACTCGAAAGCTATCACATATATATATATATATATATATATATATATATATATATACGCTTTTTTGCAGGGGGCTACATAAGAGTAAAAAGATTAAGTAGAAGAGAGTGAAGAGGAAGACGAACCAGTTAGAAAAGAGCAAGAAAAGGATGGGAATACAGGTGTGATGACAGTTTCAAATATAAAGAGGAAGGAAAGGATATACGGGGTGGTGAAAAAACTAGAGTCAAGTGGTTATTAGATGATTATTAGATATATATGTGATAGCTTTCTAGTATCCGACGAGTATATATATATATATATATATATATATATATATATATATATATATATATTTTAATCGTATCACCCCGAGCAAGGTGGTAATGCCACTGATGTGCAGGGGGCTACATAAGAGTAAAAAGATTAAATAGAAGAGTGTGAAGAGGAAGACGAACCAGTTATAAAAGAGCAAGAAAAGGATGGGAATACAGGTGTGATGACAGTTTCAAATATAAAGAGGAAGGAAAGGATATACGGGGTGGTGAAAGAACTAGAGCCAAGTGGTTATTAGATGAGTATTGACATTGCATTTAAATTCCTGGAGGTTGTAGCCGCCAGGAAAGCAAGAATATGCAAGCGAGTTCTACAGGCGGGAAGTGCGAGAGAAGAAGCTGAAGGAGTAGAATTGTCGTCTGCATTTGGTTAATCTAAATGTGAATGGGTGGGACCAAGTTGCCAATCTGGTATGAATACAAATAATGGAGGAAAAGAAAATATAAAAGAACAAAGGTTCGAATTTTTTTTTACTGTTTGGTAAATGCTGTTAGTAAAAACGCGTGGCATTTAATATTAACAGTGATAAGACAAGGACTACAGGTGAATTCCAGTCTTTGGTAGAAATTGATGAAGGGCACATAAATTATTTCGATAAGCTGTAGTCACTTATGAACATCTAAACTTTTAAAATAGCCTTTGTATTTTTGTATTCGTTATGTGAAATAGAATAACTGTGATTAACGACGACCAGAATTAAATCGCACACATGTATGTATTTGTACGAAATAAGTCAAAATATATCAAACAAGAACAGATCTACAGGAAATATAAATTAGATATGAACAAAAAGTAGCATATTTCCAAAGTAAACATTCAAGTTTTAAATATATTACGAAATACAGCGTTTTAAATAAGATTTGTGGTTTATTCATTGTCTCCTATTTAGGATTGGCCTTAGTGTTCCTTGGAATGTCTACTTCCATAAAGTCCCCGAACCATTACAAATATCTATTGCTCAAGAGACATATGACATACTATTGCAGATATTTTTGTTGTAAAATATTGTACATCTCCTCAAGTTTACATTCACAACTTTCATTGACTACATTCCCTATGTGCACGTCTAGTTGCACTCACAATTTCAAGACAATGCACCATTTCACTTCATACGCGCGGTAGTATATCAACATCAACTGTTTGAACAACTTCAACAATAAGTCTATAAAGAATGGCATGATCAGGAACAGGAGTCTGATAAACATGATCCTTGACGTTACCTCAAAGGAAAAATCCAAGGTGGTAAGATAAGAACAGCGTGATGACCATGCACAAAACAATGCAATAAAAGCTTAAATTCTTTATTAACAACTAGCGATGCTGTGGCTCAGTTTGGCTAAATGGTTAAAAAAGATTATTTACTAAACTAACGAAATAAATGAGATATCGATAATAATTCGTTGAAAAAAACTGTATTGAATATTTTTTTAAAAAGGCAAGAGGTTTTTGTTGTTTACGCCCACCAAAAATAGAAATAATAATAATAATAATAATAATAATAATAATAATAATAATAATAATAATAAAAGGCTTCGTTTACTTTAAATGTACAGTTTTCATAAGTTTTCTATGAAATAACAAAGTTGTCTGTAAACGCGTCCGTATTGAAAATGAAAGTTTTTTGGTTCGTCTCTTATCGGCTCTAATAGATTTGCAAAATATATCTTTTTTAATATTGTAATATTTTTAATATAAGGTATATAAAAACACGCTCGTATTCGATTAAAATGCTATAGTAAAATTTCAAAACAATTGGTGCAGTTGTTTTCTAGATTAGCGGACAGTAACAAACGGACAAGTACATTTTTATTTATATAGATTAATGTCAATCAAACAAAACATAAAAGCCTAAATGTATACAAAACTTATGTGTGCAACATTTTACAAAACACTGCAATACTCTATGTGATATGGCTTCTAAGCATTACATACTTGGAATGGTATTGGAAATTTATAGACACCTTGCATATTTGATAATCTTTTATAGTCCAAGATACTAGCATTTAAAATGTGTCCCAGCAGTATATAGGGGACCATATATATATTCGTGAGCGTATTTTCACGAGTAAAGATGGAAAACATTTTACAAAAAAAAAAAAAAAAAAAAACTGGAACACTTTATGTCATAAGGCTTCTGAGCAATAAATACTTTGAGTACTGGGAGTTTATGGAAAGCCTATAGTTTGAAAAATCTTGGCAAATTTAATTTAAAATAGAAAGCAATTACAAGGTATATAATAAAACTGCGGTTATCATTCATAATCATTTACTTCCAATAGTTATATATAAGACAGCTGGTCGAAAAATTATCAGGACTGGTGTTATAAGAAGAAAACTACAACACATATTAATTCAGCATTTAAACTTCTTCAAAATAATCCCCTTCCGAAGCCACAGACTTTATCCAGCATCATATCTATTGACGGAAGCATTCCTGGAACTTCTTTGTGGGAATATCAACAGATGCCTTGTCGCATTCTCTTTGATTTCCTCAACGTTTTGAAATCGTGTTCCTTTCAAGTGGGATTTGATTTTTAAAAAAGCAAAAATCACCAGAGGTGATTTACTGGAAATATGGTTGTTACTGAACCCAGGGAATATGTGTTTGGCTCTAAGCTCCGTGGTCACTGATAGAATCTGTGAAGTGTGGTGAGACAACCCCATTGCAAACAGTTGCCTTTAAAGAACTGCTATAAAGAACGGAAATGTGCGACAATGTTATAATGTTTAATATGAATCTGTACCAATATGCTGAGTATTTTAGCTTTGTAACTCTAGCAAATGTCCCAGTACTTTTAGAAAAGACTATATATATATATATATATATATATATATATATATCTTTTTTTTTAATTTTAATTTTTATTTTTATACTTACTTACTTGTTTATAAGCAACAATTTGGCCTTCAGAAACAAAAGGAACTCGATAAGTAAAGCCACAAATTTATTCGTCTGAAGAGAGTCAAACTTAGACTTGAAATACGTGTAGCGTCACAAATACCATTATGGACACTTAAAGTATCATAACATGTATTATGACAACAACAATAAATATAGACTTTAAACAAAACGTTTACGGCCTCTCACTCTTTTTATTCTCTCTCTCTCTCTCTCTCTCTCTCTATATATATATATATATATATATATATATTATAATGAAGTAAGAAATCAGTGCATCAGTTTTTTTTTAATCATATCACCCCGTGTATAGCTTAATATTGCAATTATAATGTTTATTTGTAATTTGTGCTCTAATATTACATAGAAATTGTTTTATTAAAAAATCTGATACACACAAAATTCATTTGGTTTTAATAGCTCTAATATACCTTAGTATACGAAAAGTACTAAATTCAAATTGAAATTTACAAATGTAGTCCTTTTAACAAATGCAGTGGTTAAAATCTAACCTGCTGTCAAAAAATAATGTCTATACATATGAATAATGTATGTTTCTAGTATGTATCGTCCGCAGACAAAAAGTGTAATTTCATCAGGATAAAACGCAACAAATACCTTCATGCGACCTAAATGTTCAACTTCATAGTTCAACCAAATTCTCAGTTTTGATTGAATAATACAGACACACCGATAATCGTATGTTTTAACTTCCTCCAACTACTCTTCCTTAATTTTCAGAATAAAAGTGAATTCATTTTATATTTTCTAAAAATAATCATTTTCACAGTTGGTTTTTAAAATATCAGCTAAAGAAGACCAGTATTGTCCTGAAACATGAGATTGTTTGTGCTGTGATATAATGGTTTTATAAACCATTGTAATAACAAAATTACAATATGTATATCGCCTGATGACGAGGCACAAATCTCGAAACAGAAACAGAAACAGAGTAGATAGACTAAACTATCGCCCGGTTCACACACCACCCACCTCTATTGAACAGCTGAAGAGACTCACCCCTTGTTCCCTGTTTAGGATGTGGTTTTCGGCTTTCTCTTTTCCAATCATTTTACACTCTTTTGTAGCCCCCTGCGCATCAGTGGCGTTACCGCCTTGCTCGGGGTGATATGATTAAAAAAAAAACTATATTAATTTTAGATAAAAACAAATTTAATTATATACATATATATATAAAATTCCAGGTGAAGAGGACTCAGGGTTTTATTATTTTGAGTACCCCGGCATTTATTTTTTTATGAACAGTGCTCAATATAATAAATATTATAGAGCTTAATATAATTATATAGTTATGAATTAATTGTACATTGCGACACGGAAATATACACACACACACACACACACATATATATATATATATATGTGTGTGTGTGTGTGTGTGTGTGTGTGTGTGTGTGTGTGTGTGGTTAGATCTTGGAGGCTTTCACAATGTGTTTAGTAAAATAAAGGAAGGTACAGAAGTTTTTGGGTATTACCTATACATTAATATTTCGAGATCAAGATCTCATCTTCAGAATGGCAGGTGAGCGTGTTTCTGTCCGAGTGAGTCCGTG
>JBBBDQ010001423.1:817500-840000 GCA_037127315.1 Ascarosepion bandense
ATCTTTTTTTTTTTTTTTTTTTTTTACAAGTAATAAACATCGTTAAGGGGTGAAGGTGTCGTTTCGTGGAAGAAACTGTTTTTTGATACTGTATCCGATTGCAAGCACATGTACAAACTTGTTAGGATGAATTTTTCATGCAGAAATACACCATATATATATATATATATATATATATATATATGAAAAATTAAGGCAGGCACGTTATTTCATGGTAAATCGGAAGTTTAAGCCTAATTAAGGCGAACCATCATCAGCTTCCATCTGTATTTTACGAAGGGTTTTACACGAATAAGAAAGACGGAAGCTGATGATGGTTCGCCTGAAATAGGCCCAAACTTCCGATTTACCATGAAATAACATGTCTGCCTTAATTTTTTCTTATATTTGCTCCATATGTATTTATATACATATATATTTAGAGCTCTCTTAGAGAGTTATCCTACCACTGTATGTACAGGATACTCCTTTGGATTCTTCTATATCTACACCGCATACTGATATATATATATATATATATATATATATATATATATATATATATATATATATATTCTATTTACGCCCTGAATGATAGACTTTGAAATACACTCGCTATTCCGGCATCTATACACCGTTCCTTCAGCAATGAATTAGAACACTCTCAGCTATTGGGCGTGTATAATGATAATATACACGCAAAAATGTCTGCCTCCTTCTACCGAGCGCCCATAGGTCAGGTAGAATCGCCGACTGACGCCAATTCGGTCGGATTTCAAACTTTGGTAAAAAGCAATCGGATATCTAACCGTACTGATGAGCTGTGATACAGCGAAACAGATCTGTTTGTGGATGACTATATATATATATATATATATATATATATATATAGTGTATTTAAGCATAAAAATAAAACAACTAAATTTAAATGGAAAATCCTCAAGCAAGCAAGAACAGCTAAATTAATAAAGAAACCATGTTTCCTTTGTCTTCAAGAAAAAATTGAAATCGTCAAATACATGAATAGCGACAAACCTTTAAACCAGAGGCATGAAACCACAGTAAACTGCAAACACATTAAAGAACTAACCTTACAATCATGCTAAAATATACTGCAAAAGCCAAAACTAGGATCCCCTAGAGACGATAAACATTAATAGTGCTAACAACACTCTTACATCAAATTTTACTTATTCCACACCACAAACTATAATCTAATTTTACAGTTTTATAGAAAAAAGTAATTTCCTAAATTCAAAATTAAGGTTAAATATACAAAATTAGAATAATTATAAAAACTGTGCTTAAATACAAAAATATTCTATAGTTGTACAAATAAACATTAAAGATAGGTCCAATCCCATCCTTCCCCAACCTTTACACCTCTTTATTCTCCCCCTCTAATGAAACCAAAGAATAAAGGCTAGCCAGGCGGCCCAAAAACTTATACACCATTTTCTAATATTAAATCTGTCTACAAAATTCCCGACACTTTCATTAACCAACTATAACCCCTACCCACCCCACTTACTTCAAAATTCTAACGGACAATTTCCAAGACTTATTCCCTTGTCGCTAACCCCCACCAACATCCCACACACAACTTGCCATGTATTAGAAAAGAGGTCTTCCATTCCTTTCCACAACACCTGATGAGACATTGGAAGTTCAATGTAGAAACAAAATGTACAATTTGTAGTGGATATCTATAAAAACATTGTATATGTTCTAATATATATATATATATATATATATATATATATATATATATATATAAAGTACTTATAAGTCAGAGTTAAATTAGAATTTAAATTAGGTCAGTAATTAGTTGTATCAGAAAGTGCTCAATATAAATTTGAAGCGAAATGTAGCTTCTAAATAAAAGAAAAAAATTGGCTATAATATTATTTCCAGAACGAAAAAGCTGAGATGAAAGGTCCGAAATGATTTCGGGATGTAGACACATTATAAATATTTTTTAGGCTCGTACAAACCCGATGAAATGATTTCAAATAACAAACCACCCCCTTATTTTGAGATTCCGGTTATGAATTAATAAATTCGTTAACCGTTAAAATCGGATCCAAACAACTAAAAGCATTTTGGAAAAACTCAGACCAAGGCAAATTTCACAAGTCAGTGTGAGAAATAAAATCCTGGATCTTGATTGGATTTCAAATAGAAAATTGATATATGACGCCAGTCAGTTTTTTTTTTCACACCTAAAAAAGAAAATGCATGCTAGAGCCTGTCACATGACTAAAATCTCATACTTAAACATTACATCTCTTGACCGGTCAAGACAATCAGATTAGGAGCGGTATCTGATAGCATCTCACAGTGTAAAGAAAAAACTTTAAGAAAAAACTGTCACGTCTCGCCTTTATTTCCAGTTTTCTTTTCTTTTTTTTTTACTCCACACCGCTAAAAATGTTTTCATTAGCTACACACACATATTCACACATACACCGTTCACATACACGAAAATAGGCATTTCCTCCGTCTTTTCTAACGCTGACGCCTAGCCTATAAAACAGTTTTCCACTTTAATTTAAAAAAATAGTTTTATTCGGATTCATTGTCCTACTGAGAACCACACTCACACACATTTACACGCGTCATGAACACAGACAAACATGTGTTCACACATACAGACACAACTATAAACGCGCACAAGCATTATAAACAAATATACTAATGTCTTATATAAATTTATAAATTATATAAATTGAAAAATACTTAAGAATTAAGTAATTACATGTTAAATATTCCTATAGCAAGACTATTATTATCCTATAGCAATCTTATAATTGTTCCTATAACAACTCTTTAATTATCACTAGAATCATATAATTAACACTAAAATTAACCTATAATGATCCTATAATCACGTCTATTATAAATCATATTATTCATCTATCAATATTCCTATAATTATTCGTATTAGTATCATGTAACTTTTGCTGCCTATATCTTATAAATACTACTGTTATAATCCTATTATTGCAATCTTGTATAATCGCATAATTTATAATTGTCTTATTATTATTATAATGCTTTAGTTTTGGTGTTATAATTTTATAATTATTGCAATTTGAATCCTATAAAGATACCTGATATTATCCAAAAATTATTTATTAATTCTATAGTAATTTATATTATAATTCTGCAATTTTCATTTTAATGATCCCATATTTATTTCATTTATGATATACCGACAATTCATATTATAATTCTATATTTTTCTTTATATAACCCTATTTATTTTTAATCATATCACCCCGAGCAAGGCGGTAACGCCACTGATGTCCAGGGGACTACATAGGAGTTAAAAGATTGGAAAAGAGAAAATCGGAAACCACATCCTAAACAGGAAACAAGGGATGAGCCTCTTCAGCTGTTCAATAGACGTGGGTGGAGTGTGAACCGGGCGATAGTTTAATCTATCTACTCCAATTGAAAAAAAAAAGTGAGAAGATTGGAAAATAGAAAACCGGAAACCACATCCGAAACATGAAACAATGGATGAGCCTCTTCACCTGTTCAATAGACGTGGGTGGAGTGTGAACCGGGCGATAGTTTAGTCTATCTACTCCAATTGAAAAAAAAAAGTGAGAAGATTGGAAAATAGAAAACCGGAAACCACATCCTAAACATGAAACAAGGGATGAGCCTCTTCACCTGTTCAATAGACGTGGGTGGAGTGTGAACCGGGCGATAGTTTAGTCTATCTACTCCAATTGAAAAAAAAAAGTGAGAAGATTGGAAAATAGAAAACCGGAAACCACATCCTAAACATGAAACAATGGATGAGCCTCTTCACCTGTTCAATAGACGTGGGTGGAGTGTGAACCGGGCGATAGTTTAGTCTATCTACTCCAATTTAAAAAAGAAAGTGAGAAGATTGGAAAATAGAAAACCGGAAACCACATCCTAAACATGAAACAAGGGATGAGCCTCTTCACCTTGTTCAATAGACGTGGGTGGAGTGTGAACCGGGCGATAGTTTAGTCTATCTACTCCAATTTCTTATTATTATAATCCTAAAACTATTCGCGTTATAATACTGTAACTATCTTCAAAGAATTATTTCAATCTTATAACTATATTTATTCAGAAATTATAATATGAATATATAAGAATATCACTACAAAAGTAGCTATTTTGTTTCGACACTTCATGCCACAGGGCAAGATACAAGAATATGTTATAATTTCTGAATAAATATTATTAGCTCTACTTTGTATTGAGCATTTTTTTAAGAATAGTGTTTCTTTGGATACAGAATATTATTTAATCCATACGTACCCTATACTTGGTAATCTTATAACTATTATAATATTTTGATTTTTATTCGGGTAATCCTATAATTATACCAATTATCTTATAATTACTCCTATAAAATCTATAACTCTTGCTGTTATAATCCAATAATTACTGCAATTACAATCCCATCGTTTTAGATATTATATATATATATATAGACTAAACTATCGCCCGGTTCACACTCCACCCACGTTTATTGTACAGGTGTAGAGGCTCATCCCTTGTTCCCTGTTTAGGATGTGGTTTCCGGCTTTCTCTTTTCCAATCTTTTCAATTTTTTTTTTTTCTTCATTTTTTTTCAATTGGAGTAGATAGACTAAACTATCGCCCGGTTCACACTCCACCCACGTTTATTGTACAGGTGTAGAGGCTCATCCCTTGTTCCCTGTTTAGGATGTGGTTTCCGGCTTTCTCTTTTCCAATCTTTTCAATTTTTTTTTTTCTTCATTTTTTTTCAATTGGAGTAGATAGACTAAACTATCGCCCGGTTCACACTCCATCCACGTTTATTGTACAGATATAGAGGCTCATCCCTTGTTCCCTGTTTAGGATGTGGTTTCAGGCTTTCTCTTTTCCAAATCTTTTCACTCTCACGTAGCCCCCTGCACGTCAGTGGCGTTACTGCCCTGCTCGGGGTGATATGATTTTTAAAAAAATATATAATTGTTATAATCATATAACTATTTTTGTAATTATAATCCTGTGAGTATTCTTGTCATTCCATTACTATTCCTGGGATAATCCTATAATTATTGCTCTTATAATCCTATAATCATTTTTTTTTATAATTTTAATGTCAAGTAATACCATATTTTATTGTCTTATGCTTTCAATATTTGTTATAACACTCAAGACGTGAATAAAACTTAGTCTATATTAATTAATATTCATTCATAAGTTTGATGCCTTTCTATATCAGAATATTTTAAAATGAATTTTCAAACTATATTGTATTCAATTATAAAACTATATTGTATAAAACTATAACAACTATAACAACTATAACAACTATAACAACAACAAATATAAACTATATTGTAAAAAACTATATTGTATAAAACTATATTGTATTCAATAATAAAACAAGATTGAAAACAGTATGATTAAATAAAGAAAACAAGAGTAAAATATAGTTTTCCTCTTCTTTATTTAACCTTATATATATATATATATATATATATATATATATATATATATTTCAAATATAAGAGACAATGAATGTCTATTATGTTTCATCAACAGCCGTTCGTATTTTGACTTTAATTTCAGGTGAAAATAAAGACAGAAATTCTCCAACATTTGGATAATTTTTTATTAAAATAGTTCTAAGCTCTCAGCTCACATGAGCCGTCTTCAGAGACGTTACAGGGACGTTAACATAAAAACATCCACCATCAAAGACGATTTTATCTTGTGTTGACATAAAACTTTGCTAAGCAAACATTTGAGCCGAAAGCTTAGAAACAACTTAATAAAAACATAATCCAAATGTTGGAGAATTTTTCTCTTCATTTTCACCTGAAATTAAAGCCAAAATACGATGTTTAGAACGGCTCATAATTTAAACATAACAGACATTCATTGTCTCATATTTAACAGTATATGTTTAGAAAATAATCTGCTGCCTCGATACACTATATATATATATATAGAGAGAGAGAGAGAGAGAAACATTACAAATTCGATGTATTTGTTTCATCAATTCTCTAGCTTTTTAAGCCTGAATTAAATTATTTTTAGATCTAAAATTATTAAAAATGCATCAGAATATGAAAAACAAAAAACAAAAAAACAACAAACAATCGAAACGCCTAAATACGTGAAATTAGACAAAAAATTACAAACATACAAAAAATAATAATTCGAAAAATAGCCATGTTAAAAAGAGGAATAAAAATTTACAACCAGACGAAACCAAAAAAACTATGCGGGCGACTGTAGATACAATTGTTACGTGGTGGGAAAAGAAACAGGACGGAACGAAACAAGACAGCACAATTCCCAAATTTGCATTCACTTTTGCGCTATACGCCATTTGTTTTCTCGAGACTGCAGTTGATTTTCGTTAGGCAAGATCAAATTTTTGTCTTTAAATATTTTTTTTTTCGAGTTTAAATTTAATTTTCTTTTCTACTACGATTCGCTATGCTTTCATTCAATAGCGGGAGAAGAAACGCTAAGAAACCTGTAAGTGAGGGATAATCGATAGCAATAATTGGTTTGCCCTTGTAAGACTGTGAGTTCAGGTGGCAGCCGGAGTGGGAGGAGAAAATATTTGCCTCTTACTGGAATGGTTGGATTGACAGTTCGAAGTAGAATAATGCAGGAATGGTGAGGCTGTTGTAAAAAGCGGTTGGAGGATGGGAAACAAACAAAAGCCTCAGTTTTATCCGTGCTACTTTGAGCTGATCCAATGTAAAGATTAAAATTAGTCATTAGAAATACAAACTGAATGAAATGCTATTCTATACAGAGACAAAATCTAGTAATATTTATAAACGAGTGCACCCCTACCGTCAAAAATTACGTGAAAATATTTGAGAGGATGGTTAGATGTTTCCTCACAGGACATTCACCCTGATCATGACAGGAGGAATATATATATATATATATATATATATATATATATATATATATATATATATATATATATAAATTAAATTATCTCCAGTTTCGGGATAGTATTTGTTGCTAAGGTGATGTGTTATCCCCTTCGGGGATTTCATGTCGAATTGGTCATTCAACATCTTTGAAAAAATTTAATTTCATTTATATTTGCTCTGTAATTTTTATTACATGGAGCTCCCCTCCTGTATCATTTTTTGATATTAAAATTTAATATTTAATATTAATTAGGATCATATTTGGGAATTTACCTTCCTGCTTTTTCCGCTCGGACAAAAGTATATATATATATATATATATATATATATATATATATATATATATATATATATATATATATATATATATGAAAATGTTTCTGTAAATGCACAATTTAATTAACGAAATAAAAGTGTGTACATTGTTGTTTCACATTAGGAAATGATATTAAAAAGCGAAGCAACCGGTTTCGCTCCCACTCATCGGGCCTCTACGGGAGATTTTAATTGGAATTAAAATAAAGTAAAGTTTAATTATTTCAGTAAATTTTACTTTATTTTAATTCCATATATATATAGATACAAACAAAGATTTATACCCACAAAAAAAAACAATTACTTTAAATAAAATAGACGTCATTATACTTAACCCAACCCGAGGAACCTTTCGGCCAACACGCTTCAAGGGCTTACATTGGCTTTATTATAGATGGTTAATACAGAAAAAAGAAAAATAAAGGATTACTTTCAAAAATGGGGGGGAAAGATGGAGTTCGTTTAAAAATAAACTTTAATCAATAAATTAAAACGTAAGGGGGGTGTAAAAAAACAACTCCATAAGAGTGATAAAAAGGAAAAATTATAACACTCCCAAACTCTCCAGTAATTGTAATATATATATATATATATATATATATAGTGTTAAGTTGTGATAATGTTTAGCGCCAAGGTTGTATTTTCAGCAGTTTTACTAAAACAAAGTTATTTTGGTTATGCCATGTATGAATAAAATTTCGCTTCTAACATTTGAGATTGAACACAGATCGCCAGAGAATAAAGATTGTCGACCTCGTTTTGATGTAATTAGATGAACCATGCTGCCGGGATCGGGTGGCGTAAAAATAATATACAGTACTGTGCAAGGTATTCGGTCAAGAACTACTTTATCTTTTATGAGGCATATTGACAGAAAATAAACAATTTAATTAAAGTCATTTTATTTGATTTACTGAACAAATGCTTTAACAAGAAAAAATACTTGTTAAAAAATAAATTTAATATTTATGGATAATAATCTTTTGCTTTGAAATAATAAATCATCGCGACATTTTACCAATTGCACCTATATATATATATATAGTGCTGTGCAAAAGTATTTGGAGAAGAACTATTTTATCTTTTGTGAGGCCTATTGACAGAAAATAAACAATTTAATTAAAGTCATTTTATTTGATTTACTCAACAAATGCTTTAACAAGAAAAAATACTTGTTACAAAATAAATTCAAAATTTATGTATAATAATCTTTTGCTTTGAAATAATAAATCATCGCGACATTTTACCAATTGCACCTATATATATATATATATATATATATATATATATATATATATTTACTCAACAAATGCTTCAACGAGAAAAAAAATACTTGTTAAAAAAGAAGTAACAGCGTGCATCAGCTTGTCTGGCTTATGTTTTTTTCTCGGTACCGTAACTTAACTATGTTTGATCGATTGCATAACAGTGAGGAGAGGCTGCATGATACCCCCAAGCGTGTCAGACATTGGTTGTCACCGGGGGGCCTTTGTGCCTCATGTAATAAGACCATCACGTAAGATAAGTCTCTGTATGTGGTGAACTACTTTTTTAATCATTTCACCCCGAGTAAGGTGGAACTGCAACTGGTGCTCGGGGAGATAGATTGAGAGAAAAGACGGGGTACAGTGGGTGGGGGATTCTGAGAAAAGATATAAGATGGATGGGGATTTAAGGAGATAGAAGATGGCAGCTGACGTTGCATTTAATTTTTTTGCATATTGTAGCTATCAGGAAAGCAAGTAAATTGGAAAAGAATTCCACAGGCGTGAAGAGGAAGAAAAGCAACTTGACAAAATCCAATGGAGAATCTGCAATGTGATAGATCCTGACTTGGCAGCTCGGATACAGTCACTTTCTTATCGGTGCGATGCGGCTTCCCTGTGTCTTTTCTATAAATACTTTCACGGTTTCTGCTCCGATGAACTTAGCTCACTGGTGCCCCCTATATGTGAATTTACTCGAGCAACAAGACTAGCAACTAGGTCCCACCCATTTACTGTGAAACCAATAAATTCTACTTCATCAGCTTCTTTTCTCGCACTTCCCGCCAGTGGAATTCCCTTGCGTTTACTTGCTTCCCCGACAGCTACAATCTACAAGTAGTTAAATGTAAATCAATAGTCATCTCCTGAATCTCACTAACCTGCAACCCCTCTCTCATACTTCCTTCTCCGTCCACTCTACTCTCATCAGTATTCTCATACTTCCCTTACCCACTTCCTGACACCCCCTATAATCTGTCTTTCTCATAACTTTCCCCTGCAAAACAGTGGCAGTAAAATACCTTGCTTGGGGCGATATGATTAAAAAATAGATAGATAGATAGATAGATAGATAGATAGATAGATAGATAGAATAGAATAGAGATAGATAGAATAGATAGATATGATAGATAATGGGATAGATAGATAGATAGATAGATAGATAGATAGATAGATAGATAGATAGATAGATAGATAGATAGATAGATAGATAGATAGATAGATAGATAGATAGATAGATAGATAGATAGATAGATAGATAGATAGATAGATAGATAGATAGATAGATAGATAGAAACAGAATGAGATAGATAGATAGATAGATAGAAACAGAATGAGATAGATAGCTAGATAGATAGATAGATAGATAGATAGATAGATATTAACAAACAGATAGATAGATAGATATTAACAGACAGATAGATAGATAGATAGATAGATATTAACAGACAGATAGATAGATAGATAGATATTAACAGACAGACAGACAGATAGATAGATAGATAGATAGATAGATAGATAGATAGATAGATAGATAGAATTCCCTTGCGTTTACTTGCTTCCCCGACAGCTACAATCTACAAGTAGTTAAATGTAAATCAATAGTCATCTCCTGAATCTCACTAACCTGCAACCCCTCTCTCATACTTCCTTCTCCGTCCACTCTACTCTCATCAGTATTCTCATACTTCCCTTACCCACTTCCTGACACCCCCTATAATCTGTCTTTCTCATAACTTTCCCC
This sequence comes from Ascarosepion bandense, assembly GCA_037127315.1. NCBI lineage: Eukaryota > Metazoa > Mollusca > Cephalopoda > Sepiida > Sepiidae > Ascarosepion > Ascarosepion bandense. The sequence goes on from JBBBDQ010001423.1 coordinate 827,733, forward strand.
TGCAAAACAGTGGCAGTAAAATACCTTGCTTGGGGCGATATGATTAAAAAATAGATAGATAGATAGATAGATAGATAGATAGATAGATAGATAGATAGATAGATAGATAGATAGAATAGAACAGAATAGATAGATAGATAGATAGATATGACCAGAATAGGGATAGATAGATAGATAGATAGATAGATAGATAGATAGATAGATAGATAGATAGATAGATAGATAGATAGATAGATAGATAGATAGATAGATAGATAGATAGATAGATAGATAGATAGATAGATAGATAGATAGATAGAAACAGAATGAGATAGATAGATAGATAGATAGAAACAGAATGAGATAGATAGCTAGATAGATAGATAGATAGATAGATAGATAGATATTAACAAACAGATAGATAGATAGATATTAACAGACAGATAGATAGATAGATAGATAGATATTAACAGACAGATAGATAGATAGATAGATATTAACAGACAGACAGACAGATAGATAGATAGATAGATAGATAGATAGATAGATAGATAGATAGATAGATAGATAGAATTCCCTTGCGTTTACTTGCTTCCCCGACAGCTACAATCTACAAGTAGTTAAATGTAAATCAATAGTCATCTCCTGAATCTCACTAACCTGCAACCCCTCTCTCATACTTCCTTCTCCGTCCACTCTACTCTCATCAGTATTCTCATACTTCCCTTACCCACTTCCTGACACCCCCTATAATCTGTCTTTCTCATAACTTTCCCCTGCAAAACAGTGGCAGTAAAATACCTTGCTTGGGGCGATATGATTAAAAAATAGATAGATAGATAGATAGATAGATAGATAGATAGATAGATAGATAGATAGATAGATATGAACAGAATGAGATAGATAGATAGATAGATATGACCAGATAGATAGATAGATAGATAGATAGATAGATAGATAGATAGATAGATATGAACAGATAGATTTAGATAGATAGATAGATAGATAGATAGATAGATAGATAGATCAGATAGATAGATAGATAGATAGATAGAAATAGAATAGAAACAGAATGAGATAGATAGATAGATAGATAGAAACAGAATTCAGATAGATAGATAGATAGATAGATAGATAGATAGATATTAACAGACAGATAGATAGATAGATAGATAGATAGATAGATAGATAGATAGATAGAATTCCCTTCCATTTACTTGTTTCCCCGACAGCTACAATCTACAAGTAGTTAAATGTAAAGTCAATAGTCATCTCCTGAATCTCACTAACCTGCATCCTCTCTCTCATGCTTCTTTCTCCGTCCACTCTAATCTCATCAGTATTCTCATACTTCCCTTACCCACTTCCTGACACCCCCTATAATCTTCTCTTTCTTGGCGTGATTAGAATACATTGCTAATTCGATTACATTCATATTTCTAAGAATTTTCGCCTAGTATCTATAATATTCTTTGCAGATGTATAAAATATATAGATACTCCGATGAACTTAGCTCACTAGTGACCCCTATATATGAATTTATTCTAGCAACAAGATTAGCATCTAGGTCCCACCCTTTTACAGTGAAGCCAATAAATTGTAAATGCAAATTCTACTTCGTCAGCTTCTTTTCTCGCACTTCCCGCCTGTAGAATTCACTTCCGTTTATTTGCTTTCCCAATGGCTACAATCTTCAAGAATTCAAATGTAAAGTCAATAGTCATCTCCTATCTGACTGACTTGCATCCTCTCTGTCTCTCTCTCTCTCTCTCTCATCAGTATTCTCATCCTTCTCCTACCCACTTTCTGACACCCCTTGTAACCTGTCACTCTTTCTCATAACTTACCTCCTTCGTAAACCCTGCTCAACAGTGGCAGTAAAATGCCTTGCTTGGGGTGACACGATTATAAAAAAAAATCTATACATTTATATTCCAGAGAATGTAAATAAAGCTAAAAAACAAGCATTTGTAGCTCATCAGTATTTCATTAACTGATTGATTCGTTTTTATACGGCTTATAAACAGACAAGAAATTATGTAAATATAAAGAGAGGGATCAATTTTATAATACAGTCAATACATAAATTGATCCCTCACTTTATGGCCACAGTTATCCTTCTCTTACCCACTTCCTGACACCCCCTATAACCTGTCACTCTTTCTCATAGCTTTCCTCAAATGTAAGCCCCTGCACAACAGTGGCAGTTAACTGCCTTGCTATGGGCGACACAGTAAATAAATCTAAAAGACGTACATGTGTAGCTAATCAGTATTTCATTAACTGATTAATTCGTTTTCTATGGCTTATAAGCAGACAAGACATTATGCAAATATAAAATGAGGGATCAATTTTATATTACAGTCAATATATAAATCGATCCCTCACATTATGGCCACAAATTGTCTTTCTCTTACTCACCTCCTGACACCACCTATAACCTGTCACTCTTTCTCATAACTTACCTCCTATGTAGCCCCCTGCTCAACAGTGGCAGGAAAATGCCTTGCTTGGGGAGACACGATTAATAAAAAAAAAACTGTTATTGTAAGAGATTCAGTTAAATTTAGCTATTTTAATTGCAAAGGGAGCAACATAGATGTCAAACAAGTAACACCCTTAAATTCACATGATCGGGGCATTAGGGAAAATAGCTTATCGGAGTAGTTGTTATGAACATCGGCACATGACGCACTATGATCTTCTAAAAACAGGTCAAACCATCACTGCAGACCGATAGTTAGAAAGTCTGCAACAGGCACCGAAGTAGAAGCCAGCATTCGCTTGTCACAATAGTTAATGACAATGCGAAGTCTCATGTGGCCCAAGGAGCCAAGGATACCAAACGACGATTTGTCTGTGAAACACAGCACCATCCACGTTGTACAGTGAAACATTCACCAAAAGATTACTTCTTCCTTCCCTCCCATATATATCTAAAATAAACCTAGTTACTGCACTTGAAAAGAACCTCTAATATGCGGTTAACTGGGACAAGAAATGGCTTATAATTTTTAATCTAACCAAAGCAAAACTGCTCCCATTTAACCACCATAGAGAAACTTCTGTTTGCTATGAGCAACCCAGAACCTGAGCAACACACTACGCCTTTCTGGCCTCACCTCTTCCACTGACATGAAAGAAATCAGCTACATCGAATCAATAAGTAGATCAAGGAAAATTGGGTCGCTGTGTCCTGCCAGAAAAATTTTTCACGTCAGAGCCCACATTGCATATTTAAAAATCTACCATTCTTCCGTGCATTGAATCTGAAATTTAATCAATCCTGACCTGGCATCTTGACTTCAGTCACTTTCTCACCGACGTGACGTGGTTTCTCTCTGTCTTTTCAAGAAATATTTTCCTGGCAACTGCTCTGGCGTGCCTTATTCCCTGGTGCCTGACTACATAAAAATAACTGTGCTATTAGATTGGCTACCCGTTTACTGTTGAAATAGCTGAAAGGTAATAACCACTTCTACTACAAGAGTTTCTTTTCTCGTATTTTTCACCTGTGGAACTCTCTTCCGTTCATTTGCTTCCCTGATAACTACAAAAATCAAAAATTTAAATGCAACATCAATCGCAATATTTATCTTCTTGAATCTTATTCCTCTTCTGTCCTTTTCTCAATCCTTCTTGTACACAGTCTTTTCATTCACTTTCACTCTATGTCATTCCCTACGTACATTTGGCAACCCCGCTTTGCTTGGGGTGAAATAATTTCAAAAAACTGAATGTTGCTCTAGTTATCTTGAAGGCATTTGATAGGGTTTGCGACACTGGTCTTTTACGCAAGCTCTAGAGATTCGATATTACAGGATGATTGTTTGATTTAATCCAATCATTTAACAACCATAGAGAAACTTCTCTGTTTGCCATGAGCAACGCCAAACATGAGCAACAAACTGTGCCTTTTTGGCCTCACGTCTTCCACTGATATAAAGGGAATCAGCTACATCGAATCAATAGCTGTACCAAAGAAAATTAGGTCACCTTAACTGGTAATCTTCGCAAATGAGGCAAACTTCTAGTAGGCACTCACATACATCTTTTTACCTGATTTGTAACACCCGGATATTGCGCAGCTTGAGGCATGTTGGTAAAAGCTTCTGGATGCCTATAGCGCAGCGGTCGGCAACCCCCTCCCTGTGAGCCACATCCTGCCCTCCAGTGAATCTTGTCCGGCCCACTACCTTACTCTGGACACGATATAAATATAGGTAAACCAAACCAAAGTGACAGTTGATAGTCTGAATATATTGCGTCAAAATTTAAAAAAAAAATTTTCAACCGATTTTAATGGAATTTGTTTTCAATAATGATTTATGAAACATTTATTTTAAAGATGTAATTTTATTAACGAAATTGAAGCCTTGCTTTCTTCAAACACATAAAAATTTATTCACATATTTAATAACATGGTTCTTCTCCATGACACTGGAACCATAGCTCTTTGGCCCTCCTCCATGATTCTATATAGCTTTTTGGCCCTCACTCTCCAGAAGGTTGCCGATCCCTGCTATAGGATTAACGGCATGTCAAATTTACCGTATACACTTTTTGTAATAAATAAAAAACGCCATTTTAAAATTTTTAATTTGTATTTTAAAGCTTATTTCTTAAATGTTGTATGGATATATTTTTATCATGGAATAAAATATACATGCAAACACTCGAACGTCCATACACAGAATTTTAATGAATAGAGACAAACTACTTTAATTCGTGACGTAATTTTCTTTTTGCCAACAACACCTCGGTAACAGAAAAAGTGTGTAATCGAACTGTTTTAATTTAATTTTTATGTCTTTAAAACTGAAAATATTTTCGAAATTTTAATAATAAATTTTTATAAATAATTTTAAATGGTCAAATTTGAAATTTGTTCGTCTAAATTGTCAGAGATGTGACAGGTATCGAATTAGCTTTACATACAAAAAATGATATGAGACATATATATGTCAATCTTGTTCATAAAATCGATCATTTCTATCTGTTGGCGGAAGTGGTACATGTGTACAGGTTGTCTTTATTTCCGCTTCGCGTTCTCTTCGTCATGACAATTTAACGCTGAACAGACAAGACGAGACACTTGGCTGAAGGAGAAAGTATTCCTTCCATTATATGGCCAGTGGTCAGCCATCATTCTGACCAGTTAACATCTTCCTTGGAAATATGCTTCTACCTACATTAAAAATGAGAAGCCAATACATTCACCTGGCAGAGACAATGGACGCATAGACAGTCAATTTCGGCCACTGACCAAGCCGGATTCGGTGGATCTTTGTTTTCTTTGCATGGGTCATTTGAACCGCAAGCGCCATTAACGTCATTGCAAAGTGACCGGTATAACGTCATTTTAGTGACCATTAGTGTCAAGCTGGACATCAACCTGAAGTCCTAATGTGTTCTTGGTGGTATGTGTAGGTTAATGTGATATTTCGGGATGATCACTTATTGCATGATGTATTGGTGAAAGAAGGAGGCTTTTCTGATAACGTTGCCATTTTTCAGCAGTACCACTTATAAAAGTGACTGTTCTGGGTTTTGATATTCGAATGATAAAGTCAAGCACAATATCAGTATAGGGTGCGGCTGGGGCTGGAACAGCTTCTTTAATAAAGACTTCTCATTCTCTACACAGGCTGACATTAATTTCGTTAGTTAAAACAAAGATGATGTCAAGTCAAATATACATCCCAACAAAAATATCATTTATAATAATAGGAAAAAAAAAACTTACAAAGCAAATTCAAAGCCTATATCATTGATACGATTTCAAAATGCTCTCGTAGAGAAATTTACATGCCTGCCATCTTAAGGGGATCAACACACTCCAGTGACAAGAAGGGAATCAGCCATCGAATCAATAATTGCATCGGGGGAAAATTAGGTGACTGTGTCCTCACGTCAGAGTTCTTCTTCTATGTGAACTGTTTTTCGGGACGTAGGCGATCATGGCCTTCCACGTCTCCGTATCCTTGGTGGCTCTTAGCACGCTTTCTTCTGTTACCCAAACCCCGCTCCGCCATCCACTAGCTCAAGCCCATAAATGTATAGAAACTAGAATGGCCACAAAATGAGGGATATAGGGATGAGTTTATATAGTGATTATAATATAAAATTGATCCCCCATTTTATATTCACATTATAATTTTTTTAAACAGTTGGCATATATATTCTTCTATGTGCCCTGCGCCATCAGGACATAGGCGATCATGGCTTTCCACGTTTCCCTATCCCTGGTGGCTCTGAGCACGCCTTCTCCTGTTACACCATGCAACCCTCGTTCCATCATCCACCTGATTAGGTCCTTCAAATATGTTATCAGTTGCTTTCCCTTGTCTCCTTTTCCCTCTATCTGGCCTGTTAATATCAGGTTCTCCAAGCTCTCCTGCCTCATTGCGTGTCCCAGGAACTTCAGCTGTCTCTTCCTGATTCTCAGTATTAATTTCCTTTTTGTTGCCATCATTTCCAAGACCTCATCATTGCTGACATGCTCGATCCATGATATTCGCAGCATCCTTCTGTAGAACCACATTTCAGTTGCTTCAAGTTTTTGCTTCATCTTTGATGGTATTGTCCAGTATTCACTGGTATATTGAAAGACGGACAGCACGTAGCAATCCAGGAATCTCTTCGTTCGTGCATTGAATCTGCAATGTAATCGATCCTGACCTGGCATCTCTACTTCAGTCAATTTGTCACCAAGATGACGGGCATTCCCTCTGTCTTTTCTACAAATATTTTCCTGGCAACTGCTCTGGCGTGCCTTATTCCCTGGTGCCCTGACTACATGAATATAACTGTGCTAGTAGATTAGCTACCCGTTTACTGTTGAAATAGCTGAAAGGCAACAACCACTTCTACTACAAGAGTTTCTTTTCTCGTATTTTTCACCTGTGGAACTCTCTTCCGTTCATATGCTTCCCTGATAACTACAAAAATCAAAAATTTAAATGCAACATCAATCGCAATATTTATCTTCTTAAATCTTATTCCTCTTCTTTCCTTTTCTCAATCCTTCTTGTACACAGTCTTTTCATTCACTTTCACTCTATGTCATTCCCTCCGTACATGTGGCAACCCCGCTTTGCTTGGGGTGAAATAATTTCAAAAAACTGAATGTTGCTCTAGTTATCTCGAAGGCATTTGATAAGGTTTTCTACGCTGGTCTTTTACGCAAGTTCTAGAGATTCGATATTACAGGACGATTTAATCTAATCATTTCTATCAAAGCGTGAAATGAAAGTTGTTTTGAATGAACTCGATCCATAGATAGATAGATAGATAGATAGATAGAGAGATAGATAGATAGATAGACAGATAGATAGATAGATACGAAATAAATGTAATAGATAGATAGATAGATAGATAGATAGATATGAAGTAATGAGAATAGATAGATAGATAGATAGATAGATAGATAGATAGATAGATAGATAGACAGATAGATACGAAGTAAATGAAATAGATAGATAGATAGATAGATAGATACGAATAAATGAAATAGATAAATGAAATAGATAGAAATAGATAGATAGATAGATATGAACTAAATGATAGATAGATAGATAGATAGATAGATAGATAGATAGATAGATAGATAGATAGATACGAATTAAAGGAAAGAGATAGATAGATAGATAGATACGAAGTAAATGAAATAGATAGATAGATAGATAGATAGATAGATAGATTGATAGATAGATATAAACTAAATGAAATAGATAGATAGATATATAGATAGATATGAACTAAACGAAATAGATAGATAGATAGATAGATAGATAGATATGAACTAAATGAGATAGATAGATAGATAGATAGATAGATAGATAGATAGATAGATAGATACTGAATGATTTGGCTAGCTAGCTAGACAGATAGATATCTTATACGTAAAGAACAAGGAGCTATGCAATTAATTTTTGTGCTGATTGAGATTCGCATTAAAACTGTCCCTCACCCTCCCTATAGTTCAAAACTTGTGCCCTGTGACTTACGATTGTTCCCGAAGCTGAAAGAGAACCTCAAGTGCCGTCGTATTGAAGACACTGAGAAATGGAAGAGATTGTAACAAGGGTCATGAAGGCATTCAATTTGGATGACTTGTTTATTACTTAGTAGATTAATAAATCTCCTGAAAACGTTTCAAAACTTCTGAAATACACCTCGGGTATGCCTGTGTTATTTTTGTAACTTACACCCATCTAATTCTCCCACAATTATTTTTTTTTTTCACCGAATATTTTATATTTTATCGGAAGACAATTTTGGCTGTCTTTCCTTACGTCAAAGTTAATGAACGTTTCGAAAGGATGGCGTGATGTCAACACATGTAAAGTAGGCTTTTTCACCGACTGATGCAATGTGGGCAATTGCCAAAATTGCTAATCGTAAGTAAGGAGAAACATTCATAGCAGCAGAAGGCTTCCGAAGAGATATAGATTCAGCACTTATGTGCGACAGACATTGCAACTGCCAATTGCATTCAAGTACACTTTCAAGAACTGATAAACATTGGACCAGAAATTAAAATATATGTGCGAAAAGCCTTGTTATTTCAATTGCTTTGATTGACATAGCAATAGTGTTTCACTATTTTCATTATATATATATATATATAAATTAAGGCAGACATGTTATTTCATGGTAAATCGGAAGTATAGGGCTATTTCCGGCGAACCATCATCAGCTTCCGTCTTTACTATGAAAATAAAGACGGAAGCTGACGATGAGTTGCCTGAGTTAGGCCATACTCCCGATTTATTATGAAATAACGTGTCTGCCTTAAATTTTCTTATATTTGCTCTATATGTATTTATATAGATATATATTTAGAGCACTCTTAGAAAGTTATCCCACCACTGCATGCACAGGATACACCTTTGGATTCTTCTATACCCACACTGCATGGTGATATATATATATATATATAAATTAAGGCAGACATGTTATTTCATAGTAAATCGGAAGTATAGGGCTATTTCAGGCGAACCATCATCAGCTTCCGTCTTTACTTAGCATTAATGTGAAAAATTATATGACTTCTACTGATGAAAAAAAAGCCGTAAAGTGTGGAGACATTAAGTGACAATTTTCTCCGCGTTTATTCTCTCTCTCTCTCTCTCTTTCTATATATATATATATATATATATATACAGATATATATATATATATATATATATATTATATTAATAATAATAATATATACACAGATATATATATATTATATTAATAATAATATAATATATATACAGATATATACGTATATATTATATTAATAATAATAATAATAATTTTAATTACATTGAGCTCTCCACCTGTATCATTTTTTAATATTAAAATATTAATATTAATTAGGATTGGGTCTTTGGGATTTACCTTCCTGCTTTTCCTTTTGGATTAAAAGTATTTTAAAATATATATATATATATATATATATATATATATAGTGTAATAGAGGCTGAAGAAAATTTTCTAAACATATACTGTTAAATATAAGAGACAATCCATGTCTATTATGTTTATCATGAGCCGTTCTAAGCATCGTATTTTGGCTTTAATTTCAGCTAAAAATAGCGACAAAAATTGTCCAAGAGTTGGGTATTTTTTGTAACCTCTCTGAAGATGATTGATGTGAGCCGAAAGCTTAGAACCAGTATTTTAAAAATATTATTAGAAAACAACACCTTTGCTGTTCGCCAATTAAAATGTTTCCCAGCCGTCACAAACGTCGGTTGCATTGGCCTCGATAGCGGCAACCGACTACCTCTCTCTAGCAGAGCGTCCTTTATGTTTTAACTTGATTATTCTACTTGTAACAAACTGATAGAAGTTCTACTTCTGGTATTTCAATTCCGAGGGTAGCTTTCAGAATTCGTTTGTTGAATAATTTGTAACCATCTATTTCGCTCCCTATTCTAATGTCGTTCATTTTAAATGGAATTGCACTAGAAAAAAATTATATCTGATTGGCTTCACACCCAGATGAACAGATGCAATCGTGTCTTGTGAGGATCATTTTGATGTTCGTGAGTACAAACAAGACAATCCTGAGGTGAATGTCTGGGGTGTGTACTCACTACGACAGGAATCATCGGTCCGTACCTTTTTTGAAATGTCCGCAATCACTGCTTTTGACGTCTTACGCATGATCAAAACAACACAGAACGCGACCTGCCATTAAAAATCCGGTATAATAAGTACTTCCGGTTGGATTGCGTTTCGTTCCACAACGCGTTTAGTCTTTGCAATTTCCTCGATTGAAAATTTAGAAAGAGATAGGTTAGAAGAGGCAGGGGCAATGACATTGTTTATATAATTTCAATATGTCCCCCTGTATGGTATCAGGCTGGAGTATCTGATAAAAGTAACATGCCCGTCACACGAAGCCATGAACTACAAGATCTAAAATTTATTTGCATGTTTAGTTGTAAAAATACCCAGAGAAACATGACGAAGGGGCCGGATGATAGCGCTAAGAAAATTCTTAGAAAACTTCTGTTTACCGACAAGTTTCGTCCTCTGCTGATCTTTATCAAGACAAATATATTTTGAAATATGAAATAAAAAATATCATTAGCTTTTAAAAAATTAAATTTAAAAATGCTTATGGATATTCTTTACGCATATTTTGAGGATCATGATAAAAGATGAGATGGTAAATAATGTAATTTATTGCCTACTAAACGAAAGTGTATAAAGTTTTTTTTTGTTTTTTTTGTGGGGAGTGATTTTTTTATTTATTTATTGTTGATGAGGAACCGCACAAAATAATGAACAACAAAATAGATATTTGAGATAGGAAAATAGGTTATATTAAACGTAATATACAAACTTGAACGCAGGTTAGTAAATCCAGGAATACTATTAGTAAGAAATAAATATATACAAGTCTTAAAGTGAAGTCGTTGAAAATAGTATATCCGTGTATATTATTCTAGCTGAGTGAAGCTCAGAGCTAGTCTGACTTCTGATGCGGTAGTCTCTGGGTAACTTCGGTATCACTCGGTAACTTACGTATCAGTTCCGGCACACTCCTATAACTCTAACGGATCTCTCTATAACTCTATGGCAGCTTCCGTATCTCACTATGGCAGGAGTATATGTATACTCAAGTCGGGTCCATTATCTTAGAAAAAGGGGAGATCCCACAACATTTATAAATATTTATTTATTTTTGTATTTTAGTGGTTTTTTCATGGGATCTTTTCAACTTATACAGCAAAACAATTCTGTGAAAAATAAAATCGTTGCCAGGATTCGTCATTGGTGGCCACAATCTCAACAGTGTAAGATACGCGGATGACACGGTGCTGACAGAAAAAAGGAGTGAGCATAAAGTTCAAGAAACCCGAATGTATGGTCGTAAACAGAAAGAAGATCCCAAAATGCCAAGAAATTCCAGTTCTCCTTCATTATATTTCCTTCATATATTATTATAATTCCCTTTCTAACAGTTTCTTCTCTTGCATGTGGAACTCTCTTCCGGCTTCTTGTTTTCTACTCAGTTTTAATCTTCAATAATTTAAATGCAATGTCAGTCGTTATCTTCTGTCTTCTTAATTCATATTCTTTTATTGTTCTCTCTCCTTAATTATGTTTTCTTCTTCTCATATTATTATAAGTCCTATGCTAACAGTTTCTTCTCTCGCTCGTGGAACTCTCTTCAAAAATGTAAAGCAATGTCAATCGTTATCTTCTGTCTTCTTAATTCCTGTTCTTTTATTGTTCTCTCTCCTTAATTATGTTTTCTTCTTCTCATATTAGTATAAGTCCTGTGCTAACAGTTTCTTCTCTCGCTTGTGGAACTCTCTTCAAAAATGTAATGTAAAGCAATGTCAATCGTTATCTTCTGTCTTCTTAATTCCTGTTCTTTTATTGTTCTCTCTCCTTAATTATGTTTTCTTCTTCTCATATTATTATAAGTCCTATGCTAACAGTTTCTTCTCTCGCTTGTGGAACTCTCTTCAAAAATGTAAAGCAATGTCAATCGTTATCTTCTGTCTTCTTAATTCCTGTTCTTTTATTGTCCTCTCTCCTTAATTGTGTTTTCTTCTTCTCATATTAGTATAAGTCCTGTGCTAACAGTTTCTTCTCTCGCTTGTGGAACTCTTTTTTAACTTCTTGATTTCCACTCATCTTGAAACTTCAAAAATTTAAAAGCAATCTCAATCGTTGTATTCTGTCTTCTTAATTCATATTTTATTGCTATTCTCTCTACTTAATAGAAGTTTTACTAATATTATGTACCACTCAGTACCCTACCTTTCGTCTTAGT